>CAJNDT010005891.1:530000-645000 GCA_905221615.1 Symbiodinium sp. CCMP2592 | reverse complement strand
GGCCATCTCGAACGTGGTCGTGATTTGCCTTGATCTCGCAGGCTTGGTTGCGTCATTTTCGTTTGGTCGATCCGCATGTTTGTTGAATACGTGTATACACGCGTATGGAAGTCGTTTATAACCACGTTCAGCCAGATCCTATAGGCCCGAACTCAAACCAGCCAGTACGCACCCCTTTGTCTGCCGTTTCAGTTCGTGCCCCAAGCGTACTAATTAGAGTATCTCATGATAGCAAGCTCGGCGAATCCAACTTGAAATATTTGTCAATGCCATGTTCGTGGAAGCAATGATCACGGTCACAATTTGCTTGTTTTTTAAACTCCTGCCCTGGTTTTGTTAACAGCATGATTTCATTAGTCTGTTCGGTGCTCCCAAACCCATGAAGTCAAAAGCTCTATCTGGACACGGGCTCAAACATGCCAAGACCAGCACACTGCAGACAGGGAAGCTCAACCATTCCGAAACCGCTTGAAAGACAATTAGATGCACGGGTATGTCATGTACAATTTTCATGCCCTTGCTTTCTATACTTGTTCTCAAGGGCGTCCTCCATTTCTGTGCATGGCAATGTTTTCAGGTTTCTGACGGCCACATTAGAGTTTGACATATCTTTAAGCACGTGTCCATGCAGTACCATTTGCTGGTGTCCATGCCTTGTCTGTGTATTGATAGGTTTCTCCGGAGATGCAAATCTTGGCGTGGTTCAAACATTCCCTAGCCGTATGGGGCATACAGGAGTCCGAGACATATACTCAAGTTGCCCTGTGCTGGAAAAACGAATCTAGGCGTCGCTTCCTGTGTAAAAGTTCCGTTTAGTTCTAAAGCCACGTGGCTTTCCGAGGGATCCGGTCTAACACGTATTGGGAAACCTTGAGGAGGGAGACTGTGCTAATGGATAGCTTAAGTGTTTTAACACACTTCGTTTTTTCCTCACGGCAAACAGTGTTGTTTGCAAGTCTTCTCTGAGGCCTTCATGAGTCCCTGTGTAGGCATCCGTATGGGTCCTTCCCGTGCGTTTGCTGTCACAAGTCGTGAATGTCCTCCGAATAAGTGTTGTGACAAGGTTTTGCCTTACATAAGCATTGCAGACCTTATTCTTTGATTAAAATGAACGAGAATTGTAATTAGCCCTACAAAATCAGGCAATAGAAATGCAATGTATGAACTAAGCAGCGCCCTTGTCGAAAATCCAAGGGTTCCGGTGAAGTTTGCATGAAATCTCCACGTGTATACCTGTTGACACCTGCATTGTTTTGTGAAACAAGGTGCATTTCCCGACGTTGCCATGCCCTTCAAACCATAGCTCAGGCACATAACTCTAGAAGGGATCCTACTGCTGAGTTTACTAGGTTTGAATGCCTGGCCTGCTGCTTACTTGGCATGTGGGTCCCCTTCAGGGCGCACCTGTTTCCGCAGCGAGCATGCTTTCTAGCTAGTTACAAGGCCACATTAAAACGCATGTGTTAGATGTGTCATCCCCGAAGCGCCGATTTAGCAAAAAATTTCGAATTTGTGTCTGACGCCTGGATGCAAAGACACGGCGGCAAAAAAGGCAAGGCGTGATTTCGCGTGATCTTGCGTGATTTCTGGGCGCGTGATGCGCGTGATTTGTATAAAGTCAAGTCATAGGGCCCCAGCGGCCCGTGATTTCGCGTGATTTGGCGTGATCGGTCGGGTTGCGGCTAGGGCCTGAAGGTGCTGGCAGGTGAGTTTCTGGCTTTTGGGATTCGAATTGCTCCTTCGGCACCCCCAGACACGGTTGTTTGGAAACTCATACAGCGTCAGGTCCGCAACAATGCTAACTGCTACCCTACGCCACACCATATCTGGACAGTGTAATGCCGAAGTGCTTAGGCTAAGCTGTTTGAGGTACATGGCATAGCATGGAGCCTTGAGCCTTGCATCCAGAAACTTTTGACCATTACGTTCCAACCCACAATCCCTCTTCATATCTCCACGCCCTGGCAATCCGGAGCCCAAAGCCTGACACTTCACCGGAAGGCCATACGCTCTTTCTTTATTTCTTCCCCTGTAAACAACCCCAAACACCCAACCCCCAACGCTTTTCATCCAGTAACCTTACACAGTCTGCGAACAAAAAACTAATTGCGATAAACCGCTCCGCACTTTTAAACCTTCAGGCCCAAATCCCTCCACCTTTAAATACTCCGCTTTCCAGACTGTCATACTGCCGACCTCGAAATGTTGGAAATACCAGCCTTACACCGTCAAGCCGAACATGCTTAAACCCTCGAGCCTTCAGCCTTCAGCACAAAATTGTCGTGCGGTAGTTCGTCAGCGCTTATACCCTTGGAGCCCTTCAAACTTAGAGCCCATTGCGCAAGTTAACCTTGTCCAACATGTTTAGACCCCCATTATGACCTCAAACCCAGAATCCTTGAACCCTGGAAGCCTGAACCCTGCATCCCGAAGTACGAAAAAGTTCAACCTCTGAAATTCCGCCCGAGCACAGTTGAAGTTTAGGGCAACGTGATATATGCAGCCCGAACCTTCGTTTGCCCGAATTTCGCTTGCCCGAATTACAGGTAAAGAAGCCTGCAAATTGTTGACCGATTGCTTTTGCAATCCTAAACTCGGTTCGTTGCTTTTCAACAGAAACTGTATGCGGGTTTTGTTTGCATTATGTAGTGGTTTCATTTACGTTTGCTTATATTTCGAGAGCCGTCGGAACCAATCTCATTGTCGATCCAACTTTCCATACTGTAACAAGTCATGGCACAATGAAAACCAATAGTTGTACATAGAAAAAACTTGGGAAGGAAACCCATTTCAAACTCCCGAAGACCCTGCGATGCGAGACACTTCAGACTTTACAAGCATGTTGGCTTCGAAGCAATCGAACAGCTCCACACTATTTACTGCACTCCGACTAGCCACCCTGTTGACTTTTTGCAGAGTCGGGCAGTTACATTCGATGCCTTACAATCGACGTGCATACATTCGGCAACTATACAAACCTGTCGCATGTTTTCGCCAAGTACCTGCATGTAAGTGCACATCTAGATCTACGCACATCATACATTTTTTGTCAGCAGGTTACGGCATCCATCATTTTGTGTTGGGGGTTGCTGGGAGCATAGCTGCAACTGCATCAGGGCAGTACAATTGCCGATCAGGGTTACAGTGTACAAAGGTGAACTATGACGCTGGAACTTCTAGTAGTTTTCGCATTGAAAAATTTCACAATGCAGCATTTGGGTTCAATGCATCTGTCTGAGAAGTGTACCCTATTGTCGGTCACGATGTTACGGATGCCGGGATATGTGGGGAAACTCCAGGGTTCTGATTTTGAGAAGCTCACCGTAACAGTTACAATGCAAGTCGAAGATGTTGACCCACGGCGTACTGCCATGGTTTTCTTTCATGTTATGAGGTTGGCATTCAAATGCAGTTGTATTTTCCCATACTTACTTACAGTAGCCCCCTGACTTTCCAAACTCTTGCCCGAGGCAGTGGCCAGAACGCCTATATTGTGTTGAAATTGCTTTTGGTTGTACGCACACGTCTCGTGTGTACGTGCACTTTTGGGACTGCTTGGTCGCCAAGGACGTTTACAATCGAAACTATAAAGTACATATCACATTGAGTGCTGTTAACAGACCCCAAGCCTAGGATACAAAAGAACCCAAAGGGACGCCTCCCTGGACCATGATGTGCCGGCTTTCGTGAGATGGCGGGTGTAGCGGTGGGTGTGGAAGGGTTTGGGGTCGTGTGAGTGTGTGGGTGTGTGTGTGTGTGTTTGTGATTGTTTTGCATGCCTAACTACAATGGCTTTGAAGCTGTTGCGGATCAACGCTGACTAAATCCCTGGCCCTAGACTATTTGTTGGCTCCGTGTCTTCGATTATAACGTAAAAGGGGAGGGTATTGTCGTTCAATGTGTTTACATATGCACAGACAGGAGGGTGTCTGGACTCTGGCAGGAATCTGATTTTCATGATTTGGGATCAATGTCGCTTAGCAGGGGCAACGTTGGAGCACCAGGGTATATTAGACCTGGAAACCCATGCCCCTATTCTTTTTGGCCCAATCGTTACAAAAAACATGTGGTTTTGTGCCGGCTCCGGTACGTGAGAAGTCATCCTGAACCCTTTCAAAAATCACGATATCCATGGTTTTCCATGGTTTCTGTATGTATCCGATTTTCGCATACGCAAGGGCAAAATCCATAAATGTAGCCTTCAGCGGCAACGTACGCGAATGTAGGCAAATAGCACCAACATTGGAGCATCAGGGTTTAGTCGCGGAAGAGTCTCGCCCCAAGGCGCGCGCGGCCTGGGCCAGAGCAGGCCGGGAGGGTCTTTAGTCGCGGAAGAGTCTCGCCCCAAGGCGCGCGCGGCCTTGGCCAGAGCAGGCCGGGAGGGTCTTTAGTCGCGGAAGAGTCTCGCCCAAGGCGCGCGGCCTTGGCCAGAGCAGGCCGGGGTCTTGTGTGTACATGTGTGTGTGTGTGTGTGTGGGTGTGTGTGGGTGTGTGTGTGTGTGTGTGTGTGTGTGTGTGTGTGTGTGTGTGTGTGTGTGTGTGTGTGTGTGTGTGTGTGTGTGTGTTGTGTGTGTGTGGGATTGTGTGTGTGTGTGTATGTGTGTGGGTGTGCGTGTGCGTGCGTGGCGTGTGCGTGTGCGTGTGCTTGTGAGTGTGTGTGCGTGTGCGTGTGTGTGCGTGTGCGCGTGCGCGTGTGCGTGTGTGTGTGCGTGTGTGTGTGTGCGTGTGCGTGTGTGCGTGTGTGCGCGTGTGCGTGTGCGTGCGTGTGCGTGTGCGTGTGCGTGTGCGTGTGTGCGTGTGCGTGTGCGTGTGCGTGTGCGTGTGCGTGTGCGTGTGCGTGTGCGTGTGCGTGTGCGTGTGCGTGTGCGTGTGCGTGTGCGTGTGCGTGTGCGTGTGCGTGTGCGTGTGCGTGTGCGTGTGCGTGTGCGTGTGCGTGTGCGTGTGCGTGTGCGTGTGCGTGTGCGTGTGCGTGTGCGTGTGCGTGTGCGTGTGCGTGTGCGTGTGCGTGTGCGTGTGCGTGTGCGTGTGCGTGTGCGTGTGCGTGTGCGTGTGCGTGTGCGTGGTGTGTGTGTGTGTGTGTGTGTGTGTGTGTGTGTGTGTGTGTGTGTGTGTGTGTGTGTGTGTGTGTGTGTGTGTGTGTGTGTGTGTGTGTGTGTGTGTGTGTGTGTGTGTGTGTGTGTGTGTGTGTGTGTGTCCATCCCTGTTTCGAAGGGTAGGTAAATCTGACTCGATTGAGCAGGGGGGCAAGGGCTCCAGTGATCAGCCTTGCCCAACGAAGCCAAATCACTGGAGTGGATGCAGTGGTTGATCACCACTGTGTACCTGCTTTCGGATTAGCCAGTGGGCCCCCCGAGGCACTGGAGTAACCAACACTAGAGTGACAGCTTCACGTTTGCCACTGTCGAGTTTCCTGCATGGTTGCTGCAATCTGATCATTCAGGTGTGACTCAGAGCTGTGTTTGAGTGAGGGCTTGCTTTGAGCTGCTGACTTTTCCTGACAGTATGCACCGACAGATCAGACCTGCGACACGATGTGTCAAGTGTGCTTCACAACGGCATTCCCTATGGGCGCCGTGTCTCCCAGAGGTAGCTCTGGTGTTGACTTTCCCGATTGACTGTATAAGCATTGGATGACTTTCCCTGATTCTATATCCGTGCTTGCAAGCTGACTTTCTCAGTGAGTCTTTACCAAATGCCTGTACCGAAACCTGAATGCTGACTTTCCCACTGACTTTCTATGATCTGATCGACTTTCCCGAATCTGACTTTACCGCTGACTTGTCGCAGGTCTTCGGCTACAAGTTGAGTACATGAGCTGTACTTTTGGGTAGTTGCTGATCAGTTTGCCATGGATGCTTCAGGAAAGAGACGCAGTACCCGCACATCAATCCCCCCCCCTCCTCCCCCACCTCTCCCTCCACCCTCCTCCTCCCCCCTTCCCCCTTTGCCCCCCCCTCCCCTCCCCGCTTCTGCCCCTCCCCCCTCGCGTGGTACCACGGCGAAGTGGATTCCACCCCCCCTCCCCTTCCCCCTCCCGCCTTCCCTCCCCCACCCCCCACTCATGCAGTTTGCCCGGCGCCTGCTTCATCTTCTTCTTTGCCGGCCCCTTCTGCATCCAATGTTGGTTTGGGAACAGCAGATGTAGCTCCTACCTTGATTGCTGCACGTGCTGTAAATGATCGGCCTGTTCCACAGCAAGAGGTTCCACCAGCAATCACTCTTCATGCAGATGGCGCAGGTTTCCGGTTGTCGTTTCGTTCGGTGGCTGATTTTGCTGAATACTCAGCGATCATGTCGGCAAACTTGACACATGTCCGAGGCCACAGAGATGTGTATGCTGGCCTTAACAATTTGCTCGACATTCAGCAGTCTGTTGTTTCTCAACAGAATCAGTCAACAGCATCTGGTCAGAGCCAGCAGTCAGCCCTCACATATCAAACGGATGACTCATCCCAGCCATCAAAGCGACTTCGGCAAGTTCATGGAAGCGGAGTTTCTCTCGTTGCAGATCCTAACAGCATTCGACTTCGTGCAATTTGTGATCAGATTCCTGGTACTCATGCAGATCGTGTAGGGTGGCAGCTCAGTGCGGACCAGACTTACGTCTTTCGAGTTAAACCCTTGCAAGACTCGTATGAGCATTTTGAGAATCGATCTCTTCTCAAAGGGCATGTGGAAGTTGAGTGGGAGCAAGATTCAAACTTCTTCGTGATTCCTGAACTTCGTGGGTTGGAAGTGCGCGATGAAGAAGCGAAGCTGATACGTGTGTACTCAGCTAGCTTCAATTGGGTCGCATTATACCCCATGTTTACTGCTCTACGTCACTTGATCAGTTCCAGCCCTGGCCGTATGAAATCGGCATGTGAGATTTCGAGAAAGATACAGGCCAATCTTGAGTTGCAGGTTCCCAGCTCTTTGATGCAAAGCACTGCGGACTATCTGATCAGCCTGTTAGGTCTACCTTCCCATTCTGTCAATTCGATGGCATTGAAGTATGTCTCTCAGGCAATTCCAGCAGCTGACCAAGCTGCAAACATTCACTCTGTGGAGCTTCGTTCTTTGTCGAGTTCGTGCAAGTGCTTGAGCATCCACTTCACCCACTTTGAGAGGACCATGATCAGGTCGCATACTTCTGCAGCAGGGATTGCTCGTTCGCCTGTTGCACACAACACAACAGTGGCAGCGGCTGCATCTATCCTCCTTGAGGGAACGATCCGACCATCGTATTGGGATGCTAGTGACAGCAAGTGGTCCCCACCAATTTCCTTCTATGCTAGGGCTCACACTTCAGATGCAGAACAAGCACAAGAGGCAGCGTCCAAGTACGGTGGCATTCTGAGTGAGCGTCCGGTGTGCATTTTCGGATCTGCATTTAATCGTCAAGGGTCCCTCACGCCTCCCCACTCAAGGATCCCCATGGGAGGAGTTGAAGGTGACCATTCCTGCAGTTACATTCGTGACGTTGCCCGTGCCAAAGATGGCAGATGGGTCTTTCGCTCTTCATGTTTCATCCCGGAAGCGCTTCTTGTCTTTTGGAGGGTCTGAGTGCAGCATGCTGCTTTGACCAGCCACGTTCTCAAGTCTCTTCCGTTGTCAACTGCTTTGCACGCATACATGTGTCGAAAACATGCCAGTTAAGATTGCGAGATGTGCCAGCAAGAGATATGCAAGTGTGCTGCAAGTGAAGTGTCAGCGGTAGTGCAAGGGTGTGCGTCGGAAGTGCAAGAGAGGAGCAAGTGTGGTGCAAGAGTTGTGCAAGCGATGTGCAAGTGCTGCAGGTTGGGAACAACTTGAGCAGGTTTGTTCAACTACGGAGCCTTTTGATTCGAAGTGTCTTTAGCGATCCCGTGGACTTAGCTTTGTCGATAGTTCTGAAACCATGGCATGGAATGGACAGTGGGACACCAACACAGGGTACGGGAGGTCCCAACAATCGTGGGGTCAGCATCGCTATCAGCCGTATAGCTCGGGAAGTTGGAATGATCCCAACCTCTCCAATTCTGCCCCTGCTAGTCAGCCACCTCCCCTACCTCCGCCTCCACTTTCTTCGGCACCTTCATCATCGCCGTCTACTCCCATGCCACTTCATCAAGGTCCTGGTCTTGCTCCTGCACTACCGAATGGATGGGCGTCAGATCGTGATCATTATGACTCAACGGTGCTTCATGGGTTGTCCTTTCGTAAGTCCATCGAAGCCACCCCGTGGTCGCGAAAGAAAGGGATCGCAGGAAAAGATCCACTCAGCATTCCTGTTCAGGAATTCCTGTTTCATGGAGTTTCAGATTGGCGTCTTCGAGCATTAAGTCATGGCAAGTTTTTCAGTGTTGTGCCAGTTGCTACGGTTGCTGAAGCAGTGTTCATGTCGCAAGTGACGAAGAACCTTCGAGATCGCAAAGTTGACATCGATGCAGTTGCTACGCAACTTTTTCAGGCCGCTAATCCATCTACAATCATTCCCAACAAGAACACGGATTGTGCAGCTCTGTTTCAGCCGCTGGTTGACAAGATCGTTCAGCTCATGTTTGACAACATGCCGGTGCCCACAGGCGTCGACCAATCTCAGAAGTTCCTTCAAGTTTCGGAAGAGCTCAATCGCCGTCGTGAACAGTTACAAGCCGCAGGACTTCCCGTTACCCCCACGAAACCCGCTTCGAAAACACAGCTCCCGGTTGCTTCGCAATCTAGTGCTCCGTGTCTACAATCCGGGACACCACCGAAGACTTGGGAGAGTGACCTCAAGCGTAAGATCGACAGTGTTCCTGCCGAAGCCTTGAACGATCACAAAGCCCGACTAAAGGGATCAGGAGAGGGGGACGTCGACAAGTGGATC
This sequence comes from Symbiodinium sp. CCMP2592, assembly GCA_905221615.1. Lineage (NCBI taxonomy): Eukaryota > Dinophyceae > Suessiales > Symbiodiniaceae > Symbiodinium > Symbiodinium sp. CCMP2592. The sequence goes on along the minus strand of CAJNDT010005891.1, from coordinate 636,170 downwards.
CAGAGCTTCAAACGACCCCTAGGCAAGCGTTTTGCAGAATTTCAAGAGCACATTGTGTCTGTCTCCAAGCTTGTGCAGATCAACTATGGAGGCAAGGAGAAAGCCAAACTGCAAGAACTTGCAGTCAAATTCGGGATCTCGGCGACTTTTGCATCTAGGATGGGCATCAAGAGTCTCTCTACGTGCATTGCAGCGGCAGCTTTTCAAGTTGTCTGAATTGCACACAGCCTTGCTTCCAAACAATTCTCCGTAAAGGAGATTCGGTCAGCTCATGTTCTTATTACAGAGATTGGCAAGTTCATGTCGTTTGTGCTTCAATTCATTCCGCATGTGGACAAAGTGATGGCCATTTGGTTGCAAGGTTTTTGTCATCTGATTCTACTGTTCCATTACTCCAGGGGTACTTCGCCAGAACAACGGCTGCTTGAAAAATTGCGCAAAGCTGGAGTCACGCCGTCTGAATACACGTTCACACGGTTTCAGAGTCCTTGTGCAGTTTATTTGAATGCTCCCGTGTCTTGGAGTACGCGTTCATCGTTCAAGCAAAGAGACCGATGGATGTATGTGGGAAGTACCTCAATTACTATTTCGAAGCGTGAATTCAACCGGCAGTCCAAACTCAAGCAAGTTCTCCGTGAGCAATATGTTCAAGTTGAACCGGCCATTCGTATTTGGGCTTCGCTGGGCAGTTATTTCGACTTTTCTACACTTTGTCTGTCTGTTCATGATGACTACAAACAAGCGTGGGTGCAAGAGCATGTCCTTATTGATCGGTGGCAGCCCAGATTCAATTCACCGTTCATTGACCGTTTCTTCATTAAGTCAGCATTGGGACTCAAGAGACTCAGGCCACGTCCATCTCTTAAGAATGTTTCATTGTTTTCCAGACTTTGGGCCAAAGTTCGAAGACGTGCCGCTTCAACAAGTACTCCGACTCGATGTTTGATGGACAAAAGCCAAGCGTGGTCGCTCCTGTACGATTTGGCGTCGCTGACCTCGGCATCTTTCTCTGCTGCAAAAATTGTCAGATCTGCCAAAGTCTCTACGTTAGAGTTGTACGCGATGTTCCGCATGGCCAAGATCATGGAGCAACCTTTCAGATCTAGAGTGGTACAGCTGCTCAAATCTGCGTTGCAGTTTCGTAACTGCTCTGTACCCCGACACAACAAGTCAGTCACTTTACCGTTTCTGTCTCACCCCTCTTTCGCTGCCCATGTCTCATCTTTTCTGTCTCATACCATTCAGCAGTTCAAAGGCATTTGCATCCCGTTTCACCTCCCCTCTAAGACGCCGAGAGAGTCTGCTCCCCAATCGTTGGGCTCCATTCTTCATAATCACTTTGAGTGGGAGAAGAAGCTTGCTGAGATAACAGTTGATCACCTTCCATGCAGATGCCAACAATTTCAGCAGCAGCACCCCAATGTGGACTTGGTGGATGGACATGTGGCTACTGGACTTGAGACGTTGTCATTTCGCCAACCTGTTCTTAGAGAACTTGCTCAGGCCAACTCAAAATCCCTTATCTTTCCATCAAAAGCCAAGTACATCAAGGAGGCGACCTCTGCGTACAAGGGTTGGTGCAAGACACATTTTATTCCCTTGCATACTCTTCCCATGTGGCAGCAGTTCATTCATTCTGAGTGGCAGCTTCACCTTCGCCATATGTGCTTATGCCCGAAATTCCAGGAGAGTCATGCGTTGCAGCTCAAAGACATCGTTTGTACAGATTGGGTAATTCACCTTGCTGATCACGAATCAACTCATCTTATGGTTTTTTGCCCTAGATTCTATTTCCAATCCTGCCATCGAGTATGGTCAGATGTCAAGGTGTTCAGCCCTATGCCGATGTCCGTTTCGTCAGCGAAGCTTTTTCTTTGTGCGCACATCCCGTCTCCACTGGTTCGCAAGTACCCTTGGGGATTCAAGTTGGATGCAAATCTGCCTGTGGGACAGATTTTTCTCAAACGCAAAAAGGCCTTCAAATCAGGGCGAACCATCATCAGCTACAAGAATACAGCCTTGGGCCCTATTCTTAGGGCAGCAGCGATTTGCATTGACCAAATGGTCAACACAGTATGGCCTGGTTCGTCGTCACGCAGTGTCCCACAGATTTGGCATCATATTCACCAGGTATTCAGGCAGTGTCCGTTGGAAGTTGAACTCGAACTGCTCAATGACGATCTGGTCGGGTTCTTTAACTCAGTGCCTCAAAGTCGTATTCTGGAAGCAGTGGAGATGTTGGTTCGTATGTTCACTGCAAGGCACCCTGATGTCAAATTGTCAGTGTGCATTAACGAGAAGAGCAAACATTTTCGTTCCATTCATGGGAAGATCTCCAATATACGTCGGCACTTCGATTGGAAGACCATTGATCCACTCGACTTGGTCACCATTGTTCGTCTCAGCTTTGAATGCGGCTTGTTTGTGGCGTTGAATCGAGTGTGGAAGCAAGTTGATGGCACGTCCATAGGTAACCAAATCAGCCCTGTCCTCTCTTCCCTTCCAGTGGTGATGACTGAGCTCGGTTGGGCAGCAATGTTTCCGCAGATCTCGAGTTTCCCTTCTACTTTTCTTGCAAGATACGTGGACAATCGACTGGTGATTGCACCCACCGAAGTGCATAAAACTGTGCCTTTTCAAGTCTTCAGCCAAGAAACCTTTTATGGTTCTCCGATTGTTCTTGAAGCTGTCGGTGATGGTCACTTTTTGGGATTCGATATTGATGTCCGAAACCGAACCATTTACTATCTCCAGCCCAAGTTCCTTTGGCAAGTTCGACATCCCATGAGTGCAGGCAGTGAACGATTGCTGGTGTCAGGTGCGAAGTCGAGAATCTCTCTCATCCGTAAGTACACTTGGCCAACGTGCCAAGCAGAAGTCGCTGTTCATACTTTTGTACGGTGGTTAGCGAACCTTGGTTATCCATTTCGCTTGTGTGAAGCTTTGATGAAACGGTAAAAGCGGTCTGTTATCAGTTGACAGTTGACAGCGGACGTGCATGCAACATGTCTTGATCTGACTTCGCCATGTGTGAGAGACTTGCAAATGTTAGCATCGCAGTGCTTTTGGCTAAGAGACGAGATCATCTGTGCAAGCAAGCATGCCGACGGTGCCACCTTCGGATCCTAGCATCGATGAGTTCTTGAGAACGCTCACTCATTCAGCGCGTGTGAGATTGCTCAACTTTGTATCACGACCTCAACTTCGTCAAGCCCTTGTACTTCAATTGACAGCTTTTGTGCGTGACGGGACAGAAAGAATGCTGCAGCAAGAGTTGCGTCGTTTGGATGAGAGGGATAGAGCAAACCTACGTGAAGAACGTCCTAGCAGTAGCGGAGCTTCAGGATCACGTTCGTCCAGATCCCACCCCTATGCACCTCCACCCTCTCTGCCAGCAACGAGGAGTACGCCGAGTGCAGGGAGCGACAACCCATCGTCCAGTTCCGCACCTCCCCCCCTACCTCCCCCTGGCCCTCCTCCTCTCCCCCCTCCTCCCCTCCCTCCCCCTCTTCCCCCTCCCTTTTTCCCCCCGCCCAGTGCCAGTGCTCCCGTCTTTCCACCCCCGGCACCACCAGCATCGTGTGTCTGAACCTCCTTTGGTGTCCAGTACCGCTTCGTCGTCGGCTGCACCTACATCTTCAGCTACGTCAGGTACTCCGATTAGATCCAAACCCATGCCTACCAGAAGGCGTGAATCACGCCGATTTCGACGCAGTCAATCGTCTGATCTTAGCTGAGTATGCCCGAAGTGACAGGATTTCACTTGTATCTGTGACGCATGCGAGTGCTGAAGTGAGGAAAGAATGTGCAGTGGACGCCAGTGCTGTGAGTACTTTTTCATTAATGTTGTAGTGCATACCAGAACAGTGTTGCAGCACCCTGCTCAAGTCTCGTTCCATTGCACTAATGTCGAGCAACTCAGCGTGCGATCCGTTGGCACCTCTTCAACGCTGAATTTCCTACACACAACAGGAGCTGATCACAATCAGAGGTGAATTCCGTCACTTTCGCGAAGAAGCCTTATCCGTCCAGAAGATCCAACAAGCCCAACTCGACGTGCTCACCACACAAATCAGGGACACGGAGACTCAGGTGGCGGAAGTCATGTCCGCCACCACAGAACTGTTTCAGAAACTTCAGAAGACCAACGAAGTGGTGGGCAACTTGCTGACGGATTTGCATTCTCTTCAATCTGTGACTACTCATTGTGTTAATTCTCTTCAACTACAAGAAACAACAGAGTTGCCCCCAACGCTTCCAGCAGAAATTGAAGTCTCAGAGTGAAACGTGAGCAGTTGCAAACAAGCGTCTGTGCGCCAGTGTCACTGCAAGGGTGTTGCAAGGGATGTGCAAGGGACGTGCAAGTGACGTGCAAGGGATGTGCAAGGGACGTGCAAGTGACGTGCAAGTGATGTGCAAGGGTGATGTAAGCGATCTGCGGGCACCATGTGTTGTGAGCATCTGCAGACATTGTCCTGCCTCATGCCCCCAAGGTTCCCTGTAGTGCAAGACAGATTCAGACCGTACAAGTAGCTTTTCATCATGTCGGTGTCCAGTTTCGAGAGCGATGCTGCCTCTGTATCGGACGTGCATTCTTCTGACTTCTCGTCAGACCTTGCAGCATCAGACCAAGAACGTGATCGACGTGTAGATGTGGCATCAGGTGTTCCTTTGGCCAGTGATCCGGATTCGGCTGATTTTGATCTTGATCATGAGAGCATTAATGCGTCTTTATCCATTGACCGACAGTCTGCGTCTTCGTCCTCTGGTCGATTAGTTCATGCCCCAAAGCCGAAGCAGTCAGTTGCAGAGCAGACCAACATGTTGCAGACGGACCCACCGCGGAAACGCAAACTTCGTATGATCGATGAAGGACCTGATGGTGTGCGCATCAAGATTCGTCCTGCACCCAGTAATTACCCAATTTCGCCGCAGAATGGAAGGCACGAGAGTGCTTGGTGACGATTTTTACATTCACAACAGAGCTCAGTTCATTCTCGATTTCTTGAGACAGCATGGCCAACGCATTGCCAAAGAAAAGCAAGGCCCTAGGAAGCGTTTTTCGTCCACTTTGAAACTTGTGCAGTACGTTCTTGACCGAAAGTGAGAGATTGCACAAAGAAAGTGAAAGAAACTAAAGAGTGCGCGTTTGCAGTGCTGTGCATTATCAGCTTTCTGCATGAACCGTCTTGAGTTGCAGCATTTGGCATCCAGTGAAACTGTGTAGGTTGCCCAACATGAAGCGCAAGGCCCGCGAAGCCAATCTGCCTTGGAGCACGAGCCGCGACTACATTTTTCGGATGTGGGTTCGTGTATGCAGTCGGGCAACCGGACACGAGACTATTACTCTCCACATCCAGTTATCAATCAACGATTCCATCAACGTTGCCAAATACCTTGTCGCGATGCAGCTCTGGGAGAAGTTCGGCTGGTGGCCTAGGTTACACACCTTCCAGCTTGTACAAAACTTTCGCCATCTTCGGTTTACGGAACCTGTAACGACTGCTCAAACCCTCGAACCAGTCGATTTCGTTGTGACGGTATAAAAAGAGACCACCTCTGTGTCAAGTCAAGAGCAGTGACGAGCAAGGGACGTGCCAGCGGATTGCAAGTGATATGCAAGGGATGTGCGAGGTTCGTGCAAGTGCAGTGCAAGAAATGTGCAGAGTAACATGTCAGAGACGTGCAAGTGCTGAGGTGTTGTGAGCTGCTTTCATCAGACATGCAACAGAGTTTTGTTTCAAGCACTCTGAAAATTGTGTAGACCCCGAACAACATGGATTGGGCTGCTTCTGACGTGCTCGAGAACATCTTGATGTACGTGTTGCCGATCAGAGCCAGAATCACATTCATTACCCGCCTCGATCCAAATGATGACCCAGAAGAGGCACAACCCATAACCGACACCATGGTGGCGTACACTTTCCTGCGACGTGGGATACAGGAGTTTCGGCTGTCCTCCTCGGTTGAGTTGACCATGGGCTTTCAGTCTTTGCATACCACCATCCGTTTTGCACAAATCAATGCCGTGGCTTGCACTATGTTGAGCAGCCCGTCAAAAAGGTGGATGAGAGCTGTCGTAGACCTAGTACAGGAGCGTTTGCGAGTGAGTATTGTGTCACTGGCCAACGTTGCGTACCAAACTGCAACTCAGTGTTGCATGTACTTCGATGCTGATGCGGAAGCAGCAGAAGTTGAATTGCACTTAGTGCACAGACTGCGCTTCCTGAAGTTTCGTAGCCCACTTTCCTAGGTCTCTTGAGCATAAGACTTTCCCATGAAATTCAGTGAAAAAGCAGCGCGCAAACACTGTCTACATTGCAAGGTGAGTGCGCACTGTCCTGCAAGTGCTGTGCAAGCGATTGAACAGATGCAATGAGCCCGGTCGGGCCTGTGTGTGTCCATCCCTGTTTCGAAGGGTAGGTAAATCTGACTCGATTGAGCAGGGGCAAGGGCTCCAGTGATCAGCCTTGCCCAACGAAGACAAATCACTGGAGTGGATGCAGTGGTTGATCACCACTGTGTACCTGCTTTCGGATTAGCCAGTGGGCCCCCTGAGGCACTGGAGTAACCAACACTAGAGTGACAGCTTCACGTTTGCCACTGTCGAGTTTCCTGCATGGTTGCTGCAATCTGATCATTCAGGTGTGACTCAGAGCTGTGTTTGAGTGAGGGCTTGCTTTGAGCTGCTGACTTTTCCTGACAGTATGCACCGACAGATCAGACCTGCGACACGATGTGTCAAGTGTGTGTGTGTGTGTGTCGTGTGTGTGTGTGTGTGTGTCGTGTGTGTGTGTGTGTGTGTGTGTGTGTGTGTCGTGTGTGTGTGTGTGTGTGTGTCGTGTGTGTGTGTGTGTGTGTGTGTGTGTGTGTGTGTGTGTGTGTGTGTGTGTGTGTGTGTGTGTGTGTGTGTGTGTGTGTGTGTGTGTGTTAGTGTGGTGTGTGTGTGTGTGTGTGTGTGTGTGTGTGTGTGTGTGTGTGTGTGTGTGTGTGTGTGTGTGTGTGTGTGTGTGTGTGTGTGTGTGTGTGTGTGTGTGTGTGTGTGTGTGTGTGTGTGTGTGTGTGTGTGTGTGTGTGTGTGCGTGTGTGTGTGCGTGTGTGCGTGCGTGCGTGCGTGCGTGTGTGGTGTGTGTGTGTGTGTGTGTGTGTGCCAGAGCAGGCCGGGAGGGTCTTTATAATAGTCGCGGAAGAGTCTCGCCCCCAGGGCGCGCGCGGCCTTGGCCAGAGCAGGCCGGGAGGGTCTTTATAAGTCGCGGAAGAGTCTCGCCCCCAGGGCGCGCGCGGCCTTGGCCAGAGCCCGGGAGGGTCTTTAGTCGCGGAAGAGTCTCGCCCCCAGGGCGCGCGCGGCCTTGCCCAGAGCAGCCCCTGGAACGTCTTTAGTCTCGGAAGAGTCTCGCCCCCAGGGCGCGCGCGGCCTTGGCCAGAGCAGGCCAGGAGGGTCTTTATAGTCGCGGAAGAGTCTCGCCCCCAGGGCGCGCGCGGCCTTGGCCAGAGCAGGCCCCGGAGGGTCTTTAGTCGCGAAAGAGTCTCGCCCCCAGGACGCGCGTTGGCCAGAGCAGGCCGGGAGGGTCTTTAGTCGCGGAAGAGTCTATAGTCGCCGAAGAGTCTCGCCCCCAGGGCGCGCGCGGCCTCGGCCAGAGCAGGCCCGGGAGGGTCTTTAGTCGCGGAAGAGTCTCGCCCCCAGGGCGCGCGCGGCCTCGGCCAGAGCAGGCCGGAAGGTCTTTAGTCGCGGAAGAGTCTCGCCCCCAGGGCGCGCGCGGCCTCGGCCAGAGCAGGCCGGGAAGGTCTTTAGTCGCAGAAGAGTCTCGCCCCCAGGGCGCGCGCGGCCTCGGCCAGAGCGGAAGGGTCTTTAGTCGCGGAAGAGTCTCGCCCGCAGGGCCAGAGCAGGCCCGGGAGGGTCTTTAGTCGCGGAAGAGTCTCGCCCCCAGGGCGCGCGCCGCCCCCAGGGCGCGCGCGGCCTCGGCCAGAGCAGGCCCGGGAGGGTCTTTAGTCGCGGAAGAGTCTCGCCCCGGCGCGCGCGGCCTCGGCCAGAGCAGGCCCGGAAGGGTCTTTAGTCGCGGAAGAGTCTCGCCCCCAGGCGCGCGCGGCCTTGGCCAGAGCAGGCCCGGGAGGGTCTTTAGTCGCGGAAGAGTCTCGCCCCCAGAACGCGCGCGGCCTTGGCCAGAGCAGGCCCGGGAGGGTCTTCTGTCACGGAAGAGTCTCGCCCCCAGGGCGCGCGCGGCCTTGGCCAGAGCAGGCCCGGGAGGGTCTTTAGTCGCGGAAAAGTCTCGCCCCCAGGGCGCGCGGCCTTGGCCAGAGCAGGCCGGGAGGGTCTTTAGTCGCGGAAGAGTCTCGCCCCCAGGGCGCGCGCGGCCTTGGCCAGAGCAGGCCCGGGAGGGTCTTTAGTCGTGAAGTGAGGCCAAGAAGTGTGTGAGGCCAGGAAGTGTGTGTGTGTGTGTGTGTGTGTGTGTGTGTGTGTGTGTGTGTGTGTGTGTGTCTGCGTCATGAAGTGAGGAGGAGGAGTGAGGAGGAAGAGGAGGAGGAAGGAGGTGAAGGAGGAGGAGGAGGAGGAGGAGGCGGGACAGCCCCAAAAAGTAAGAACCCCACACAGTGATGTGGGGAATAAGGATCCTACGATTTAAATTCAGGGCACCATGTTAGGGTCCCCTGTTTTCGGAAACTCCCATATCGGATGTTAAGGTTCGGCGCATACAGTAGAAGCCGGACCGCCAGACGATATTTTTATATATGGGTTTTTGTCAAAATCAGGGTCCCTTTTTGGGGTACCCTAGATATTAGGTGCCGCAGGGACCCCAAAACAGGGACCATCATGTTGACAACCACCCAATTCCCAAAGGCTCCATGTAGCCATAAGCAGGTACTTAGCCGACTTAGCCCTTAAAGTACCTATATAGGGACACCTTTAAGGCCTAACGGTTGATGATATAAATCCTGCATGACCAATAATAAGGAATATACCATAATTCCCATAGTTTAGGGTCCTTAAGGTCATGCAGGATTTATATCATCAACCGAAGTACCTACCATATGGGCCCGTATCCTTATGGCCTGAATCTAAAGGTGTCTGGATGAGGACGCAAGGCAGGCCCTGGACTACTTGGAGGGTCAGGGGAAGGACCCAATAATTAGGTACTTCTTCGGAAAAATAGGGTTCCTTTAAGGGGGGTCTATAAGGATTACTATAAGGGGTATTATGGGTTTTGTATAGCCCCAAGGGTCCAAAGGACCCAATAATCAGGTACTCGGTTTCAGGATAGTAGTTATGTAGGTCAGGATTTCGGTGAGTATATGATTATCAGGTACTTGGACCCTTGGGGTTATAAATAGGGTTATAATTGGGGTAGCTCCATTTAGGGAACTTATAACTCTACTTATAACCTGCTTGCGAAGTCCCCTGAAACTCTAAAGTAGACCCTCCATCTACCCTCTCTTAGACCCTAAATGCCCATGATTTGGGCGCCATATACCTCTATTTAAGGGTACAAACCCAGAGAGCCCACTATCCCTTAATTAAGAAATATAGCTTATAACTTATAACATGAAGCCCCTAATACTTTCAGGTCTATTCCTGAATTAAGGGGTATTGGGCTCTCTGGGAGCAGCCATTTAGGTGACTTATAACTCTACTTATAACCTACTTACTAAGTCCCCTGGGCCTCTAAGTCGATTCGGGCATCAAATATTATGTGTATATATATATATATATATATCTGTCTCTCTGTCTCTCTCTCTCTCTCTCTCTCTCTCTCTCTCTCTCTCTCTCTCTCTATTTAAGGGTACTTCGTGCACATGTGTAGCAATTCTGCGCCTATGTTGCTATGGTAGGACGGCCTTCACGTCCAAAGAACAGGAACCCTAAGCATCCTAAACCCTAAATCTTAGGTACTGCCCCCATACAGTAAGAATCTATAATAGGGCTACTATTAAGGTCCTAATATATCTATATTATGAATATTATTCAGCTATTACTGAGTGGGGGCCGTACCCAACCTAAATCTTTCAAAATCCCCAACTCCCAAGGCAAGCCCCCATTTCGAAAAAGAACACAACAATCATAAAACCCTATAATTAGAGATAGAAACCGCTATGCGTTTTTTTTTTTTTTTTTCTGCTTCTCCTTTTTCTCAAAAATCCGCCGGGACGCCAGGAGCTGACGGCCGCGTTGCCGCCGCGGGCGCGGCCGGCGCAGGGCCTGTGCGCCGCACCACGCCTCGAGGATCCTTCGCTTCGGGGAGCGGTTTGGAGCTTAGGATTTAGGGTTTCGGGTTTAGGGCTGCTGCCTCGAGGATCCTTGGCTTCGGGGAGCTCCTTTAAGGGGTTCCTTTTAAGGGGTCCTGTTTAAGGGGTCCGTTTTAAGGGGTCCTTTTTAAGGGATGCTTTAAGGGGTTCCTTTTTAAGGGATTTACGGGTTCCTATTTAAGGGGTTCCTTTATTGGATTTGAGGGGTTCCTTTTCAAGGGATCCTTCAAGGCATCCTTGAAAGGGATCCTTTGAGGTTCCTGCAAGGGATCTATAAAGAGCTCAAGAAATGACAGCTGTCATACTTAAATGATCGTGGGACTTAGCAACTAAAACTATAATTAGGGTAACGATACTTACAACTACCTATAACTTATAACCCCAATGATTAGACTTATAACCTTACTTACTAAGTCCCATGACCCTCCAAGTAGAGGCCGCTGACTTGAGAATTGAGGTGATTGCCCTGCTTCGTGCATCAGGATCAACTGAAACAACAAAACCCTGCCACAGAGGCTCCACATACACTACCATTGTGGAATCAATCGGCCACTAAAACCATACTAAGAATGGTCTTTGAGGACCTAATTCCATAATGGTAGTATATATGGAGCCTCTAGGTCCTAGGTCCCTTAACGGAACCCTCAAATCCGCCGAGGATCCATGAGCAGACCGAGCCATAATATAGATCCCATCTAGATGCCTAAGCCTACATTCAACCCAAAACCCGGAACCTTAGCGCTAAGACGCGAAAACGAAAACCCTAAACCATATTGACCCTACAAGGCATAAGCTCTATTATAGTCCCTCAACCCTAAGCCCACACTCCCTGAACCCACACAGGTGCTCAAGTCTGGGCCAGGCTCAAATTCGCCAGAGATGCCTGTCATACAGGGCCAACAGCTTCATTTATCCATGGAATTAGGGTTCGTTTAAAGGTTTCCTTAAGGGGTCCATCAGGGCTTTATGGTAGGGTTCTATATTGCAGTTTATGCGGTTTAGGGGTTAGGGCTTAGATGTTTGAGGTTTAGGGTTTGGGGAGGGTTTGAGGATAGGGTTTAGGGTTCGGGGTTTGCCGTGGAATGGAGCATAGGCGACAGTATCTTGCGACAAGGTTGCGTCGAGCGCTCAAGCCTTTTCCTGGCTTTTTCTCCCACCCCACACCGTTTACGGCCAAACACCCGAACCTACTTCTTTTTGGGCTTATAATGGGCCTAGACTCAAGCCAAACTGCATTTCCTTGACACAAGCAAGCAGGGAACTGGGGTGTTCTTGGGTGGACGCTAAACCCCTTATAGTACTCTTATAGATCCCTGAAATCCTAATAATAAGAACCTAAACCCTAAACTTCCCGAAACCCTGTATAGATCCCTTACATGGTACTCTTATAGATCCCTGAAACCCTAATAATAAGAACCTACACCCTACACTTCCCGAAGCCCTATGTAGATCCCTTACATGCGCGGCCAGACGAGGCCAGAAAAGGCAGGGTGCCTGGAGCCTCAAGATCCCATAGAGAGTACTGTGTATTGGCCTTGTGATCAGTAGAATATGGTTCCTTTAAAGACCCCTTTAAGGGGGATCTATAAGGGCACAATAAGATAGGGGCCTTACTCATTAGAATAGAGTTTTGGGGGGCCATTATACTATGAGGGAAAAATTAAAAGGAGCCCCCAACATAGTGTTGGTAACTATCTAAACCCTAAACCCTAAACCCTGATATAAGGCCTCGATATTCGGAATCAAGGCTTGGGTCGCAGGGTCTGAAAGTTTAAGGCTTTGGGTTTGGGGCTTGGGGTGGGGTTTGCGGTTCAAAGGCATTCGGGCTTGAGGGTTCAGGGGCCCCAGACGTGAAGTCTCAACACTAAGCATGCATGCAGCCCAGCGAATGCCTAAACCCTAAACTCCCTAAACCCCCCTGCTGGCCGCGAGCGGCCTGAAATCTCAAGGGCGGCCACGCGAGATTGCGCTCTTTGCCGCCGCCGAGAACCAGAGCATCAGAGGTGGCGCCCAAAGTTAGACCCCATAGCCGGAACCTGTTTGCTTTGGTTGATCTAGGATTCCCTGAAAGTCTGTTTTCTTGAATGATATCTTTTGTCTCGCAAAAGATCTTGCTGTTGCCTGCATGCTCTTGTGCTTGCTGGGTTCTTTCGGGGTTTGCACGGTTTAGGGCTCCAGGAGTTTAGGGTTTAGGGGTTTGCTTGAAGGCTCTTTACTTGGAGGGGCAGGGCACTTAGTAAGTAGGTTCTAAGTAGAGTTATAAGTACCCTAAATGGAGTTACCCTTAATTAGAACCCTACTTAACTTATAAACGACCTACTAAGTCCCCTGCCCTTCCAAGTAGACTTAGCAAGCAGGTTTGAAAACATGGCTCAGGCTAGGGCAGGGCAACCTCAAGTAGGACCGAGGCCCGTCTTGATATACCCATCTACCCATAGGCCCCAAAGTAGTTCCTTTCGGGGATTACCTTATAGGATTCTAAAAAAATAACCCCAAAAAAGGAACTACTTTGGGGCCATTAGGGTAGAAGCTATAATAGTTATAAGCTTACTTGCTTCGCCCTCAACCCTATAAACCCTAAACACGAACCTTACTTGGCTAGGCCTTCTGATTCTTTCAAACGTAGTCTTGGTGTGATGGGATCGTAGATGGAGGATGCCAGGAGGCTTTGGGGAGCTCGGGGTTTGTGAGGGTTTAGGGTTTAGGGTTTAGGGGTTTAGGGTTTAGGGTTTAGGGTTTAGGGTTTTTAAGTGTTTGTAACTCAGGGGCTTCTGGTGGCTTATATACTTTCCCTAAACAGGCGGTTTGTTGTTCAAGCCACCTGTTTTCGGGCTTTGCAGGCTTGAAGACGTTCAAAAACAGCCGGGTCACATGTCGGAAGAGCTCGTGGCGTGGGCACCGGCAGCTTCCAGGTATAAGCAAGGCATCTTCACATCCGCCAGCCTGTGGATGAGCGAAAACTCAGACGACGATGATGCTAGCTACTGCCAACTCCTAACCGCAAACGACAATCAACTACTTGCGAACGCCGACTTCTACCTACGGTGATTATGACCACGACCACTGCCGCTGCCAGCACAACCGCTAATGCTCTCACGATTCAGGTTGCCTAGATGGCATGCAGGCATGCAGATTTCATGAACAGCTTTCCTGTTACCAAGATAAGCTAGCATTTTGCAATTGCGACAGCTATGGCTGTGCTCTGCAATAACGGCGCGGTCCTTCTGGTTCACCAACAGCAGCAATGTCCATTTCTGTTTCAGGACCATGATGACGTATTTTCGGCACATTAAACGAAGTGTGGGTTGCCACTGTGTGCTTCGACCTGCCTGGTTGTTGTTCGTCTGGAAATCGTGTAATTCTGAAGCTCCAAATACTATGACCTGGATACCAGGACCCTTGAAATATCCCTTCAGTCGGGCTTGTCATCTTCTACTGATGCTAGATTTAGGGACCCAGTAGAGGTAGTATAACGCTAAACCCTAAACCCCAAATCCTAAACTCCTTTCAAGACAATGATAAAGCAGGTGTTATGGAGAGACTAATTAACCATACGTGGGCAACTCGTCAAGACCCAGAAATTAACCATACGGCTTCTCGTCGAAGAAATGGACAGAAATCGGCTCTGCCTAGCTCGCAGGCGCGATGGCATCCACGGCAGCCACTGATCCTGGCCACCGCTCTATGACCTTAAGGGTCCATGTACCCAAATAGAATACACTTTAAGCCCAATGCACCTACAGCATACAGGGAGTCCGAAGTATACCATACTTGGGTGGTTGTCAAAATTAAGGCCTCATTCTTGGATCCCTAATATAGTACGGCACCCAATATTTAGGGTACCCCAAAAGGGACCCTAATTTTGAAAACCACCCACTTGGGTCCGGTACTGGACCTACAAAACCAGGGACTCTGGCCCTGTGAGCCCTGAATGAACGCCGGGCACCCGGAAGCTCAGGTACCCTATACTTGAGGGTATAGAGACGGTTTATAGAGGTTCTGATCTAGAAACCATATAACTTTATAGCTAAACTTGAGGGTATAGAGGCGGTTATAGAGGTTCTGAGATAGGTAGCCTTAGATTTCTTCTTCTGCCAGTTTTCCTCCACTACTAAGAACCAGATAGTCTTGGACGTGAACTTCAGCAGGACGGCAGCACAAACGATGCTACCGGCATGTGTTCAAGATAACCCTTGCCCGGCGTTTGCACGCTGATCAGTGATTGGGTGCACACTGCTTGCAAACCAGGTCGAAGTGCAACCCCCGTCCTCTAGCCCTGCAGACCTTCACCCCCAATGGCCTGAAACTTTCCACCTAGACTGCCAAACTACCTATGCAAAGATCCCGGATGGAAGCGTGAAAGGACAAAACTCAGAAACGCATGCAAGGACGCAGCCTAAATCCTAAACCCCAGAAGACATGCTGGCGCGTCCATGCGGGATGTGATGTTCAGCTCCACGTCATACTGAACACTGCTCGGGGACAGCCTCAGCTAGGGCACTTAGTACCTTTCACGGTATGAACAACTGTATGCAATAAGGCTTACGAGCATTCCATTCGCTGAACAGGGGTGTTTCAAACCATGGACTTTAACATCACATTCAGAGAAGGTTTGCGGGCTTTCTTCGGCGACTGTAACGTACGGAATACACGGGGAGACGAGGTACTACTACTACTGCTGCTACTGCTACTACTACGGCTACCACTACTACTACTGCTACTACTTCTCCTCCTTCTGATAAGGTAGGGTTTGCAGTCTATGAGTCCTCAGAACATCTCACACTTAGATCCAATGGAGCACCCTAGTAGTTAAACCCTACCTTAAGCCGGAATAACCTACCTTTTATCTTTAAAAAGGTAGGTTATTCCGGCTTAAGGTAAACCCTAAAACCCTGAACCCTAAAGCCCTATACCCTCAACACGACAAAGACAACATCAGAACTAATTACAAGAAATCGTAAGCAAGAACCAAACCCCTTTAGCAATTGAGCACCTTATCGGAGGGCCTTATGACCGAACCCTTGCGGGACACTCATAGCACACTTCACGGAACCCGCTCCCTGGTAGAACGCTTAGACGAGAGAACTTCCTTGACAGGAGCCTTTTCAAGAGAATCCCCACCCCCCGCCATAGACTCCTTAAAGGAACCCCTTGTGGAGCCCTTGGCAGGCACCCCCAAAAGGCTCTAGACCCTAAGCCCCAAACCCCTAAACCCTTTAAACCCTTACAGAAGCCCTACTATAACTAATAACACCTGAACCTCTTACACTGAACCCTGCCCACGAAACGCTTAAACCGTATACACCCCTAAACCGATCCCTCACAGGCCCCCTATAGATCCCTTACATATCCCCCCGCACCCTAAACCCCTATTCCCTAAACCCTGAAGTTTCCATCCTTATACCTAAAGTCCGAAAATAGACCCTTTCTTGAAATCCCTGAGGTTTCCTCCTAAACCCCTTCCCCTAAACCCTAATATAAGGGCCTTAATTATTAGACTAGGGTTTTGGCGGTATATTGTAGAATAACTATTAATAAGGAGCCTCCAAACATATGGATAATTATTAAGGCCGCTAATTCAACATAACCCTACTATAGACCCCTTTTAGCATCCCTTAAAAAGGAACCCTGGATAATTATGAAGCCCCCTACTAAACCCTGCAAACCCAAAAAAAACGCAGTGCCAAGGGGCCTGGCCAAAGGCACCCAACGCCATGCCTGAACCTCCGAAAGCTGCATGTCCTCGGATCTATAAAACGGGTTGTCCTAGCCCTAAGACTCCAAATAGCCCAAAGTAGGTAGTATTTATAGACTTTAGACCCCAAAGTGGGTACTATTTGTATACTTGGAGTCTTAGGGTAGGCTTTAAGGGATCTATAAAGGTAATATAATTGTTTAGGGCAGGTCCTCGGATCTTTGAAAAGGGCCTTTTTGAAGTGTTCCTCTTAGGAAGGTTCAGGGTTTAGGGTTCTTTAAATTAAGGACACCAAATACCCACTACTGTTGATGGACAAAATCATGCATTACCCGTTATAAGGAATATACCATAGTTCCCATAGTTTAGAGTCCTTAGGGTCATGCAGGATTTTGTCCATCAGCAGTATTAAGGGCTGCAATAAATCTATTAAAGGGCCCTTGGGGGGGATCCTCGGATCCTTACGAGGGTCTCTTTAAGGGTACTATCCTTTAAGGGATCTATAGGGTTTAGGGATTAGGGGTTTAGGTTGGGGTTTAAGTTTAGGGTGCCTTTGAAGGGTTCCTTTGGGGCTTGAAAAGGTGTCCTTGGATCTTTATTGGGTTTCTTTGCGCCGTGACCGACGCCCTTGGCCTCTAACTTAGGGTTTAGGGTGTAGTGGGGTTTCGGGTTTATTGTTTAGGATACATCCCCGCAGAAAGTCGCTAGGGCTTACTGTTATCCGCTGTCGTCCCACCGTCGCTACTTGAAAGCTCATCGTCAACCTCTTGGAGCTTGGTGTTTGCCTTAGGGGGTTGGGGTCTTGGATCTATGCTCTATAAATTAGGTACGGCCCCCATACAGTAAGAGGCTACTATTAAGGTCCTAATATACCTATATTATGAATATTATTCAACTATTACTGAGTGGGGGCCGTACCCAATCTATAAACCTCATGAGCTCAAAAGCCCTACAGCCAACCATCCCAACGCTAAGTTTTCAACGAAGAAACCCAAAGCTCCAACTATAAAATCCTGAGCAGGAACCCCTAAGTCCTGACGTGTAGGGTTTAAGGTTTGAGTCGGGCATAGGGGATAATTAGGAGTTTAGGTTTCAGGGTTTAGGGCTTAGGGGTCTAGGGTTCAGGGTTCACAAATCCTGAGCCCTAAACCCCATGTTGCATTTCAGGCACAACAGAACGTCGAGCAGTGTTCGCCCTCAGAGAAGAACCGATTAAAGAAGCCGTCACAGAATCCACTCGTTTTAGGGTTTCATCGTTAAAGCCATATGTTTTCATCGTTAAGGCCATATGCCCTGTTAGAAACCCTTGAAAGAAGCCCTTAAGGGAATCCTTAAAGGAATACTATGCCCTGAATGTAGACCTTGTAGAAACCTTTTTAAGGCAGCCCCCTAATTACAGCAACCCTTCAAGGAACAGCATACCTTCGGGAAACCCTTCAAAGAAGCCCTTCACGGAGCCCGTAGAAAGCCCCTGCAGCATACCAGAAATGAACACTATTCACTAGACCATCATCCTCATACGGCTGGTGATATAAATCCTGCATTACCCATAGTGAGGAATATACCATACTTCCCATAGTTTAGGGTCCTTATGGTAATGCAGGATTTGTATCATCAGCCGTAGTAACCTTTGTGCCTTTGTGGAAGACCATTACAGAAGCTCTAAAAGGAGCCCTTGAAACAAGTTCTGCCGACCGAGGAGCAATTGGCGGAGTAGCTTCGGATCGCTGCAACCAAAGCGTCGGCGCCAGGTAGAAGCCCGTAATGACTCGTCCTTCCGGAACTTGAAAAGACTTGACGGGCTTCCGTGAAAAAGGGCTGAGGGTTTAGGGGTCCTAGAAAGAATCTGTCGGGACTTATGCGTAAACCGCACCTCAAAAGCTGGTGCCTTGGGGTATCCTTCTAAAGGGTTCTAGACTACTAGAAGCATCTATCAGGGTTTGGGGTTTATGGATTCAAGGGTTTCGGGATTGGCGGCTTGTGGTTTAGAGTTCAAGGGTAGGCTATGCCCAAGATTTTACAGGGTCTTTGGGTTTGGGCTTTCTTTAGTGGGGGGTGGGGTAGCTACAGTGGCTAGTCTTAGGAAAACAGTCCCTAAACTCTGGGCGTTTAGGAGAACACTGTTCTTCTGTAGATTGAGCTGTAACCCAGAGACTCCAATATCCCTTAATTAAGGAATATTCCTTAAATCATATTAAGGATCCTACTATAATTTAAGGAATATTCCTTAATTAAGGGGTATTGGAGTCTCTAGGAAGCTCGAGCTCGAGCTCTCGACGGCGAAACTGTTGTGAGACCCTTTTGCAGGCCACGCCCAAAGGGGTGGTTGTCCCTCTTTGGGTCCCTAATATAATACGGCCCTTAATATTTAGGGTACCCGAAAAGGGACCCTAATTTTGACAACCACCCAAAGACACCCCAGAGTCACCAAGGACAGTCCTTACCGTTTAAGCTTTCGTTTTGAAGGCATGGCAGTGGGAGGCTTACGCTTTAGGGGACAAGGGTTTAGGGTTCAGGGTTTAGGGTTTAGGCGGTAGCAGGGGTTGCGCCATCCATGCAGGCTCCCAAAGTGCTTTGTTCATTCGTGTGCGAGACATGATATACTCCCAGCATTGCAACAAAACCTGGACTATCTGGTAATTTATCCTCAATGCTGAGGACCCAATTCACTCAACGTCCAGCAAAAGTCGCGGTGCGACCACAACCGCCCAATCAACTCGGGACTCACCCTTCAAAGGGTCAAAAACTCTAATCATTGAACCCTCCCTGAGGATTCAGTGCCCATATAATGAACTTAGGCCTTGATGGGTTCCTATATAAGCACTACAAGGCCTTAGTATATACTATTTGGGGACATGGAGCCTTAGGGCCTAGCCTATATGTCCTAATCAATGAGTCACGCCTCCTCCAGTGACCACACGGTCGTCAAGCTGCCCCAAGAAGACAAAGTTTTTGCTTTCCAGGTGAAGACCAATCTCTTCCTGTCGTCTTTGGCCCTAACTATACACTCCAGTTGAGTTCCGATATCAGCTTGGTTACCCATTCTCATGCTAAGACACACGAAAACCACCAAAATACATTAATTTAGGCGACGGAATGATAGGACTAGAGCTTCTGGGCTTTCTACTGTACTCTATGTATATTCCGGAACCGTAAGGAGCAGTATGAAGCAAAGAGTGACGCCCAGACCACGTCATCGGGGGGTATACGCGGGCCTTTAGCAGCCTTCGCTCCGAGCCATGTAACACCCGATCCCTAAGGCTAAGGATCCAAGTGCCCCAATATCAAATATACATATGTATATATATATATATATATACACATATATATAAATATAGGTATATACACATAACCGCATATACGTATTCATGTGTCACTCTCCAGTGATCTCGGGGCGAAACGAACGAACTTAGCGAATGTGCAGCGCAGCCTGCGTCTCGCGAGCTGCCGTGGAACGATCGTCGGGATCTCCTTCTTCCTGTTTCCCTCCTCTCGAGTTGCACAAAAGATTTTTTGGGCTCCCCCAGTGTAATCTCTGTTGCTCATCAGGGGTCTACATGTTGAAGATGATGATGATGATGATGGTGATGGTGATGGTGATGACGTGCAGCAAACGAATGTGACGGGGGCTGACAGCGTGCCGCCTAACCAAAGCCATGAGCCGTGGCGAAAGGTTTGGGTAAAATGGACCCACAATTTTGGCCTTGTATCCCAAGACGAGGTGTACGCCGAACCTGCCGACCCCAAACCGCTGAACCCGGTAACTTGAAAAGCTAGAACCACAAACGAACAAGGAAATGAGCGCAGCACTGAAGGTCCCAGTGCCCTGCCCAAGAGCCCGAAGCACCCAAATAGGAGCCATAATACTGCTACGAACCACAAGTGTTCATTCTTGGTCTATAGAAATCCTCCAGGCATCATTTCGTGCCTACAGGTCATGCAAGCTTCCGTAGACTTGTAGTATAGTAGCTCCTGGAAAAGCGACGTGGCCACTCCACTTGTCGCCGGTGCGGGAAGTGCGTAAGATGTACAGCAGCCTCGTGATCTTAGACTTTTCTTCGAGTTCCCAACCCCAAGGGTCCAAAGGACCTGAGAATTGGGTACTCGGTTTTCGGGTAATTAGTAGTTACGTAGGTTAGGATTTTGGAGAGTGTGTGATTATTAGGTACTTGGACCCTCGGGGTAATGCCTAAGGATCCTACAGTACGATCAGCCAATAGGATTTCGGGGCGTAAGGGAACCAAGTCGTCGAGAGTAAAATTTCGGAATCCCTGGACGGGTTTAGTGTCTGGGAGTGGGGGTTTATGAATGGCGGTACAAAAGATCTCCAGTTCGCTCGTGGACCTCGCTCGGTTCCTGTAAACGGGCCTAAACCCTGAACCCTAAACCCCAAACCCTCTCCCGACCGCCAACTTTAACCCCTGTAATCATAAGCGCAAGACTCGACCATATCCAAGAGACTTGATATTTTTCGGATACCTATATTATGTTCCCATTAAGGGAGGGGGGGTATTAATCAAGGCCCTCCACTACCACCCTAGATGCGGCTGGCTACAGAAGAAGCACCCACTCTAGAAACCTGAGCCTTAGGTACCCTGACCTGCCACAAGTCCTGAATCTAGGAATATGCATGAAAAGAAGTAGGAAGCCTAATGTTAACCAAACCGGCAGTTTCTATACCCCAAACCCCAAACCATGAAATCCCTAAACCCGATACCTTGAACCTCAAACCCTAAGGTTCTATGTACTCTGAACCCTAGACTCAGTTTCTATGTGGAGCTTTCAACAGTGCCCAGCTGCTCCACTGATGCCCCACAGGCATCGTAGTCTCCCAGGAGGAGGCCTCTCGAGTTGTGGGGTTTACCTATAGTCTCCATTGTAGTTCCTTTTTTGGTTAACCAAAATCTCTATTATAAGGTCCTAACCATAAAACTGGTTAACCCAAAAAAGGAACTACATTGGAGACTCTAGGTAAGGGCTTTCGGGATTACTGTAGGATACATGGGTTTTGGGATGTTTTGGGGTTTAGGGTTTGGGGCTATACGGTCTAAGCGTTAACGGCTTTCGGGGTTTAGGGTTTGAGAGTTCAGGGTTTGGGGTTTGAGTGTTCAGGGTTTAAGTTTAGTTTAGGCCTTGAGGGTATCATGCTTCAGCCTTGGGGCTTCATGGCTTTACTTGGAGGGTCGGGGGCCTTAGTAAGTAGGTAGTCAGTAGACTTATAAGTACCCTAAGAGGGATCCTAATTGGGGTTATGCTACTTATAAGTCTCTAAAATAACTACTTACTAAGTCCCCCGACCCTCCAAATACTTTAAACCCCGAAACTCTGCAGACTACCGAAGCCAATAAGCGGGTTCAGGTTTTGGTTTAGGGTGAAGGTGAAGGTTTCTGGAAAAAGGGTGCCCTTCCTCCTGCTATTCATCCGCAATTAGAAGAGACAAAAAGGAAGGATCAACGCATATTACTGAGCTCTTAAAGACACAGGGCAATGTCGCACCTTCTCAAGGTGTCCAGGGCCCTGCATTTGATAAGGGTTTCCTTACAGGGTTTCTTTGGGGTTCTAACGGTTTATATTGAGGTCAAGTATGGTTACATGGCTCTGTCGGGCTTTTGGCTGGAGGGTTCACATTTGAGCTGTAGGACTCATCTTTGATATTCGAGATTACAATTAAATTATCCAATAACCAGGGTTTAGGGCTTATGTTGTGTCTCATCTTTCCGGGTTTTGGCCTTTAGGGCTTACGGTCTATATCTAGGGCTGCTTTAGGGCTTAGGGTTTGTGTCTAATGTTTAGGGTTCTGGGTATTTGACTTAGAATACATATCCGGGTCCTCTGCGGAGAAAACCTAAACCATAACCCTCCCAAAGGGTCCTATCTACTGATATAGTAGAATGCAGGGTTTCCATATTTGGAATTACTCTTATGACTTAGCGAAGTATCCCCCATAACAGTACAAAGGACCCTTTGGGCCTGACAGCCCTAAGCCCCTAAACCCTCAACCCTAAACCCCTAAACCCTGAACCCCTAAACCCCATAAACCCTAAGCCCTAAACCCATAAACCCCTAGACCCTGACAGCCCTAAACCCCATAAACCCTAAACCCCCTAAACCCCTAAACCCTAAACCCATAAGCACTGACAGCCCTAAACCCCCTGGTTTATCGGACGCTTCCAGGCCTTCTCTGGAGATCGGGTAGGGCACCGGCCCACGGATCCGAAATATCCTCGGCAGAGGTGGGGTAACCCGAAGTAGGTGTCGATTTCCACAGTTCCCCAAAATTCTGTCTACTTAGGGCCCTATACTAATATCTAATAGAAGGAGGGAGATTTAAAATAGAAATGTTTATACGTATTATAGGGCCCTGTACTAATAGAATAAGGGGGATGTAAAATAATCCCAAATCGAAACCTTGCAAATTTTGGTAAAGCCCGAAACCTTCGGGGCTTAGGGTTTGGGGAAGGCCTCAGGTTGACCTGGGAGTTTCCGAGACTAGGGGGACCCTAACATACTGCTGATGGACCAAATCCTCGGGTTCCTTTAAAGGGATCTATAAGGGTACCTTTAAGCGGTTCCTGTTAAGGGATCTGTAGGGTTTTGGGGTTTAGGGATGTAAATCTTGCATGACCCATTATAAGGAATATACCATAGTTCCCATAGTTTAGAATCCTTAGGGTCATGCAGGTTTTTCTCCATCAATAATAGTACCCTAAATAGTAGGGTCCTTGGCTCCCAAAATAAGGTACCCCCAACTTTCGGAAACTCCTACACCCCAAACCCTGAACTCTGAAACACTCTACCCTGTAGCCTGGATTCCTGTCCCAAAGGGTCCTTTGTACTGTTGTGGGGGATACTTCCCAAAATCATAATAGTAATTCCTAATATGGAAACCCTCCATTCTACTACATCGGTACATTGGACCCTTTGGGTGTTAGTACTTCTGAACCTCACGACCCCACAGAAACCACATTCACGGTGCTTGCACAGACTTAAAATGCTAGGTCCCTGTGAAAGTACTCTAAAAATCCCTGGAACCCCGAAAAATCCCTTCAAGATCTCTTAAACCCCCAGAGCCTAACACCTAAACTCTAAACCCTTTTTTGCTTTCTGGAACCCTAAACCCTAAAGCCAAAACCGCATGTCCCTCCAAAGGTACCCGAAAGATCCCTCAAACCCCTTTGGAGGAACCCCAAAAGAAGATCCAACCTTAAGGGAACCCTTCAAGGAACCTTTAAGGGTTCCTTAAAGGAGTTCTAGAGGCCCGAGGGTTCCCTAAAGGAGGTCTACGGGCCCTGGGGAACCCTTAAGAGAACCCTTATCCGAACCTGTAAGGGTTCCCTTTTGGAGCCCCAGATTACCCCTGAGGGTTCTTTTAAAGGAGGTCTAGGGTTTTTAGGGAACCCTTAAGGGTTCCCTAAAGGAAGGTGACAGTCCCTGGCTCTGGGTCTCCGACAGAGCCACGGCCGCCCGCTTCACGGACTCCTCCCGTCGAGGCCGCTGGGACTCCAAGCGCGCAGCTAGAACCTGAGCTTAAGGGGGGTCCCTAAAAATTCCTTTACGGTTCCGTTAAGGGACTCCTTTAAGGCTTCTTTCAAAGGGGCGTATAAGGAGTTTAGGATTTGCGGCTTCGGGTTTAGGGTTTAGGGGTTGAGAGTTGAGGCTCCTTCAAGGGTTCTTTTCCGTGGGTGTATAGGGTTTGGAATTTTGGATGCTTGTAGCTTAAGGAATTCATTCCTTTCAGTGTTCTTTTAAGGGTTCCCTTTAGGGGTTCCTTCAAGGGGGTTCCATTATAAGGGGCCTCCTTTACTGGGGCTCCTTAAAATGCTCCTTTAAGGGGTTCCTTTAGGGGTTCCTTTAACGGTTCCCTTGAAGGGTCCCTTTAAGGGTTCCTAAAAAGGGTCCGTGAAAGGGTTCTATAAGGGTTCCAGAAAATTTAAGGTTTAAGGGTTTAGGGGTGTAGGGATTAGGTTTAGGGTTTATAAGGTTTGGGTTCCAAGTTCCATTTAGTAAGGAATATACCCCCGTTAATGGCAGAACCCCAACATGCATGTACCTGGAGGGGTTCCTTGATATGGGTTCCTTTACGGTTGCATAAGGGTACTCTACGTGTATACGTCTATCTGAGTACATGGATCCTTGGGTTCTGCGGGGTGTACAGGGTTGAAGTTGAAGCCTTAAGCTTCGCAGGTTTACGGTATAAGGTTTCTGGTTTAGGGCTTAGGGTTTAGAGGCTTGGGGGTTTAGGGCTTAAGGCTCAGGGTTTAGGGCCTTAGGGGTTTAAGGCGTAGTGCTTTGGGCTGAAGGTGTAGGGTTTAAGCTTAAGGTTCAGGATTATGTTGGATGCCTCGACTTCTTTTCAGGCTTCCCTTTGAGGTTTCCGATAAGGTTGTGTATAGAGGTGGCCATAACAAGGCTTTTGTGCGAGGGTTGAGAGTATAGGTGCAACGTTGGTCTGTGCTAGGGCTCGTCGGGCTTTGGCTTTCTGAAACAAGGTTTGTGTTGTAATGAGGCTTCTATGATCAGGTACATATGGGTGGTTGTCAAAATTATGGTCCCTTTTTGGGTCCCTATAATAATACGGCACCTATTATTTAGGGTACCCCAAGAGGGACAACAATTTCGACAACCACCCATACAATACCCTGACCCTACAAACAAGCTCTGGCCCTAAACCCCAAAACCCCAAACAGTTGCGGTGGAGACGACTGGGATCCTGCTGATTGGGCCTTAGGGCTTTCCTGCCTAGAGACTCGCAAGCACCTGAATTACGGACTATGCTGTAAAGTCACAAAACGGATCTCTAAAACAAAGTTGGTTTGTAGTCTCTGGGTATACCCACTAATGTAGTTACAATAGGCTTGTGCGTGGTATGTTCTAGAGTCTACTTACATCGCGGAACTCTAGGAATAAACCTCATACTTCTTAACTGACTACTTAATTGTTCATGCTCCTGGGATAAATACTTCTCGGAACTGGTAAAAATGTGAGTGCGCATGAAACCTTTCTGCATGCTCCTCTTTGAAAGCAAAAGCGGTTCGTCGACATGGAGATTTATCGCCCGGGCGTTCTCAGATTTGGGTCGCCGCAGGTTCAGGACTAAACGTTTTCAGGGATTCGGGTGTCAGCAAATTCCAGGATTGAGCTGGCTGCTTTTCATCCTTGGAAAGGTTTCTGGGTGGCTTCGGATCTCTTATCGGTTTTGGGGCTTCGCCCCAAGGGCATATACGCTCCTAAATAGTAACCTACACAACTACTATCCGAAACCTAAGTACCTAGTTATTGGGTCCTTCGGGCTATAAAAACGCATAAACTCCCGTATAATAGTCCTCATAGACGTCTTTGAAAGGAACCCTTAAAGGAGGGATTGGGGGCCTGGGGATGATATGCTAGGCCCTCAAAGCCCAAATACGAGGGTTTCCGAAAATAGGGGACCCTAATATAGGACCCTAAATAGGTAAGGCTTTCGCATTGTCCGGTGTACCCAGGCCTAAGCCCTCAACGCAGGAAATTCATGCGGAAACTGGGAGACCCAGAGGCTTCGCCACAACCAGGTCCCCTTTAAAGGGCTCTATAAGGGGGTCTATAAGGGATCTATAAGGGTACTATATAATGGCCTTAACTAGTAGAATTGGTTTTGAGGAGTTCCTTACAATGATTCGGGTGTAATAGACCCCAAAAACCTATTCTACTTGTCAAGGCCCGTATAGTAGCTTGCAAAGCACTTTGCAACCCACACCTTGACATTGAGTTTGAGTCGTGGGCACTGGCACTTGGCTTGTGTGAGAGTTGTGGAGTGGATGGAGTGGGTGGCGAGTGGCGTGGAGGAGGGAAAATGAGGCGGAAGGAGGGGTGGAGGGGTGAGCTGGAGAGGTGGAGGGGGCGAAGGCGTGGAGGAGGGCTGGAGGGGGAAGGGGTGGAGGATCTATGGAGTGGAGGGGTGGCTTCTTCTTGAAAAGAGCGATTTTTCAACAGAAGTTATTGTACTAACTCTGTGGCTCCGGGACCACCCTAGATTCCTAAACATGCATGGAGCTTGGGGGCTCTTCTTTGAAACCAAGATGCCTTTAAGGTTAGCACGTCCGTCATGTCGTCGCAGGAGGAGGCCATCCCACGCAGTTCAGCGTTTAGGGGCAGGTTTGCATTGAAGGGTTTAGGGTTCAGGGGTTTGGGGTTTGATGGACAGGGTTTAGCTTAGGCAGTTATGGCTGCGTTCAACTTTCAAGCAAGCTAAACTCTAAACCCTAAACCCCCGGTTTCTCACAGGGCCGGGCATTGTATCTGGTAGGGTAGTGCTTGGAGTTCAGGAACATGGGCCAACTTTCTGAGCCTTGCTAAGTCACGATTACGGTCCCTTTTCGGGTTAATCGGTGCCGTATTTTAACAGGGACCCAAAAAGGGACCATCATTTTGATAACCACCCACATGATTCCTTACGAACACCCACTAGTGCGCAACCGAAGGTAAGCCGAACCCGCTAAGCCCTGAACCCTCACCCGAACCTCAAAGTTGCGGGGGGAGTGAAATTGAGGACTTAAGTAAGGCTTCAGGAGGTTTGAGTCTTCGAGCCACAGTACCTCATCGCAAATCCTAAACCGTAAACCCCGATAAAACCTAAAATGGGACTGAACAGTTCGTACATTCGACGTGAAAATACAGACGCTGAACGAGAACTAGTCACAGTCTCAAAACCATTATACTGTAGCAGGCTAACATCCCAGTAGATACGGCGGTGTGCGGTTCACTGAAGTTGAGAATTCTCTGCACTACCTAGAGGCTCCAAAGTAGTTCCTTTTTGGGGTTCATATATAGAATCATAAAAGGAACTACTATGGAGCCTATGGGTACTTCTCGCAGACACATACGTAGTGAAACTGCGGGAAACTTTTCGGTTGAGGGCTTCGAGTTTGGGGCTTAGGGATCAAGGCTTAGAGTCTGGGGGTTGAGGGCTCGAGGGTACGAGATTTAGGGGTTGCGTACCATAGGGGCCTAAAGAATTACCTATACTACTTTGGGGGGTTCCTTATTATAGTTATATAGTACAAAGGACCCCCCAAACTGTATTCTAACTATTAAGGCCCCTATAGCAGGACGTCGTAGGGTTGAGGGTTGGAGGGATGGCAACTGGTAAGTTACGAAAGGCTGGAGAGAGGGATGGCCTCAGGCCCCTCACCCCTGAAGCCGAGCCTTCAACCCTAAAGCCGAGCCGTGTCAATATGAGGCCGCCGCTACTTCCCGGGCAATTCCGATGGTGACCTGGCACCATGCGCTTGTTTTCGTAGTGCGTGGCTGCTGGCTCTTCTACAGGATAGGGTTTGAAGTTGAGCTCCGGGGCTTAAAAATTAGGGCTGGGTGCCTAAAAACCCGGCTAGGATCTGACATAAGGAAGCAACGTCATGCAGGGGGCGTAATGATTAGAACGAGGCTTCGGGGTGTTTTACAGATTACAAGACTGGGGACGACAAGGGGCCTTGCTTCTCAGGTTGCCTTCACCCCCTTTAACGATTCTTTCAACTATATCAGGTGAGCATACGCAGACTTCCCCTGACCAAACAGGTTCTAGCGGCTGAGGTAAACGCAAGGCGTAAGGTTTAGAGTTGGGGGTTGCGCATTCTCAGTCTGTGGATCGAGTGCTTGGGGCCATGTAAATACCCTTCGAGGATTCCAAGCGCAAAAGAGCTGCAAGCTCAGTCACCCAACGACATCGCGCCCCGATCTTCGAAAGCTGTGTGCTCCTTCAACCCAAAAGTAATTATTATAATAAGCTCATTTTGGTAATCCCGCGGGCTTCTCCATGTTTCTGTTATGAACATCATGAAATACACCCAAATACGGTTGATGATAAAAATCTGCATTACCTATAGTAAGGAATATACCATAATTCCCATAGTTTAGGGTCCTTAAGGTCATGCAGGATCTTTTTATCAACAAACGTAGTAAGTTGAAGAATCTCTGGGCCGGTCGGATAAATCTAAAAAATTTATGACAAAATAGACAAAGGATTCCCGAGGAACAAGCTGAAGCCCTAAACCGCCAACCCCTTAACTAAAACCCCTAAGCCCCCAAAACCCGTAAACCCGTAAACCCCAAAGCCCCTAAGCCCCTGAGACCCTAAAACACCTAAACCCCTGAAACTCTAAAACCCCTAAACCCCTGAGACCCTAAACCCCTGAAGCCCTAAAACCCCCTAAACCCTTGAAACCCTAAAACCCCTAAACAACCAGCCCCAAGCTACCATCGAAAACGAAGCAAAGGACCGTGCCGTGAACACTGAGCCCTAGTTCAGGGTTTAGGGCTTTTGGGGGTATGGGGGATTAGGGTTTCAGGCGTTGAGGGCTCAGGCTCTAAAAGACGACTTTCCCAGAACCTCGCGACACGAAACCTTCACCTCGACAGTTTGTAATTAGTATGTTACTACATCCTACCCATAGGCTCCATAGTAGTTCCTTTTTGGGATAACTTTGTAGGATTCTATATATGAACCCCAAAAAGGAACTACTTTGGAGCCTCTGGGTAGACCAATCCACAGCCCGATTCCATAGACCCCGATTCACCCTGCACAAAGGCCCGAACACTAGAAATGGCATGCGCCCATGCCCCAAACGCGACAGCGCCAAATACGCTGCGAGCCCTACATCGTGAGACACAAAAGCCTGAATCCAATCGAACCCAGCCAAAGGGTCCTAGGTACTGTGATGCGCCCAAATCATAATCGCAATTTCTTTGCAATCTCGAGCCACTTTTCCTTGTCACAGGGCTCGGTCAAGGCCTCGAAAATGCCTAGGAGCTTGTATTCACTGAAATCAATGTGAAGACCTGTCGCACATTTGTCAAAATTTAAGAAGCGCCTGTGCTTCTCGTTCCCAATCCCGTTCCAAATGCAGCTCAACGCGTCGACCCCCTCGTCAGTCCCGCCGGAGCGGACATACTTGGTGATGACAGCATGGTAGTCTTGTCCAGGGATGTCGTCGAGCTTCCTGGCAACAGCCTCGATGCCGGCAGCAGTTCTGTACCACAGGGCTCCATAGTAGTTCCTTTCTGGGATTACCTTATTATAGATTCTCCATATGAGCCCCCAAACAAGAACTACTACGGAGCCACTGGGTACTTTATGGGTACTTTATAGGAGTCTCCTCAATTAGGGGTGCCCCATTTTGGGTTCCTTAAACTCAGGATCCTGCTATTTCGGGTAATATATTAGGGTCCCCTATTTTCGGAAATTCACTTATACTCCTAAACCCTAAACTCTATATAAACCCTTAAACCCTGAACACCTAAACCCCTAAACCCCCAAACACTTAAACCCCTAAACCCCTGAACCCTGAACCCCTAAACCCCTAAACCCCCAAACCCTTAAACCCTAAACGTTTTAAACCCCTAAACCCTAAATCCCTAAACCCTGAACCCCTAAACCCGTAAACCCTAAACCCCCAAACCCATAAACCCTAAACCCCTAAACCCTAAACCCTAAACCCCTAAACCGCTGAACCCCTAAACCCATAAACCGTAAACCCTAAAACCTAAAACCCCTAAACCCCTAAACCCCTAAACCCTAAACCCCTAAACCCCTAACCCCTGAACCCCTAAACCCGAAACTGCCCTGAGCAAGGCAGAGACCTTGAGGTCGTGGAAACGCTCAAATGGTAAACTTCTCGCCATGGCCTCTTCCCAGGGCATCCCGCAAGGGCCTTATAAAGGGGTCTATAAGGGTTACTATAAGGGATCTATAAGTGTACTATAATATGGGGGCCTTAGTAATCCTAAACTTCTCGCCATGGCCTGCTCTTCCCAGGGATCCCCGAAGCGCCCTTTATTAGGGTTTAGGGTTTAAGGCTTAGGATTTAGGGTTAATAGAGCCCTTATGGTCCTTAATAGTGGGTATTTCCCAGGATCTCCCAACTTACCCTTGGTTGGTAGGGAATGGAAGACTGGTAGGGTATAGTAGAGGGTAGTTGGGGGGGGGTGCTCTTCGTCTTAGCTTCTGAGTTTATCGGTTTTGGTTTAGGGTTTGCGGTTCAGGGCTTGGGGTTCAGGGTTTAAGGTTTAGGACTTGGGGTTTAGGGTTTAGGGCTTAGGGTCTAGTGTCAGAAGCACAAAAGTGTAAACTTGCAGTTCTACTGGGTATAAGGCGCACCCACCCAGCTGCTAGCGGGGGGCGGGGGGATTGAGGCTATGGCGCTTTACCACGGGCTTCAGGACCTTCCTGGGGCTTGCGGGGTTCTAGGCTTTAGGGCTCTGAGCCATGAGGTTTTATGCTTATCAACGATGTGTGCAAGCGTCATCGTAACTATACTCTCTCTATAACCTAGAGGCTCCAAAGTGGTTCCTTTTTGGGGTTCATATATAGAATCCTATAAGGTAATCCCCAAAAGGAACTACTATGGAGCCTATGGGAAGTGGGCTTTCTCACCCCTTTGTTGTAATACATTACACGACATTAAAGATGTCAAGCAACGATGACTGAGAACGCGCGAAATGTAGTCATATCAGTTTACCCACAATATCAATCATTCGCATAGAAAAATGAAAAATGAGGGAAAAGTCACCAACAAAAAACAGAACTACGATTTGGGTTGAGGGGTTGGGATTTTTGGGGCTACGTGCTTGATGTAAATGCTTGCAGTCGCTAAATGGGAGGGCACAAGTCACCCTCCCAGTAATAATCATATGGGTAGTTGTCAAACTTATGGTCCCTTTTGGGTACCTTAAATATTAGGTGCCGTATTATATTACGGACCCAAAAAGGACCATAATTTCATATGCCTTAGAAGGGGCCCCCACCCTGTAATAGTGGTATAATAGTATAATCGGATTATAATAGGGCCCTAATACAGTCCTTATAGTCACTATTACAGGGTAGGGGCCCCTTCTAACAAACGCCCTCCCAAGTATGCACTTGGGCCTTAAAGTGCCTACATAGGAGCACCTTTAAGGCCTAAGTATATGCTATACGGATACATAAACCCTAAACCCTTATGGCACCGTTATAGAACCCTGAAAAGCCACCTTAAAGGAGCCCTTAAAAAGAACCCTACACTATATGGGTACATGGAGCCTTCGGGCCCCCAAGTTTGAACTGCAAAACGAACGTCCCAAACCCCAGGACCCAAGTCTTAGGGTCCTTTGGACCCTTGCAGTAGAAGCCCCAAAACTTCAAAACCTCATGGCCTCAATCCTTAGGGGTACGGTTGATGGACAAAATCCTGCATGACCCTAAGGACTCTAAACTATGGGAATTATGGTATCTTCCTTCTAATGGGTAATGCAGGATTTTGTCCATCAACAGTAGTGTATACTTAACCCTGAATAACTTTTTTTAGGGTTCCTTATTATGATTTCCTTATGATGCGTCCTAAAAAAGGTAGGCTATTCCGGCCTAAGGAAGGGACTCCCAGCACTATTTGGCCTTAATCCGGCTTCCGTAACTTTATGGGGCTTAACTGTACCTAGAGGCTCATACCCTACCCCTTTTTAAGGATACCTAGTTTTATGGCCAGGATCTGTTATCTCAAAAATCAGGCGCCCTAAAAAAGGGGTAGGGTATGAGCCTCTGGGTAGAGTGCATGGTTGTGGGGGGTGTCTACTAAGACTACGGTACTCTTCGTGACTATTAGCTTACTTGGATGCTTAGACCGACCAGAAAAGTGGACCCACCACCGCAAGCCCACAAAGCCTTGCCGAACCTGTCGGAGAGGTTGTGGTATAGCCTGTGGGTGCACACTTATTGCAAGAAGTCATATTCTTGAGCTATAAGTACAATAGTTCCAACGGAAGGTCCCCAGAGAGCCCAATACCCTGTAATTAAGGAATATAGCTTAAATCATAGTATGAAGCCCTATAGAATTTAAGCCATATTCCTTAATTGAGTGGTATTGGGCTCTCTGGGTCCCTTTTAGGGTACGCCTAGGGTTTAGGGTTTGGCCTCTTAGCAGGGACTCGAGACTCCCCTGGATAACCGCCCGAGACACCCAAAAGTTCCAAAACCCATGAAGCAGTTTCTGAAAAAAACCTTTAAAGCCCACAAACCTGGGTTTAGGGTTTAGGGTTTAGGGTTTCCCTAGACCCGAAAACAGTAAACCAAAAGAACCCGAAACCCCGAAACCCAACACCGTCTCTATACAATGAGAGTCCAAGTACCTTATGATCATATACTCTCCCCAACGGTAACCTACGTAACTACGATCCTAAGCCCAAGTACCTTCCTATTATGTCCTTTGGACCCTTAGAAACCTACTGTTGATGATATAAATCCTGCATTACCTTAAGGACTCTAAACTATGGGAATTATGGTATATTATATCCCTCATTATAAATAATGCAGGGTTTATATCATCAACCGTGATAAACCCCGCAAACCCCTCAGGATCCTTTATGGGAGACTTTTCGAACCGGTAATTATTGGGTCTTGTATTATAAGGGTCCCTTGAAGGCTTCCTTTTGGGGTTGTACCACGGTTTAGGGTTTAGTGAACTTCTGGGCTTTTGGGGCCCTCTTGCGTGGGACCTCTCTGAAGATTCCCGGAATGAACTGGGCCTCTGTACGGCTTCTAAGGTTTCCTTTCAAGGGCTCTATAGAGTTCGTTTGGGGGGTCCTTTCAAGATATGTTCAGTGTTCTGTAAAGGCTCTGTAAGGGCTTCGAACTCAGAGAATGCCACTTGACAACCTTCGGAGCTCCGTGCTCAAGACTGTTTCGGTTACGTTCTTTCAATTCAGTCCGGCACGACAGCCAAAAAACACTGAATAGAGGGGCAGCATATGAAAGCTCGACCACAACCAACAACAACTAGAGAAGCAAGAACCAAGCCCTGCTGCAAAACTTGATCTAAACCCTAAACCCCGAACCCTAAACCCAAAGCCTTCCTAAACCCTGAGCCCTAAACCCTAAACCCTGAACCCCAAGCCCTGAACCCTAAACTTGATCTAAACCCTAAAGCCCGAAAACCCTAAAACCTTGAATCTGAACCCTTAGCGTCATACTGAGAGATGGGCCTCTCCAAATCACCACGTGGGACCTGCAGTGCGAGGTATTCACCCCAAGGGTCCAAAGGATCCATTAATTAGGTGGTTGGGTTTAGGATAGTAGTTGTGTAGGTCACTATTTCGGAGGGTATATGATAATTAGGCACTTGGACCCTTAGGGTCATGGAACATCGGACAACACAAGAAAGCTTCGTACCAGGCCAGACGATTCGTTAGGGTAGGGTTCCGTACTGTAAATACAGTATATGGTATGCTACAACACCCTGTCTCAGTTAAAGAAGGCCCAGTGCTTAGGGCTTAGCACTGAGGGGAGCAGGGCCAATGAGGTGGTGACGTACCTAAGGACCTCAGTAATTAGCAGCAAGCCTAGTTACCATGAAGACTCCCTGATGTGAGGATGCTTACTCGATATGGTTTAAGTGTGGGAGTTTCCAAAAATGGGGGACCCTAATATAGCAATAGTCGGATCCTTATTATAAGGACCCCAAAATAGGGTACCCCAATTTTGGGAAACCCCCATACGGTTTAGATGTATAGGGCTTAGGGTATGGAGCCCCTATAAGGCATTAGTCTCTTATATGAAAGGTGCTTCCGAAAATTAGGGTACCTTATTTTGGGGTCCTAATAAGGATCCTACTATTTAGGGTGCCATATTACGGTCCCCTATTTTCGGAAACCACTTTATGTTTCAGTACACCGAAGTGTTGTAGGGTTAAAGGTCTCGGGAATCGGGAAGTCTGTTTGCCGGTTATGCATCTTCTCACAAAAACAGCTCTGGCAGCGGTGTTTACATAGGTTCATTTCAGTATATGCAGGGTGTGGGCTATGGTTTAGAGTTTAGAGCTTATGATCGAGCTTGGATTCGAATGCTTTAGATTCAGAACTGGTCATGGCGATGACTTCCCTACACCCCTACACCGAAAATCTGGACGAAAACAGAAGCCTGCATAGCCGGTGATGTAATTCCGTTGCGTGCTGTCTACATCACGCACGGAGATTGGTTCATCAGCAAGGCAACTACAGCGTCCCCCTTGCCGGCAGACATCTCAGGCAGCTCCCCGAAACGCCGAACCCAAAGGCAGCTTGTCAAGTTTGGGCTCTGTCGCGTGGACTGCTTCTCCTGGGCCCCGCTTGAGTGCCGCTTTTTGCACTTGACGTCAGCTCAGCCGATCTGCGGATCTTGGACATTTTCTCAAACGCACCTCTTGTGATGGGGTGAACTCATGTTCGAAATCCTGTTGCTTACCGTGACATCTAAGTACTCATGTGCACACACATGTCATTATATACCATCCGTTTGTAAAAATATACATATATATATACACACATATATATATATATGTGCAGACATACATATCATTATGCATACTTGTACCCGGTATTTATCACCCACAAAAGCAAGCCCCAAGAACAGAACAGAACTGTATGGGGCCTGCTGCAGGAATTAATGCTGCCCTACGTTACCACACCGCGAAAACACGATGCAGAGTTCAAGGTAGCGTTTCTAATGCCGTAGATACATCAACGGCCCTAACCCTGCACCCTAAGCCCAGAAAACTGAGCCTAAAAGCGGATTCTGATATCCACACCCAAACATATCAGTCAAAACAGTATACCGCCAAGAGCCAGAACTTTACGAGCGGGCTTGGAACTTAGGGCCTAAAGGGGAAAATTGAAACCTTGAGATAAGCCCCGTCGGCCCAAAGCACAACTGATTTAGTTCTTCTTGAATTAAATGTTTATAGGAAAAACGAGAAATGATTCTCAAGGAAAGCTCAGCTCAAGCCCAACAGTACCTGATGTTCGGAGCTTAGGGGGATGATTCGACTGCAACAGGACCTTTCTGGATTTGTATTAGGGTCTTAGGGCTTGGGGTTTTTAGACAGACCGATTCGGATTCTCCAGTAGAATGCCTTGTAAAGGGTGTGCTAATCCCCACTAAAATACTCAACCTGTCAAAATACGAAAACCTCAAACCCCAAAGCCCCTGTAGGGTTTAGGGTTCGGGTCCGGAAAGCGCATAGAGAAGGCTAATCACCACCCCTCTGAGCTTTCTCTGGTGTCAGATGTGGCTCTGTGCTCATCAGACCCTATTAGCAGATGCCTCCGCGCCGAACTCCGTCTTCGCATAAGATAGAGCATCCACGATGGTCATGCGGTCGTCGCCATCGGAGTCGTATCCTTGGAGGCTACAGGGTTTGGGGCTGAAGTAATGTAGGGGCAAAAGATAGAGGAAGAGTATTCCTGACTTGTTGTTCTTCAGTACACTGGTGGCTAACCTACCCCAACACCCTATTCTAATTTGAGCTAGGATGCCCAGTAACCTAGGAAGAAAAAGGGCTCCCTTTTCGGTATTGGGTAACTTTATAGGGAACCTAGGACTACAAAGAGGGAATAAGGGTACTACTGGGCATCCTAGACAATGGAATAGTATTCCTGACTTGTTGTTCTGCAGTACACTAGCAGCTAACCTACCCCAACACCCTATTCTAATCTTAAAGTGACCCATGTTCCCTAAGGCTCCATGTAGCCTGCCATACAGTATACACTGAGGCCTTAAAGTACCCGTATAGGAACCCTTTTCTAAGTATATATTGTATGGGTACATGGAGCCTTAGGGGTTACAGCGAAATGGTTTTCAGTTGGGGTGTGACGTTCCATCGAGAATCTATGAGTCTGCCGAATGAGGAAAAAGGGTAGGAACCTGATCAAGAAACCCTGGCCTTACAACTAACCCCGAAGTCGTAGGACTCATATAAAGAAGCCCACCCAGGGTTCCTTAATCAGGTTCCTATGTTATATAGGCCTTACAAAAACAGACCCCATTGCAAACCCCTACACCTGTGGAGCCGCAAAACCCCCAAACCCTAAGCCCCAAACCCCCTGTACCTAGAGGCTCCAAAGTAGTTCCTTTTTGGGGTTCATATATAGAATCCTATAAGGTAACCCCAAAAAGGAACAACTATGGAGCCTATGGGTAAGCACCAAAACCTAGAAAATTGAAACCTAAACCCCTTTAGCCCCTTCGGGGTCAGGATAAGTGTGGTCTCAGGAATCTAAACCCTCAACCACGAAACCCTAAACACACACACACACACACAATCCCGAATCTTATAAACCTCCCAAACCCTCAATCCTGAATGCTCTGTAAAAGGAAATGAGCAAAGCGGTAAGGTATTAACGCAGCGAAGGATGGTATACAGCACTGAATGACTAGGTTTACTGCGCCTCTATCGCCCCTACACACTCTGCATATATATATATATATATTATACATATGTAGATGTTCATATTCAGTCGTGAGTAAGATACCCCAAAACCCCAATCTAATCCTCCTATACCGAGCTCTGAACTCCAAGTTCTGAAAAATAGAGCCTTTCGAGGAACCCTTGCACAAAACCAGGGAATCTTGGGGAACTAAAGGTTTTGGGAATGTTCCGCGGGTTGTAGTATCCCAAAAAGGTTTCAAGGATATCTACTCTACTACTTGTCCGGTATCATGGGGAAGGAAAAAATTAGCCTTTTTGGCTATCAGGGAATATATAGGGACTATACTACCCAAAAACGGTTAAAGGTTCCCTGCTCGACCACTAGGCTCTACTACTAAGGTAAAAGCCAGAGAGTTGGAATATGATTATCCTAAGCCCTTTATGGTAAATTATAGGTTATCCTACCCTGAAACCATATTCCAACTTTCTGGAGTTCCCTATAGGCTCTACTACTATGTCGGGGATTAGGGCAGGGCCAGTGCTGCATCCGAAGAGCTTTTGAAGACAGCCTTCTCGCGCTCGACGAGAGCCTGCGGCCGACGTTATCCTATAAGAACCCCTAAGGCTCCATGTACCCTTATAGTATATACTTAGGCCTTAAAGTACCTATATAGGGATCCCTTTAAGGCTTAAGTATCTACTATGGAGCCTTTGGGAACTGTAGGGGCTTACCCAGACCCCAACCTGCAGAATGGGCTCCTTTACCAGGCTGTTCAGTAACTCACTGGGAACAAGTATATACTGTTTTAGGCTTCTTACTTTAT
The DNA here is from genome assembly GCA_905221615.1 of Symbiodinium sp. CCMP2592. Lineage (NCBI taxonomy): Eukaryota > Dinophyceae > Suessiales > Symbiodiniaceae > Symbiodinium > Symbiodinium sp. CCMP2592. The sequence continues at coordinate 599,229 of CAJNDT010005891.1, read as the reverse complement.
AATAGGAACCCAGAAACCTGAAAGTAAAAAAGTGTACCACTGACCAGCCTGGTTTAAGGGCAGGGGTTAGGGTTTAGGGTTTAGGATTTAGGGGTTTAAGGGTTTAGGGTTTCCTAAGGCTCCATAGTAGTTCCTTTTTGGGACTCATGTTTAGAATCCTATAAGGTAATCCCAAAAAGGAACTACTATGGAGCCTATGGGTAGGGCTTAAGCTTCAGAGGGTTTCACGTTCTGGGGCGTGTGAGAATCTGGAAAGCTCTTCGGGACTTGGAGGAGCCCATGTAAGAAGGAGCCACGGTTAAGGGGTTTAGGGTTTTGGGGTTTAGGGTTTAGGGTTTAGGGGTTTAGGGGTTTAGGGTTTGGCCGGAGCGTGTTGTAATAACCTTATGGGTTTCCTAATTGTCTTTAATTACGCTTTGTAATCTACCCGGGCCGTAAAAGAGGCTAGCCAGAAAAGGGAGCCATGATGTAGCCAGGGAGATTTGTTTTTTGAGAACTGTACTACTGCATGCGTCCTGTCCGGATGTTTGATATTACCGGGAACACATCGTTGCGCTTGGCAAGATCTATTTTTTTTTTACAGAGTGCCACCCGGGACGGCTATGATGATTATAACGATGTTGATGGTCTTCATGGTGCCTCGTAGTTAGCATGTTACTCAACCTTGAATACTGGGAGTTTCCGAAAATTAGGGGGGTATCTTACTTCAGGGTCCTTATAATAAGGATCCTACGATTTAGGGTACTGTATTAGGGTCCCCTATTTTCACCTTGAAAACTGACACCCAGCAGCCTGAGGCAAAAGGTTGACCTTGTTTCCAAGGGGAAAAGGAGGGACCCTTGATGGGGACCCCTACCCTATAATGGGCTATATAATGGGTATATAATAGCTATATTAAGGGTATATACCTAGGGGTCCGTATCAAGGGTCCCTCCTTTTCCCCTTGAATTCATGGAGTCTCCCACCCCCACCTCTGCCATTGACCGGCGCTCAGCGGCCTATGCAAACGGGAGGCGTGTCCATAATCTTAAAGGGTTCCTGGCCCACAAGATAAACCTGACACGAGGATGCTTAACGATCCCGAGCCCTGCGGCGAGAGTCTCTAAAGAGGGGCATTTGATGCAGAACTGGGGGGTTTCTGGGACGTTTCGAGGCTTGCAAGGGCAGTGTTGCTCTTGAAGGGTTTGGTTTTGTCGTTGCTGGGCTCAATCTATCTACGTATATTGCTAAGCCCTTGACCCTAAACCTTCTTAGCTCTGTACCTGAGCACCTAGCCTACGGCGTCGGGTTAAGAGCTCAACTATACTCTCAAGTTTACTTGTTTTCTTGGATATCGGGTTGCTCTCGCTATCACTATTGGGTTCTGGCATCGAGCGGGTGAAGGGTTCTGATCCCAATATTTTGCATCCTAGAAGCCTCACGACCATAACACCCTGTGTTTGCGCCTTAGTATCTTATTAATGACTTCAAGTTCCTAACCATAGAAGAGTCATCCAGGAAAAGGCACTACATTGAAGGGTCTAGGTAAGGCTGCATGTGCCCATACAGGAGACACTTAATTAGGCCTCATAAAGCAGTTCCGACATGCACATCTATGTACATGTATGTATGTCTGTGTTGATATATATATATATATATATATATATATGTTTACATATATATATATATATGTACATATATATGTATTATACAGAAGTTATACACATACATAGAGAGATACAGAATGGTACAGATATAGGTACGTTAAAACCTGCAACCTTGATCTTGCAGAAGTATCTGCACCTATCGACCTAGGCCTTAACACCTTAACGCCCAAAAGCCCTGAGCCCTCTACTGGGTTCTTGTTCATGAATCTAGCTTAAGTTGCCTTAATCGGGATCTATAGCAAAGAACAAGAAATATGGCTTCCTTATGATGGTAACTTATTAAATCTCTTAAAGAACCCAGTCTCAGCTGGAAGATGGCTCAGCCTCCACTGCCAGTCCCCGGCGTTCTCTCGCCGAGTCTTTGGCGGCCTGTCATCGGACATGAAGCTCAAGGACCGTGTATCCGAAACCCTAGACCCGTGTAGATTCCTTGAAGGAACCTGTAATGGTAGCCCTATAGTTCCCTTTAAAGGAACCCTGAGATCTATGGGTGGTTGTCAAAATTAGAATCCCTTTTGGCGTACGTTAAATAGTAGGTGCCGTATTATAATAAGGACCCAAAAAGGGACCCTAATTTTGACAACTACCCATGTGGCGGTGGCATAAGTTGGCTGAGGGTTTGCCTGGAAAAAACGGTTTGAAGGGCTATATACCCTATACTTAAGGGGTCATAACCTACCTTGTCTTAGGGTGTGGGGTGGGGATTAAGGTTGGGTTTAGGGGTTTGTAGGGCGTGGTGTTGCGGATGCAGAGTTTGGGGTTTAGGGTGGGATCAACCCTGCTCGTCCAAGCTTCCAGGGCAGACCCAACAAAAAGGTCCAAGCATCGGTAGCAGAAACCCACTCAGAGTCATATAGTTTGGGCATCTTAAACCGCAGCATTTGACACTACTAAGGAATTTCGGCTTTGTGGCTGTTCATATGGGCTAAGCTTCATCGAAAAAGCCAAGTTTACAGACCTTTGCGTGTGGCTAAGTCTCCGATTAATTCTTTCAGGTAAACCCAAAAACCCGAAATTCCTACGTAAACCTATTGAGCCCCCTGCAGAAGCCCGTACCCTAAAGCTCTCGGGACTCGTGCTTACTGTTGGCCCCGCGATCCTTGGGGATTAGGGGGTTTGGGATTTGCGGGGTTTGGGTTTTTAGGGTGTATGACTGTGCTTAGGATTGTGGGGTTGTTTGGTTTTGGGCTGTTGGATCTCGCTAAGGCTCCATGTACCCACATAGTATATACTTAGGCCTTAAAGGGGTTCCTATATAGGTACTTTAGGGCCTAAGTGTATGCTATATAGCTACATGGAGCCTTTGGGTCTTTCAGGTTTTATACAGTGGGTATATAATAGCTATATTGAGGGTACAAACCTAGAGGTCCTTAATCTAAGAAGTTCAGGGTTTAGGTTTTTGGGATAAAAATCCTGAATTACCTTAAGGACCCTGAACTATGGGAATTATGGTGTATTCCTTACTATGGGTAATGCAGGATTTGTATCATCCACCGAAGTACCCATCAGTCCTGTAGGGGTTTAGGGTTTAGGCTTGGAGCCCTCTGTCCGCAGGGTCCATGCACCCAAATAGTACATACTTTGGCCTTGAAGTACTCGCTATACAGGTACTTTGGGCCCAAAAATCATCATATCCCAGACCCCCCGGAGGATCTAGAAAGTAGAACCTCTATTTTGGGACCCTATACTACTAAAGGGTAGTTAGTTTATAGGAACCCCCTTGAGGATCTGCTTTCTGGATACTCCCGCAAGCCTGGGATACTCTCCAAAGTACTGACTTACATAAACTACTCCCAAAAAGACCTAATTCTTGAGTCCATGGATCCTCTGGGCTGTCGGATTCCTTATAGCAGTCTCTAGGGGAGCCTGGCCCTAGGGATCTAAGGACTCGTATATTGAGGCTTTTGGGCCCAAAGACCATACTATATAAGGCTAAGGCTTCGGGGCTGTTTTTATCCCCCCGGTAAGAGAAATCCTTCAGTCCGAGCCACATCAACGTTGTTGAGCACAGCGGCGCGGCGCGCGTTGGCGGCGCCGGCGCGGAAAATCAACCGGTCCAGCTGCTCCTGTCGTTTCTTGCTAAGGGCTTTTCATTAAGGGCTTGGGGTTAGGATGGGCTCCGGGTTGATAGGGTTCAGGGGTTAGTTCGGGCCAAGACTTCTGGCTGAAGGTTCGGATTCTAGGGCCTGTTGTCAGCTGTATGCCTGGGCAGCATATCATATCTCCGAATGGCCATGGTACCTCCACACACGAGCACGACGAGCCGCTCGCAGCAGCCACTAACATAGGGCGCGGACTACATAGAACTACGCAGAACGGGGTGGGGGGGGGAACATCACAGTAAAATCAAATGGACCATATACAAGCCACGTGGAGCTGTTCTACTAAACTGTGGTCGTCCTCATGACATTGCCTCGATTATTGACACAGATACCTGGAACCTCTTTTGGAACGCCGCCCCAATACCCCGTAAGTCGACTGGCAAAACTCCCACCCAAGACCTAGACACCATGAGCCGTGCAAGACCTAGAAGCCCCAGTAAACCGAAGAGCCCCAGAACATCCGCCATGCAAGCGGGGCTAAGGGTTTCTTAGGCTACTCTAAGGGTCCAAGTACCCAATAATCATATACTCTCCAGAATCCTCACCTACATAACTACTATCCTGAAACGGAGTTACTTATTATTGGGTTCTTTGGACCCTTGGGGTTATAGTCTTTAAGGTGCCCGCTCAGTGCTCCTTGCCCGGTTTGCCCTCAAACTCTACCTGTCACGATGCTCTGGTCTGGAAGGTCACACTTTAGGGTTTCCTGTTTCCTGACTGTTTGGATTTGGCTTACCCATAGGCTCCATAGTAGTTCCTTTTTGGGATTGCCTTATAGGGTTCTATATATGAACCCCCAAAAGGAACTACTTTGGAGCCTCTAGGTAGCGGCTTCATAGACTTAAATTTGGCTTTAAGCCTACGTTCACAAGTGAGTTTCTGTCGGTGCAGGCGGTGCAAGAGCCAAGGGCTGCAACATACTGTAGAGCCTTGAATAATTTCGAAGAGTGTTGCTGAGGATTCCTCATCCATAAGCCCTTCGGACGTACAATCAACAATCCTTTGACTTCACTGTAGAACGATAAGGAACACAGTATAGTTCTGAAGGAATACCCAGATAGTATCATGATACTGAAGTATACTTGGAGCGGCAGGGGACTTAGTAAGTCGTTTGTGAGTAGGGTGATAATTGAGGCAAAGTTGCTTATAACTCTACTTATAACCTGCTTACTAAGTCCCCTGCCCCTCCAGGTACCCAATGTAAAACCCCATACCTTTGGACCACAGCTGACGTTTTAGGGCGTTAAGTCTTGAAGGTTTGCGAAGCCTTGCTGTCTTCTACAGGTTCCTACTTGTCGGGTATCATGGGGAACTAAAGGTTAACCTTTATGATTCTATATAGGGGGACTATCCTACCCAACAAAAGGTTAAAGGTTACTTACTCTAATTGCTACTACGTCTTGTTCGTATGAGTTTGTAAATGTGGCTAGTGGTTTAGGTTTAGGGTTTAGCCGTCAAGGTGTAAATTATGGCTAGCGGTTTAGGGTTTCAGCAGCTTTTGGTGGCTTTGTGGCTAAGTGCTTTGGCTTGAGCTTCGAGGTGTTTCTAAGGCTTCAGTTCAGGCTTCCTCGCGGGTTTTGGGGTTTCGGGTTATCTAGGCTGTTCAGTAACCCACTGGGCAAAGTATATACTTGTTTAGGCTTCGTACTTAATAATAGGAACCCAGAAACCTGAAACTAATAAAGTGTGCCACTGAAAAACCTGGCTATTAATGCTAAGCTTAGCTGGGCCTCGATGGCTTACAGCTTCAAGCTTGTACTGCTTCAATGGAACGGATGCTGTGAAGGAGTGGTTCGCCGAACTTACGGCAAATATCTAAGTCCCTCGATGGAGTTTCCCCAAATTTGGTGACCTACATGGTAAATAGTAGGATCCTTCTTATAAGGACCCCCCAAAAGAAGCTACTCCTAAATCCTAAGCCGTTATAGATCCCCTGTAGAACCCTTAAATGAACCCTTAAAGGAACCCTAAGAGTCCCAAAATAAGGCACCCTACTACTTTTCGGAAGCCCCTAGATGACGCGAACCTCATCGCCCCAGCCCCACGAGCTGAAGTTGCCCTGCGAGTCTCCAAGGATTTAGGATTTTAGAATCCAAAACCCCTAAGCCCAAGCTTTTTAGGGTTTTGGAGGCTTGAAGTTTGGGGTTTAGGGTCTAGGGGTTTAGAGTTTAGGGGTTTAGGGTTTAGGGGGGTTTAAGGGTTAAGGGTTTAGGGTCCCTGAACCCTAAAATAGAGCAGCCCCTACAAGCCCGAAACCCTGAGCCCAACCATCAGAACTGGACCCTCTCTGTCTCTGTTTGGGCCTTTTCTATCGATTTAGCAGCACGTGCCGGAGGCTGAACAACAAAGCCTGCCCCTGCTGGTTGGGGGGTCCGGCCCATGACTTCGGCGCGGCTCCGAGCCTGGCAAGGGCGCTCAACGAACTTTTTTTTTTTGCGACTTGTCGGCTTCGCCCACAGAGGGCTCTGGTCCGGGAAGCCCAAGACAAGATTCATGGCCCGGAAAGCCGAGGCGAGATTCGCGAGCCACAGGAGTTGGACCAGGTCAGCTGGCGCCGGGTCTGTGTCTCAAGGTGTGTGATGTTCGTAACCCTAAACCCTAAACCCTAAACCCTAGCTCTGCCAACTCATCCCTTGGAGGTTCGGCCAGGCCCGAACGAAGCACCCAAGCATAAACCATTCCGAAGCTTTGGGGCTCAGGGATGAAGGCTTCAGGAATGAGGCTGTAGGGATTTGAGGATAAGTAAGGGCCTTACCCTAGGCATCTGAGGACTCATATACTAAGGCTTTTGGGCCCAAAGACCATATTATATAAGGCTTTTGGGCCATTTTGATGCCCAGGGTTAGGGCATAGTATATGACCTTTAGAGGTTCATGTGAACATCCTTTTCTGGGCTCAGGGCTTTACAAACGGCTAGGGTGTCATGCACCCGGAAGGTCTGAGTACTCAAATAGCAACGATTTAGGTACCGCAAACCATGCAGGGTTTGCAGGCTAAAGCCCCAACTCTAACACTCATATGAGCCCTATACCGCCAAAGCCCTGATATTTGCGCACTTGGCACCCAAGCGGGCTCCGTTAAGGCCTCTTCTACGGGCTCGTTTAAGAGATCCACAGGGGACTTAAGGGCTCCTTTCAAGGGTTCCTTTACGGGTGTCTATACCTAGTTGCTGAGTTCACAAGCCCCAAAAAACTTACACTTTCAGTTCATAAGCCCCAAAAAGCTAACACTTTCAGTTTTATAGCGAGCAATATCATCCCAAAAGCATAAAGTGTATCCACTCAGCTGCTAAGTATAAGGATTCGATCAGGCTTCTAAGTAGAGTAGAAGCCCATGCGGTAAGTAGGATATACACGTAGAACTAGAAGTACCCTACATGGAGTTACCACGGACTTACTAAGTCCGCTGGGCCTCTAAGTACGATAGTTAGAACCTTCATAGAAACCTTTAAAAGGAACCCTTCAAAGGGACTTCAAGCTTAAGGGACCCTGTAGGGGAAAGGTCCATGGTGACTTGCCATGCCTCCTCCATGGTCTCTCCTGGGCTCAACGGTTGAAATCATGCCCTAATTCTGGGATCCCTAAATACCTACTATATACCCTATATAGGCTCTCAAGGGCCCCTAGAAGTCCCTCAAAAAGGCCTACGGAGTCCATATTAGGGGCCCATACTTCTAACCTTAGATGGGTTGACACACGCAGGCTTTGGGTTCCAGGCTTCCTTGAAGGGCTGCTCAAAGGGTTCCTTAAAGGTTTAGGGTTTAGGGTTTTAGGGTGTAGGGTGGTTTAGGGTTTAGGGTGGTTTAGGATCTTGTCAAGGGTTTAGGGTTTAATGTTGCCTTAAAGGGTTCCTTTCAGCATGCCTTTAAACTTAAGGGTTCTATGACAAGGTTGTCTTTTAGCTTCGAGGGTTAAAATTCCTACGGTTTCGGGGCTTCTGGTTTACTAGTTCATGGTTGGCATAGGATTAAAAATTACAATGTTTATTCCTTATTGGGTTTAGGTACCCATAAAAAAATATAAAATGTTAGCCAACTATGACAAAGTTTAGGGGTCCAGAGTTCTGTTTTCATGGGGATCCTTAGGGCTGTAGGGGGGAGGGGTGTAGGGGACTATATTTCCTTAAGTAGGCCTTATTAGTCCTTATTATGGGCCTTAAGGCCCCCTACCCCCCCTCCCCCTACACCCCTAAGGATCCCTATGATGTTTGTTGAGCGCCTTGGTCCTCCTCTTGAATTCTCAAGCATCCAGGGTTAGGGGCTTAGGGTGTAGGGTTTAGGGCTCAAGGTTTCATGCTGCTGGTCCATGAATAGACCCTAAACCCTAAACCCTAAACCCTGAACCCTAAACCCTAAATCCATAAGACGCCATAACTACTGGTCTCCGAACTCTGAAAGCCTTAGCCCCTGAGCCTAAACCCCCAAAAGCCGAAAAAGCGAAACATCCAAAACCCACAAAATCTCACACTGAACCCTTTTCAGGTCAACTACATGCAACCAGCATATAGGGTTTCAGCACACAAAGACGATAGTCTGAATGGATCTTGGTACCTAAACACCACCCTAACTACCCTGGGCACTTGGATCCCTCGCTATTTGTGAAAGACACTCGAAGACTAATCCCCAAAATGCACGAAGCCGAATTTGGCGTCGAAAAGCCAAGGATTATACGGGGGTGGTAAAACCCCAACTCTGCATGTAGGTTTGTTTTTGTGGATTCGGCATTGGGGTTTAGTTCAGGGTTTAAGCTTGTAGGGATTGTTGCTGTATTATTTCCTGTATATATTTAATATATTTGCATTCCAGTACATGAGAACCGTGAGTCTCCAGTTAGTGTTCCCCAAACTTAAACTCCAAACCCAGTGAAGTACAAATCTATCTAGTTCCAGCCAGGTATGCAAGATTCATTTTGGGCTGGGAAGTTCAAAGTTGCTGGTTGAAGTTCAATTGGGCTGAGGTCTTAGACTCTCGGTTGGTTTGGGTAGTACATCTACGTGCCTAGTTAGCTCATGTCCTTGTGGTTCGCTGGCTTCGGTTGGGTTCATGTCCGGCTGCAGCCCAAGCAAAAGCCCCGAGATGATAAGCAAGAGAGCGGCCTGGAAGAAACACGCGTTGAGCGCAGGAGGCAGCTGCGTTGGATGGTTTGAGGCCCTCTTCCACGATGCCAGCGATGGCCTTGAGGGCCATGTACACTGTCAGGTTCTGCTGATGCTGCGCCAAAAGCTGCTTGAGCATTGCCCACTTTCTAGACATAGTCGCGTGTGCCACCTGGTCTAGTGGCATGAGCCCCTTCGTCGTGTATGCCGGCAGAAAGAACGGCCTGAAATTGTGGGCCAGGCAAACGCGAAGGAAGGCAGAAGATAAGTGCATCCAGCTTCCTCCACCGCTGTCAACGATGCAGACGATGGGTTTGTTCTGGTCATGATGCTGTCACATGGGCAGCACGTGGCACCGAAGCATGAATTCGTTGAACAAAGAGCTTTTGAGCGAACCGACCTTGTTGAGAAAACAGTTCGTTTATGGAACCAATACCTAACCTCAAGGGTCCTAGGTACTGTTACGGGGGATACTTTCCCAAATCATAATTGTAATTCAGTTCACAAGCACCCTACGTTCTACTTTTTAAATACTTCGGACCCTTTGGGTAACCGACCCAAGACCATGCCTACGTCTTGCACAGAACTTCGCAAACATAACGCGTCCCCCAATTCGACGGCCTGAGAGACCCTGGGTTGATCAACGAAGGAAAAACTACGGTTGATGATATGAATCCTGCATTACCCATAATAAGGAGTATACCATAGTTCCCATAGTTTAGGGTCCTTAAGGTCATGCAGGATTTATATCATCAACAGTAGGACCGCCATCTACAGTACCCTTTAATGGAGCCCTTCTTGTCCTTAATAGTGGAATTTAGGGTATCTTCGGGGGTAGTTGGACTGTCTAGGCATACTACTTCACACAGACCCAAAAGCTCCACAGAAAGCTACCATTATCGAGTTATAGGTCCCTGGAAAAGTCTTCGGTGAACTATAACTCCATAATGGTAGTACAAATGGCACAGCCTCGAGGAGAACAACAAAAAAAACCTGCAAGCATCCCTAAACCCTAAACCCTAAACCCTTAACTGAAGCCCCTGACCCCCCGAAAGTGGGATCAGCCCCAGGGTGCGTAATGTAGGGGCCTATTTAATCGGAATAGGGTTCTGGAGGGTTCCTTATTTTAGTTATAGTGTAATATACCCCCCCAACACTATTCTAATTATTAAGGTCCTACATAACTTTACGGGTCTTAAGTTTGCTTGGGGGTTTGGTGTTTTATATGAAGACCTCGAACCCTAAACCCTAAACCCTAAACCCTAAACCCTGAACCCATTCTGGTAAACTTATACACAACCTGAACCCTGAAGCCGGAACCGGTTGTGGTAAACTTATGCGAAACCTTAAACTCTAAACCGTAAACTCATAATGGTTTAGGGCCTTTATTAGGGTACCTTTAAAGGAGTCTGTCAGGGTTACTATAAGGGGTCTATAAGGGTACCATAATAATGTAGGAACCTGATTAAGAAGCCCTGGGCCTATAACCCCAACATAGACTGAAAGGATTCACATAAGGAACCCTAATAAAGGCCCCCAAGGTTTCTTAATCAGGTTCCTACGTTACATGTAAGTCCCCAAACCCTAAATCCTAAATCCTAAACATGTAAGTCCCCAAACCCTAAACCCTAAATCCTAAACCCGTAACCCTTAATCCTAAACCCTCAACCCTAAATCCTAAGTCCTAAACCCTAAATCCTAAACCCTTAACCCTAAATCCTAAACCCTCAACCCTAAACCCTCTGTAACATCATACATCTTCTACATGACTATAGTGCCCTCATAGATATAGATCCCTTATAGTAACCCTTATCGACCCCTCATAGATCCCTTATAGTAACTCTTATAGACCCCCTGAACGCTGTGGGAGGATTTTTTAGTGCAGACCGGCCACGGTTCTCGGTCACGAAAGCCATGGCACTGCGGAAGGCCTCCGATGCCTCCTGCTTTCACTTTGCGTTCGGCTTGGGGCCGAGTTGAGGGCTTAGGATTTAGGGGTAAAGGGTGCTTGAAAGGCCTAGGATGTGGGGTTTAGGGTTTAGGGTTTAGAGTTAAAGGGTGCTTGAAAGACTTAGGATGGGCGGCTTAGAAGTGTTTTAAATTTAATGTTGAGGATTTACCCTACAGGTCCAAGTACCTAATTATCACTTACAATCCGAAATAGTCACCTACACAACTACTATCCTAAACCCAACTACCCAATTATTGGATCCTTTGGACCCTTGGGGTTAGGGTTTAGACTTAAAGGGTGCTTGAAAGACTTAGGATGTGGGGTTTAGGGTTTAGTAATTAATTTAGGGTCAAGGGCTAGAGAAGACGTGGAAATGTAGTATGGCGCTGCTTGTCCCAACGCTTTCGAAGCCCGAGATTGGGTACAGTTCGCAAGGACTTGACGGTTCAGGTTTTCGGGGCAATCCCCTATACCCTACAACCCTCATTCTTGAAATCAGCAATCGTGTAGTACAGATCGCCGATTCGTGGCTGATAGCAGTGTCAGCGAGTCACTGCTCCTGCGGTGACAGTAGCAGTAGCAGAAGCCTTGATAAGGATGGTTTTGGGGCATACAGGTGTAGCACATACTTTACATACTTGAACAAACCCGAAACCCAAATCCCAAAGTCTTGCGCCCTAAAGTTTACCTCGGGCCTGCCTCAAAGGTGCTTTCACAATATCAAGCCCTTAGGATCTAGGTACCTATATGTTGTACATACTTCGGCCGTAATGGGAGTCCGATGTAGGTACTTTAGGATCAAAGTGTGTAGTAACATACGTATATCGGCACATGGACCCTTAGGGAAAGTCTAGGGTTTAGTCCATGGCTTGGCTATTAAACGTATGGGTCTGACGTAACCTAGGGCTTGGGGTTGTTGGTAGCGCCAGCCGAGGGTTCGAAGTGCAATGTCTGGGTGCGGGGCCCTCTGAAGCACGAAGGGTGTATTGACAGCAGTTCGAGCCGGGAGGTACCGGGCCCCTCTTAAGAGGTTCCTTCAGAGGCTTAGAGTACATTGAGGGATTTGGAACTCCTTTGTGGTATATGACCTGTAACAACCGAGTCCAAAACCATCGAAAGGCATCAAGAATGTGCACCGTCGCTAGGAAACCCTCAAGCCCTAAGACTCCATGCGCCCATATAGTAGGTACATAGGCCTTACATAGGTCCCTATATGGGTACTTTGAGGCCTAAGTACCTACTATATGGGTACATGGAGCCTTTGGGAAGAACCAGGCACTTTTCAATCAGGATCCTATCAAGCTTTGAGCCCTCAACCTTGCAAAACGGGTTTTCCCCGAGGGTCCAAGTATATAGTACAGTATATACTTTTGGGGCCCAAATAGCTACTAAGTACTTACTATAATGACCTCAGCAAAAGTCTGTTCTCTGCACAGCACCCAGAGACTCCAATACGCCTTAATTAGGGAATATGCCTTAAATTATAGTAGGATCCTTAATATGATTTAAGGAATATTCCCTAATTAAGGGATATGGGAGTCTCTGGGCACTACCAAAAGTGACTGTTGAAGTTGACGTCGACCAGTCCTGACCCGATGCCAGGCTGAGCTCCCACCATTCCCTAAGAATCCATGTACTCATATAGCATATACTTGGGCCCCAATGTATATACCTAAATAAGGACTACTTTCTGCCGAAATAACCTACCTTTTTAGGGTTCCTTATTATGATTTCGTTATATAAGTCCTTAAAAAGGTCGGTTATTCCGGCTCAAGGTACATTCAGGCCAATGTATATACTATATGAGTACAAGGACCCTTAGGGATTGCTCCATCCTTAGGGGATTGTCAGTCCATTGTTGTCTGCTCCCCCTGTCTTGCCACACAGACGAACGTACGGCTGATGGACAATATCCTGCATTACCCATAAGAAGGAATATACAATTATTCCCATGGTTTAGGGTCCTTGGGGTAATGCAGGATTTTGTCCATCAGCAGTACCATGGACCAATGGATCGCATGGAAGGGCCCCTGCAATTCCAAAAACGACCATAGGCAGGGGGAGGACCATCCGGCTGGCAATCCAGAACCCTGGTGGATTGTCCTGGAGTTGCCTTGAAAGGCCTTGGTTGGCATCAGACTGCCTCCCGGGGAGTTGCCTTGAATGGCCTCAGTTGACATCAGCATGCCCCCCTGTTCGGCCAATTCTGGGTGTGCTCGAGGCCGTGGTAGCAGATCTCAGTGACCACCTCCCAAGTAGGAACGTCCTTTGGGTCTATTTTGGTAGATTCGTCTTAAGCAGTTTTCTAAACTCTACATACGACATTCAGAGACTAGGAGACGTGTCTTGAGGATTCCTGCAACTCAACTAAACGCAAGTCTCAAACCTAGACCCTAACCCTAAACCCCTGAACCCAAAGCCCCTAAGCCCCTACGCCCCTAAGCCGAAACCCCTAAACCCTAAACGGATATGCACCGCCGCCCTGGCTGCCTCGTCAGTCTGCGACAGGGACTCAGAGAAATTCTCCAAATCCTCATCGCTGAAAGCCGCGGGCCCTGCAATGTAATGCGGCTTTTACCAGGGTTTAGGGTTTGGGGTTTGAGTTTTACCTAGGGCTTCGTTAGCTCCCTAAGGGTCCAAGTAGTCCTTTTTTTTATGGTTTTCGATACCCAAAAGAGGTCGCATAGTCTAATAACAAGGAGTACTTGGCCCCTTGTAAGGGTTGAGGTTTTGTAAGTTTAGGGGCTTCGGGCCTTCGGGCTTACGGTTTGAGGGTTTGGGTTTTAGGAATTAGGGCTTACGGTCAAGGGTTTGGGGTTAAGAATGGCGCTTCGCAGACGTTAAATCCTTAATTCATATGTATATCTCCCATGGGATTTTTCAGGGAGTCCGAAAAGATTTCGTATGGTTTGCGGACAGTACAGTTTGGGAGAGTTTTGGATCTGGGGTTCGAGGGCATCCGCTTGATAAGAGTATTGAGCTTACGGCTTCGCAGAGAGAGTTAAGGGTCGAGGGTCGCTGCCACAAAAGACATCTGCCGTTGCTCTAAACTTGCTCTCACGACGGAACATGCACTTGCTGATGCAGATGCGACTTGCTTTACCTTACGCCCGCTGATGCTAATTCTGTTTTTACTCACGAGATTGGCATTGTACTTGCCACCTTACTCTTGAAACCTCGTCCCCGGCTACTACGTATATCAACTGCAGTGCTGGTCTTGCGATGGCCACTAGTTTTAGGATAATTATGACCATCGCAGCCCAAAACGGTGACTCTGCGGTGATACTTCTGACGACCACGGGCAGCAATCAGATCTGGCCGTTGTCTAAAACTGGCGTCCTTATAACCTTATAACTTTACTTACTGCATCCCAAAAGATCTTCCAAGTAAGCAGTGGCTACTAAGAGGCCCAGGGGACTGAGTAGCTCGGTTATAGGTAGGGTTATACCTGGGACAACTCCATTTAGGGTACTAATAACTTATAACTCTACTGATAACCTACTTACTAAGTCCCCTGCCCCTCCAAGTAGACCCTAAACCCTAAACCCCATGGATCCCTTTAAGGAACCCTATAGATCCCGTTAAGAACCCTTACTAAGTCCCCTGGGCCTTTAAGTCAGCATTCGGGGTTGATTGTAGTCTGGCAGAAAGCTGGCTGGCCGGTGTCCAAGATTAGGGTTGAGGGTTTAGGGTTTAGGGTTTCTCTAGGCCGAGGGCATTATATTCTGGGTTCTTGCTATGGAACTTTGTGAAAGGCAACATCACGGCAAGTAAATCCTTGCATTGAAGTAGGATGTACCCAGGAACCAGATTCTACCTGTTAAGGCCTGATGTTTACCCCTAAACCCTTTTCGAAAACCTTGAACCCCTGAAGGATCCTTCTAAAAGGAACCCGATTCTAAAATCAAGACTTCTAGACGAAACCCCACAGTTGCCCTGAAGCCTAACCCTAAATCCCGAAAACCTAAACTCTGACTAGTCTTGAGGGCTGGTTTAGAGTATATGCAGGGTTGGGGTTTAAGTTGAGGGTTTAAGGCGGAGGGCTCTAAGGTTTGCGCGCCATGAAATAGCAGCTTGGGTTCACGTATACTACTATTATATCGAATTGTTAACTTCACCCAGAAGCATATATGCCCTAAACCCAAACTATAGTTTGGATAGTCTTTTGGGTTCGGATTCCATAATGGCAGTATCTTTGGACCCTCAGGCTGTGACCCTAAGATGCTCTCAACCCTAAACCACGAAACCTCTAAACCTCAAACCCGAGTCCCTCAACTCTAATCCCTCAGCCCTAAACTAAACCCCAACCCTAAGCCCTCAACCCTAAACCCTACTCCCTACTCCCTCAGCACTAAACCCTAATCCCTCAGCCCTAAACCCTAATCTCTCAGCACTAAGCAGTCTCCATCCACGGCCTTCAAGGCTCTTCAGCTTGTCTTCCATGTTGTCCACAACGGTTTCGACCACCTGCTGTAGGGGTCCTACCGCACGGAGGGTTTATATGGGGGTTTAAAACACCACGGCTGATACACTCATCCCAACCAGTGGCGTCAGAGCAGTAGATGCAATCTGGCTGTCGGGCGGCTACCAATCCCTGCGAAAGTGTTTTTCGGGGATGCTTTGAAGAGTTTGGAACGTGACGACGTCACCGTGGTCTTGGTCATGAAGCACCAAGAAATCCATGAGGCGGTCGGCTCGGAGACGTTCCAGATTAGACAGCACCGTTTGGACTCCTGCTTTGGCTCGAGGTGTCCTTCGTTCTTGATAAACGTGCAAGCAGGATCCATCAGGCCACATTTGACCATCTGAGAAGGATTCAGCGCGTGGAGCACGCTGGCAGACAAACAACACAACGCAAGTTGAGCCTGCGGACATATAGGGCTTGTAGAGATTAGGGTTGAGGGTTTATGGTCAAAAAGCCCCCAGTAGGTCCTTAACAAAGCTTACCCTATCGGGCGCATCTCATCTGTGGAAGGGTCGAGGTACATGCTTCTGGCGTGGGGGGCCTTGGGTTGACTCATTGGGTTTCGGGCGAACCTTAAACCCTAGTCCTTTGCCATATCATTAGGACCTTCTAACAAACATCAGACATAGGTACGCTATGGTATGATAAGGGCTTTCGTCAGGGCTCTAAACCCTAAACCGTGAGGGGTTCAGGGCTTTAGTGTGCACTTCGGGCTTAGGGGTTGAGAGTTTGGGGCTGGGGGTCATCCACCAAACTACCCCCACGAAATCACGAATCCCTGTAATATAGGGGCCGTAGCAATTAGAATAGGGTTTTGGGGCCCATTATACTATACTTATAATAAGGAACCCCCACAAAAAATGTTGGTAATTATCTAGGCCCATATATTACACTGAGCCCGCATCTCCACAAACCCTACGACCCCGTGGCCGAAACCCGTTAATCCCAAAGCCCTTGAAGCAAACAACTTCTTGAATCCCCTTTAACATTGGAGTCGCATTGGGTTGAATAGGGTTTAGGGTCTAGGGGTTCCGGGGTTAAAGTTAGAGCGAAAAAAGTCTACAGTCTGAACCCTGTAACGATGGAGGCCCACCAACCGACAAAACCTCACAACCCTAACCCACCAGACATTCTGCAGTGGCCACAGAAAGTCGCGCTTAGGTGTAACAGGGATCGAGAAGTTGCGAAGAGACACCCTAAACACCAAACCATCTGCAATAAAGGAACATGGTGATTTAGCCAAACACGAAGGTCGCTCGCAATCCCAGTCTGGGAGCGAGCTGTGTGAGCCTTGATGCAACTGTTAATCACAAGTCATGGCCTCGAGGCACTCGCAGCGCTAACGCACCCCAAGCCTAGACCCACTCAAGCACAGTAGCCCGAAATACCTTACTGTACGGTAGCCTGAGCCTCAAACACTTCTACTTAGGTTCATAATTGGGGTAACTCCATTTAGGGTACTTGTAACTCTACGTAAAAAATGCTTCCTAAGTCCCCCTAGGACCTTGCGAGAAACGCAATAGAGATCCTGACACGATATGGCAAAAATCCCACAACCAATACCAGGAAAAAACACTAAGGGAAGCCCTTAAAGGAAGCCACAACTTTGTAAGCCCAGCTGAAACCCCAAATCCGAAACCCTTACAGACTTATCGATCCCTGAGAGAACCTTAAATCCTAGAACCCTAAATCCAAAACCCTAAATCCTCAACCCTAAACCTAAGGGTTTTTAGGTGTTTAGGGTTTAGGGTTTGAACACCCAAAAGGAACCCACCAAAACAACCCCACAGCCGACCTCGACGAGCTGCTCCAGCTGCTCGATGAGCTTCTTGGAGGCCTCAAGAACCCAGAGCCTAAACCCTAAACCCTATAGATCCCTTTAAGGAGCCCTATAGATCCCTTTTAAAGGAGCCCTGTAAGGAACCCTAGTTACTAAGTCCCATGATCCTTTTAAGTAGGCCCAAAACCCCTACATTAAGGAATATACCTTAAAGTATAGTAGGATCAATAATATGATTGAAGCTACATTCTTTAATTAAGGGGTTTTGGAGGCCTCAAGAAGACCGAACAAGAACCCGAACCCAGACCCCCGGGAAAATCTAAAAAGTAGATCCCCTAATTTGGGGCCCTATACTACTAAAGGTACTTTATAGGACCCCTATTAATGGATCTCCTTTTCGGATCCTCCCGGGGGTCTGGGAACAGCACCTAAATAAGGATCAGGGTATAGGCCTTTAGAGCGTTAGGGGTTTAGGGTTTTAGGGATCCCGCCCTAAACCATCCCTTAAGATGGACTAGAGTTTCGGGTTTCATGGTTTATAGGATTTTAGGGCTTTAGCCTTTAGGGTATAGGGTGTGGGGTGTAGGATGAATGAAGAACCTCCGATCCCACCCTGAACTCTCCCTTCCCACTCCTTTTCAGGGGTTTCCCATGAGGTCACCGTTTAGCAGAGTAGTGTCCCAAACTACGGGATCTGCCTTATGGATAGGGTTTGGGGCTTAGGATTTATGGATCCTCCAGGGGGTCTGGCTAACGAGGGTTATAACGTGGGCTATGGTTGGGGCATCTCCGCTTCGGGTACTTACAATCCCTACTTGCTAAATCCCCTCCTGGCCTCGTTCTTAGTAAAACACAATGCCACAACGTAGGTGATGGTAATATCTCAAGGTACACCCTGAACCCTCGAAACTATGCGCCGGTATCGACCTCAACCGGCAAACTTCTCAACCCTGAACTCCTAAACTCCTAAACCCCCAAAACACGCCCCAACTTCCCTTTCATGGAGCTGTTATGGTCATTAATAGTGGGTATTTAAGGCAAATTTTGGGGTTAGTTGGGGGGGTCTAAGCTTGTAGATACCTGATAGATCACTGCCAAAACCCCAAATAAACCCCAAACCTTGCAGATCCACTATCAGAGCCCCATTTAGGAACCCTTACAGGAATCCTAAGCCATAGTGAAGGAACCCTAAACGATCCCTCCTCAAGAGTGTCCATATATACTACTATTCTGGAATTAAGCCCCCAAAGCCATAGTAGGGATAGTCTTATGGGACCTAATTTCATCCCCTAAACCCTAAACCCTAAACCCTAAAGCCCTAAAGCCCTAAAGCCCTAAAGCCTAAACCCTAAACCCTAAACCGTGCCTCTTCGTACTTCCTCCGGCTCTCTTCGGCGACCCGTTTTTTGGCGTCGACCTGTGCGTTTCGGAAGGTTCCGGGTTTAGGGTTTAGGGTTTAGGGTTTTAGGGCTTTACCTTAGGCCGGAATAGCCTACCTTTTTGAGGACTCATATAAGGAAATCATAATAAGGAACCCTAAAAAAACAGGCTATTCAGGGTTAAGGTAGGCTTTGACTCTCATCCGATGGTCCATGTGCTCATCAGTGGTATACGCTTTGGTCGCCCATTAGGGCCCAAGTATATACTATTTGGGTACATGAGCCCTTGACCCCAAACCCTGTAGAATCCTTATAGAACCCTATTTGGGTACTCTTAAACAACCCCTTAATGGAACCCGTTTGAGTGTAACTGAGTTGTCCTTTAAGCCCATTGAAAATTATTTACCATTATGGTTCTCTACAAAATTAGTAGGTGAAACTAAAAAGATCCCAACGGACCACCCAGATATGTGAGTTTCCTAAAATAGGGGACCCTAATATAGTACCCTAAATAGTCCTAAATAGCAGGATCCTTATTATAAGGACCCCCCCAAAAAAGGTACCCCTAATTTTCGGCAACTCCCATATGGACCATAGGGGTAAGCTGATGTTTCCCGACGAAGGATCCTACGACTTGGGGCCCCCCCGGACCTTCCAGAAGCCCCTAAATCAAGAAACATAGCCTCAGGCTCCATTTTACTTCCTTCTTGGGGTCCATAATTAGAATCCTTTTGGGCAATCCCAAAAAGGGGAGCCTTAGGGTACCCTGAATTATAGTAGGATCCCCAATTTCATTTAAGCTCAAGGGTGGGTTCATGTATTAGGAGATTTGGGAAGATCAGGATCTATACTGAGTCCCATATTTATTGCAGAGATGTTCTCTAGACGAGTTATCTATACTGAACTTAGAACCCTAGCAAAAATTGTAATTTTTGCTGTTTCTTAGGGATTATAATAACCAAAAATTTCAAATTATTTCTAAGTACCCCTAAGTAAGGTTCAGAGTGTAGGCTTCGTGGCTTGGCTAGGATGCCTAGTAACCTAGGAACAGAAAGGGCTACCTTTTTGGCATTGGGTAACTTTATAGGGAACCTAGGACTACAAAACGGGAATAAGGGTACTACTGTACTGGGCATCTTAGTTGGGGTTGCAGTTGCACAAGTTATGTCGGTTATGTGGAGGTTCCTAGATTGGCACCGGGTTCTCTAACAATGCGTTCACTGTAAGAGTCGGGATTCCTGATCTGAACTTTCGTCTGTGTTTCGGGGTCCTTCTATGCATCCTGCTTTAGTTCTGCAAACCCCCTTGCCTCAAGAAGCCCTCAGAGTCAAGTTAGGCTTCTATATATCTATCAGTTGCGCGAAAACCCTAAACCCCAAACCCTAAAAAGCCCACCCCGCCCATATCAGCAGTGGCGCTCGCTGATTGAACTGACTGATCTTCGCGACGCGGACCTTTGCCTCGTGCTTGACCTGCTTAGAGGCCCGGGGGACTTAGTAAGTACAGTAGAGTTATAAGTCCCGTAAATGGAGTTACCCCAATTCTAACCCTACTTATAACCGACTTACTAAGTCCCCTGGGCCTCTAAGTGCCAGTTGCAGTTTAGGGCATTACTGTAGTGACCTTGGGTAGGATTACGAATTTCAACTGCTCCAGCGCCTAAGCGTGTTCGGTCATAGGGTTTTTAGCGCATGTTGGGTTGAGGCTGTCAGGGCCAGGGATCACATAACTGGGCTTTGCAGTAACCAGGGAGAACAAAGTATAGACTTGTTTCTCTTGTTGGTTCCTTGAAGGAACAGGCGCCAACACAAGAATTCAAGCATGGTACTCCAGAACCCAGATAATGTCCTAATTAGAATAGGGTTTTGGGGCCCATTATACGAGAAATAAAATAAGGAACCCCCAAAATAGTATAGGTACTTATTTAGGCCCCTATAGTAATGTCCTCGAAGGACTTGAAGGCTGAGTGGGGCAAGTTAGTGAGCTGCTCGTTGCACAGGCCACTGCAGGCTGGGCTGACCCAAAACCCCCAACCCTACCTTAACCCTGAAGAACCTACCTTTCTGGGGCTCCCTATTGTGATTTCCTTATATAAGTCCTTAAAAAGGTAGGTTCTGCAGGGTTAAGGTAAACCCTCAACCCTAGAACCCTAAACACTAGACCCTAAACCCCTAAACCCTAAACTCTCGGTGGGCATGCCATGAAACATAGCAGTGGCCGAGCCCACCAAATAGGACTGAGGTGCAGTTTGTGACCCAAGGTCCTATGAAGGTTGTGACAGATTACTACAGCTATTGCTTGGATAGCACTTGTTGAAGCTTCGCACGTGGCTCTCCCATCCTGATTTCCGAGCCGAACAACAGTAAGAACCGCATGGAACGCATATCGACACTCCGCAGAAAATCCATATGAAGCCGTTCTAAACGCCTTATGAAAACACTGCACAACCCTAAAATTGGAATTCGACCAAAACACCTTGTGAACATCTGGAACATTGTGATGATTGTGATGAACAGAATGCCCCTAAAGCCTCACCTGAACCCGACACCCTAGACCCTATGATCTGAACTAAACATCAAACCCAAACATTAAAACCTAAACCCTGAACAATACACCCTGAAGCCGAAAACCATAAACACTACACCCTAAATACTAAGCGTTAAACCCCCAGCCAACACCTACACCGTAAACACCGTAAAACCCTACAGCGCCGGCTCGTGCCTTGTCGGCCTCTTGCCGCATGCTCCGGGGAAGGAGCATGGCCTCTTGCAGGAGGATCTCGTCGACCTCTCCGGCTTTGAGAGCTCTTTCCCCAACAGCACCTCCCCCCGCCCCAAGTATCCGAGGCCCTATGATCCTTATAATAGTAGACACTTAGGCTCTAATAAGGGGTAGGTGTAAGGGGGTGGGAACGAAAGGATCTAGCATTTAGTTCTTGAGGCACAAGGTTTGGGGCTGATGGTTGCATGAAGCTTCAGGCCCTATGTTATGGTGTGTTCAGGGTTCAATTCCTGTCGAAGTGCCCAGAAAGCCTAACACCCCTTAATCCAATGGCATACCTTAACGTCAACATACGGTTGATGATATAAGTCCTGCATGACCCATAACAAGTAATATACCATAATCCCCATAGAATAGGGTCCTTAAGGTAATGCAGGAAAAAAATCATCAACAGTACTCGGACTTAGGTTGCATCGACTGTCTCTGAACTTCCAGTGTTTCCTCAGGGGCTCTGCCGGTTTAGAGGGCGTAGGTCCAGATAGTTTCCGAAAATTAGGGGTACCGTTAAAGGGATCCTTTCAGGGTTCCTTAAAGGGATCCGATTATGAGGGATCTAAAAGCGCCACTAGGGGTACCGTTATGTAAAGGGTTCCTTTCAGGGTTCCTTCAAGGGATCCTCTAAGGGATCTAAGAGGGTTTCGAGTTTACCCTGAACCGCATGCAACTTCTTTGGTTGGCGTTCAGGCAAGGTGTAGGGTTCCTACTGTTGATGGACAAAATCCTGCATGACCCTAAGGACTGTAAACTTTGGGAATTATGGTATATTCCTTATAATGGGTCATGCAGGATTTTGTCCATCAGCAGTAGCTGTGGCACTCCTGGACAGTGGCCTGCAAGAGCTCGGAGTTGCCAGAGACTCTGAAACTGATCATAAAGGAACGCCCCTTGATCCAAGTTCTTCCAGGGTCTTGACACAGGGGTGCTTTGTATGATTACCCAGAGGCGCCATACTAGTTCCTTTTGGGGATTACCTCATAGGATTCTATATACGAACCCCAAAAAGGAACTACTTTGGGGCCTTTGGGTAATTTGACAGGAGCTGCATCCATTGAGGGGTTTCGGGAGTCTCTGGGAGAGATAGTGCCGGATGCAATGCGGTAGACCGGCCCACACCACCCCCCCCTCCTGCCCAAGCAAGAACACTAAACCATGCCCCACAAGACCAAAATCTTAAGACCCCAGACCCCGCAAGTTGCATAAAGCTTCAGGTTGCATTTAGGGTTTAGGGTTTAGCCGAAATCAGGTAGTCCTGACTTATGGATTTCGGGCTCCAAAACAAGCACCAAAATCCTGAGAGAAGACCTCTGAGCTAACTGCCTTGCACCACTTGAACCACAGAGGGCGCGATTGAGTCCCAGCCCATAATACGGAACTCTAGGCAACCTTTTAGGCTTCTGAAGTACCCTGAAGCCCTAAACCCCTAAACCCTAATCAAATCTCTAAACCCTAAACCTCTAAACCCTAAACGACTAGACCCTTCACCCCTAAACCCTAAACCCCAACCCCTAAACCCTAAAAACCCAAAACCCTACAGCCCTATACCCCTAAAGCCCTAAATCCGGCCTCAGCTGTCAATTCTCGGAGCGTCTCCGGCTTGGCTAATCGAAGCTTTTGCCTCGGAGGTCGGATGTCCCACTCAGGCTTTCATGTAGGCATACTGCTGATGGACAAAATCTTGCATGACCCATTATAAGGAATATATCATAGTTCCCATAGGTTAGAGTCCTTAGGCTCATGCAGGATTTTGTCCATCAGCAGTATGGGTGGTTGTCAAAATTCTGGTTCCTTTTTGGGTCCTTAAAAACATACGGCACCGAGTATTTCGGGTACTCAGAAAGCGACCAGAGTTCTGACAACTACCCAAAAAGGGTTTCGGAAGTACTTGAACCCTGAAGAACCTGCCTTTTTCGGGCTCCTTATTGCGACTTTCTAATTATAGACGTCCTGCAACGGTACTTTAGGGTTTAGATGGGTTGAGGGTTTGGGGGGTTTAGGGCTTTGAGGTCAAGGGATTTAGGGGTTTAGGGTTTAGGCTGTCATATCCCAGAGTCATAGGGTCCACATATAATGCCAATCTGAAATTCGGTCCACAAAACCATGATTACAGTTGTCTTTTGGTGCCGAATTTTAGAACGGTGAATAAGGTTCCTGCAAGGGTCCTTTGAAGGGTTTCCAGAACGGTGACTACAAGTGTCAAGTATCGGGGCCTGTTCTTGTAGAATCGGCTTAGGGGGTATATTACCAAAACCATCTTAAACGTATCCCAAGACCTCATGTTGACATGTAGTCAGGCTTCTATGTTACTTCCAAATCGCTGAATGGATTCTTTAGAATGTACCAGAGGCTCCACATATACTACCATTATGCACTAAGTCCCTAGAACCATAACAAAAACTGTCTTTTGGGACCTCATCCCATCATGGTAGTATATATGGAGCCTCTAGGTAATTACGGATCTTGGCTGAATGGGCTGTCATTCGTCGCACGGCTCCCTTTAATTGTCAGATTTGCGACCCTAAGCCCTAAGGCGCAAACCACCGGCTGTTGGTTTGGTTTTTTTATCTATCCATCTAGGCCTAATTTATTTACAATTTGATTTCAAGTTACCTGCAGACATTCCTGGTACTCCAAATACTATCCAAGATAAGCTTGTTCATAGGCTGGACAGACCTCAAACAGAGGTAGTACTAGATGCAGACCCTAAACCCTAAACCCTGAACCCTCCATGTGCTTACTTAAACGAAGCCACGTCTGCCTACATAAGCACCTCAACTTGGAGGCAGGGGGCTTAGCAGATAGGTTATAAGTAGGTAGTTGTCAAAATTATGGTCCCTTTTTGTATCCCTATTACAATACGGCACTTAAGGTACCCAAAAAGGGACCCTAATTTTGACAACCACGCAGGTTTAGGTCTCAGGGACTACGTCCCCTGGGCCTCTAGGAAGGGAAGACTTAACGTCCAGCCGAGAAGCAATGACCGTTTTAGAAGCAGCAGAGCATGATGTTCGCGCTTCTTTTGCTCCACCTGAAGGTTGGGGGCTTTAGGGTTTAGGCTTCAGAGTTTAGAGCTGAGAGTGCGGAGTTCAGGGTTGGGCATTCGGGGCTTGAAGCAGTACGGGAATCAGATTCATGCAAATTTTGCCGTGAAAATCAAAGACTCGCAGCTTCGTGAGCAACCAGTTCCCCGAGCCCCTAAACCCTCTAGCATGACCAGCCCTTAACTTGCCAAAAAAACACCACCACCCCTCTAAAACCCTAACACTAAACCCCACACCCGAAATCCCCTGAACTCTAAGTCTTCCTACAAAATCTCTAAGTACCCGCACCTTGCGGTTCGTGTAAGCTTTTAACAGTGGTGACTTCACAGCTAACCCCCGGCTTAGTTTAAAAGTTCCTTCTGGGGGCTCCATTCATAAGGGTTATTTGGAGGCTCAGGGGGCGCAGGATGTCGGTTATGAAAGAGTTGTACTAGCGGTAACTCCCTGTAGGGAACTTATAACCTACTCACTGAGTCCCCTGGGCCTCTATAAGTACTACGGGGGTTTAGAGTAGCGGCCTAAAAAACTGGAATAGGGTCCCTTCAAGGGGCGACCCTGAAGAGTTCGATTCGGCTCACTACTACGGTTGAGCACAAAGAGCGTACTAGTTCTACTCGAGTTTTTTGGAAGGGGTTTAGCTTATCCCAGAAATCCTTCATGCCCAGAGTATATGCCGTCCTACCTGAAACCCCAAACCCACCAAATCATAGGTCGTCAGCCCTTGATTTAAAGGTATATTCCCTTCAAACTGTGCGTAGGTCTGTGCATCCCAGGTAGACCCACAAAAGATAGAGATCTCACATATAGTAAGCCGCCCCGAAACCCTAAACCCTTAAACCCCTAAATCCTGCACCCACCCAATCTGTAGGATCATTGTGTTTACGTGCTGTGGGTGTCTTTCATCTACTGCCCGGGCCGATAGTTCGACCCACTAGCCTCGACATTCTTTACAACACATTTGCCTCCACCCTCTTCCCCATAGACTCCTAACACAAGTGAGCCTTGGGGCCGTCGCCGGAACAAAGAAGGTGTTCTAATTTCAAAACGGCGTAGTAATTACTCCGCTGGCCTGGGTAGGGTAAACGGCACTTTGAGGTACTCCGCTACTCCGCAAGAGCTTGCATGTAAGATGATGCACAAGTGGGTCGAAACTTTCGGCCCGGCGATGCCTTCTGAATCGTTTCTTAAACGGGGATGTCTGTCTAGGGGACCTGAAGGAGGTCATTAGGTCCTTAGGTCACACAGCAACAGGCAACAAGTTTGGCGAGGTTTGCTGAACAGAAAGGTCCCGGTGAGGCAGCGTCAATTTTGGGTGCCAGAGTCCAGCCCAAGCAACCCCAGGGTGAAAGTGTTCGGCTTTGCTTTCACCAAAATTGCAAAGGAGGGGACTCTTGCCTCGAAAATGGAGGCTGCGCCGGGCCGATAGTTCGACCCACTAGCCTCAACATACTTTACAACACATGGGCCTCCACCCTCTTCCCCATAGACTCCTAACACAAGTGAGCCTTGGGGCCTTCGCCGGAACAAAGAAGGTGTTCTAATTTCAAAACGGCGTAGTAATTACTCCGCTGGCCTGCGTAGGGTAAACGGCACTTTGAGGTACTCCGCTACTCCGCAAGAGCTTGCATGTAGGATGATGCACAAGTGGGTCGAAACTTTCGGCCCGGCGATGCCTTCTGAATCGTTTCTTAAACGGGGATGTCTGTCTAGGGGACCTGAAGGAGGTCATTAGGTCCTTAGGTCACACAGCAACAGGCAACAAGTTTGGCGAGGTTTGCTGAACAGAAAGGTCCCGGTGAGGCAGCGTCAATTTTGGGTGCCAGAGTCCAGCCCAAGCAACCCCAGGGTGAAAGTGTTCGGCTTTGCTTTCACCAAAATTGCAAAGGAGGGGACTCTTGCCTCGAAAATGGAGGCTGCGCCGGGCCGATAGTTCGACCCACTAGCCTCAACATTCTTTACAACACATGGGCCTCCACCCTCTTCCCCATAGACTCCTAACACAAGTGAGCCTTGGAGCCTCCGCCGGAACTAAAAAGTATTACAATTTCAAAACGGCGTAGTAATTACTCCGCTGGCCTGGGTAGGGTAAACGGCACTTTGAGGTACTCCGCTACTCCGCAAGAGCTTGCATGTAAGATGATGCACAAGTGGGTCGAAACTTTCGGCCCGGCGATGTAAAGCCCAGTTCTGAAAGCTAGATCTTGGATTGTAAGCTTGTACTTCGTCTTCAGTATTGGATGCCCCAATAACAGGAGTAAGGCCCCCCAAAATCAAATTATTTCGCTGTAGAAGTGCAACAAGGCATCCTGAACAGCTGCACGGAAGCACCTCGAACTGCTGTCTCTGCTGCAGCTCTTCTTTGCGCTGTATTGCCATCCTGGAAGCGAAGGATGCAGTTCGGGGCGCAAGTAGCTGTATAGGTAACCCCACTAAAACCCGAAAAACCTAAACCCTTCATGAACTCCTACATCCTAAGCCCTTAAACCTCTTTATTCTAAACCCTAAATCTTACACCTTCATCTCCAACCCCTGAATCCTAAACCCAAAAGTAGCTGTTTAGAGCTTTGACCTTCAAGGGCTTCCGCTGCAGACAAGAAAAGCGGCCTGTACAAAAAGTGACATAGGGCTCCTTCGTTGTATTAGGGCTTAGGGTTTGGGACTCCTTTAAAGGATCTATAAGGGTTATATGAGCTCCTTGGAGGGTTCCTTTAAGGTTCATCGGGCTATGACTTAGGGTTATCGGTCTTCAGGATGCTTTAGGGTTGTTTAGAAGTTTATGTAGGTTTTGGAGCTCCTTGAAGGGGCCCAGTAAGGGATCGATAGCGGCTCCTCTGAGGGTTGCCAAAAAGGCTCCGTGAGTTCCAACGAGGGTTTGATGTAAGGGCTTTTAGAGATTGAAACTGGGCGGCGGTTGAGGTTTAGGGTTTAGGGTTTTGGGGCGGTTCTATATTGTATAAATATGTAGGGACTATAACCTATGGGAATCGCATTACCACTTCGTCCGACAGCTCTATCACTTTCGGGGCCCCAGGATAATTACACGGTATGCGTACTGTGACTCATGTGATATAGGGGCCTTAATAGCTTGAGTAGGGTTTTGGGGGTTCTCTACTATGATATGATTATAGTATAATGTACCCCAAACCCTATTCTAATTATGAAGGCCCCTACAGTATAAGTCCCTCATAAGAACCGCGGTTTGCACGAGCAATCTAAAGCGGCATCATGAGCATCGAGGCCATTCCCGAGCGTTCGCGACGACGAAGCTACCCATAGGCTCCATAGTATTCCTTTTGGGGAGTACCTTATAGGGTTCTAGTTATGAACCCCTCAAAGGAACTACTATGGGGCCCATGGCTATGGTCATCCTGTGAGTCAGCCGCGAGAGGTATGTTGACATGCTCGGACAACAACGCAATTAGGAACGGGTGGGCGTCCAAGAGCCTAATGATCATGTACTCTCCCAGATACTAGCCTACATGACTACCTAGAGTCTCCAATGTAGTTCCTTTTGTGGTTAACCAGTTGTATGGTTAGGACCCTATAATAGAGATTTTGGTTAACCAAAAAAAGAACTACAATGGAGACTATAGGTACTATCCTAAACTCAGCTACTTCATTCTTATCCCAAAGGCTCCATGTACCTTCATGGTAGATACTTAAGCCTTAAAGGGGTCCCTATATAGGTACTTTAGGGCCCAAGTGTGTACTATAAGGGTACATGGAGCCTTCGGGTATTGGGTCCTTCGGACCCTTGAGGTTATCCATGAGCAAAGAATAATGAGCTGCGACGACAACACCTGGAGTGATCGACGAAGACCCAGGGCCCTTGCCGCTTGTCATGAAAGCCAACCGGTTGGAAACGGTTTAGGGTTTACCTTGAGCCGGAATAATCCTTTTTAAGGACTCATATAAGGAAGTCATAATAAGGAACCCTAAAAAAGGTAGGTTATTCCGGCTTAAGGTAGGGCTTAGGCTTTATGGTTTATAAGAGTTTAGGATCCCTTACAAAACCCCTAGCCCTCGACCCCTAAACCCCTAAACCCGTAAACGAGGCCTCTCCCTCTCGGTCATCATCTGCCGGGAGATTTCCTCCTCCGAAGTTTGCTAAGTCTTTGGGGGAAGTAGGGCTCTTATAAAGGCTTCCTCGATCGGTTCCGGTGGGGGGTGCTATGGGTTTTTCGGGTTTTAGGGTTTGGGGGTTTTGGCTGTGGGGTACCTCGAGGAAATGAAGCCTAAACGGGGTTAATGTTCATACACCATACAGGAATTCGCAGCATAAGGGTGCAGGGCCCTTACTTGGACAGGTCCTCACAATGTACACGATGTACAATAGATCGATTTGAAGTTCAAGGAGTCCACGCGTTTAGGATTGTGCTTGGCATGTCGATTTTCGGTTGGGGTTCTAAGTGGTGCAAAGGGCTGAACTATGTTGAAAGGACTTCAGTTTACGGCTCCGTGGAGTTGTGGCTTCTGCAGAGATTCAGCTGCAGGGTGCATGATTTCTTCCTGGCTCACCGCGCTAAGGTTTAGGGCTCAATGCAATGGTCGGAACCGCTAGTACCAGTCACCTTAGTTCCAGTCCCTGACCGTATGCTGCAAAACACCCCGAAGCCCAATTGATTTGCTCCAGTTCAAGCCCCCCATTCAGCTAACCCTGTCGGCAAACTGTGACGCTTGAATCCCAAAAAATCGAAGCGCAATGCCAAAAGCCCTGAAATCCGAACACATCTCCACGTAAAGACGGCACTGCGGTTTCCTCAACATTGACCAAGACATCTCATGGTTTCCGAAAGTTTCCGATCACCTCCGATACTGCTTTGCCTTGCAAAGAGAACTCTTCCCCATGTCCGAAACGCCCTACCTAGAATCCAACAACAAATCCAGGTTTAGCAACATGAAGAGCTTAAGGTTCCCTAAACCCTAAACCCTGAACCCTCCACCCTAAACCCTAAACCCTAAAACCCTAAACCCTAAACCCCTAAACCCCTAAACCCTAAACCCTAAACCCTAAACCCCTAAACCCTAAACCCTAAACCGTAAACCCTAAACCCTAAACCGATGTGATGAGGATCAGCTCCTGCTGCGACATGAGCTCCAGCTCCTTCTTTCTTCTCGCGGCCTCAAGCGCTCAAAGGCTCGGCACACCAATGACCCAACTCCTTCAACAAACCTTGGGTCATCCCGGTCGCAATCACATTATCACATTCCAATTCCAGCAAAACAAAAGGCGCCAAAGCAGTATATAATTAAACCTTGAACCGGTTTAGGGTTGCTGTTGCTGCAAGGGGGGGGGGGCGCCAGAGAAACGCAACCAGAAGGGTTTAGGGTTTGGGGTATAAAGTTTATATAGGGTTTAGGGTTTGGGGTATAAAGTTTATATAGGGTTTAGGGTTTGGGGTTTCGGGTTTGGGGGAGCCTTTTAGCCGACAAATCCGACAAACTACTCTCCTACACTCAGGAGGGAAGCCTTCGGACCCTGCAAACCAAACTAAGCCAGCAATCAGCTTGCTGTAGCGGGCCTAATAATTAGAATAGAGTTCCTGAAAAGGGGCCCCTTAAAGGGTTCCATAAGCGTTTCTATTGGGTATATAATGTAGGGGGCTTACTAGTTGGAATGGTGTTTTGGGGCTCCTTTGTAGTATAGTTCTAATAAGGAGCCCCCAAAGCAGCATAGGTAATGGGTAACTATTGAGGAATCATCTAACGCGCCCTACAGCCTACGTGCTTTTCGCTGGATCGATTCCTGACCGTGATTTCAGTATATACCGACTTTACAGTCCGGGGCTTTGACAAACGCCTAACACCCTACTCCAAGCGCGATCTTGACTAAAGCCTGTTCAACCTTTCCTCCAGCTCCAATAGCCTGCGTTTCGGGCTTCCCTAATTTGATTTCCATATGTGTATAATGTGTATAATATGTGTATATATATGTATATATATGTACACACATATATTTATCTATTTATCATACATATATATATATATATATATGGACTTGCAAGAATCTTAACCTTTGATGACTTCAGGTGTACCCTAAAGCCCTAAAACTTTAACACCCCAAGACTCAGAACCCACAAGCCCTAAAGCCGTCAATCTCAGGATTTAGGGTTTAGAGTTTGGGGTTTAGGGTTTAGGATTTAGGGTCTAGGGTTTAGGAGCGGGTCAGCGAGAATGTTCGCGAGCTTGCAGCCCATGTCCACCCGAAGGAGCTTCATCCCGTGACCGTCATGCTCCTCCTGCCCCCTGGCTGGGTTGCTCTCGCAGCCGCCTCGAAACGCCTGAAATGCTCTCCTCGGACTGGCTGGGCTGGCCAAAGTAGGTGAGGATGGTGCCTTTGCCCTGCTTGGCCTCCTCCTCCGTGGCGTGGTGCAGTGCAGCCTTCCTCAGCAGAATCCAGGTGCGGCTGACTTAGAAGTATATCCTTCCAACTACTTGTAGTAAGGCCCCTACATTATATACCCAATAGAAACCCTTATGGAACCCTTTAAGGGACCCCTTTTCAGGAACTCTATTCTAATTATTCATGACTTGATTTGTAGACTTCATCCGAATGGGACACAGACAGACAGTTGTTGTGTGCTGTCCAAACTGCAGTTTGTTGCTTGCTTCTGGCCCGACACCATTCGTTTGGCACCGTGTGGGGGAATCTTCTCTCCTCCAACACGTTTAGGGCTTAGGGTCTTTATCCTAAACCCTAAACCCTTAAACCCTAGACCCTGGATGACCCTGGAATCCATAAGAAGGATCTATAGTAAATGATATGGTTCCTTATTGCTGTGCCGAAATCCTAAACCCTAAACCCTGAAGCCGCAGCTCAGGGGCTGAGTACCCTAGGCCAAAAAAACGAATCCTCGTAGGGTTATACTCTGCTGATGGACAAAATCCTGCATTACCCACTAAAATCCTTTACCATAGTTCCCATAGTTTAGAGTCCTTATTAGGGTCATGCAGGATTTTGTCCATCCGCAGTATCAACCCTAAACGGTTAAAGGTTACCTACTCAGCTACTAAGGTATATCCTGGACCCTCCAAGCGCCAAACCCTGGAAAGAGCCTTAAGATCAAAGGGGAAAAGGAGGGACCCTTAATGGAGACCCCTACCCTATAATGGGCTATATAATGGGTATATAATAGCTATATTAAGGGTATATACCTAGGGGTCCTTATTAAGGGTCCCTCCTTTTACCCTTGGACCTTCAACTCGTCCAGGCCCTAAGGGCATAACCATTATAAACTCTCCCAGCTACGGTTGATGATAGGAATCCTGCGTTACCCATAGTAAGGAATATACCATAATTCCCATAGGTTAGGGTCCTTAAAGGTCATGCAGGATTTATATCATCAACCGTAGTAACCTACATAGCTACTATCCGAAACCTAAGTAGCTAATTCTTGGGTCCTTTGGACTCTTAGGGCTAGGGGTATACAAAACCTCCATAATAACCCTTATAGTAATCCTTATAGACCCCCGAACAGGAACCCTATTTTTCCGAAGAATTACCACCCTTAAACCCTACACCCTTCTGGTACCCTTAGAGAACCATTATCTAGACCCAAGAGTAGCCAAGGAATAAAAAGGGTGCCCTTTTTGGTTTAAAGGGGCTTATAAGGGAACCTGAACCCCAACAAAAGGGAATAAGGGCCTACTCTAGGTCCTAGTTATAGGAATCCTTCAAGCAACCCTGTTTGGGTCCTTTGGACCCTTAGGGACGGGCCCGACCTGCTCCCCCTTTGATAAGATAGGAACCGGCTTTTCCACCTCTGCTTTGGGCTTTTGGGGTTTAGGGTTTAGGGCCTTAGGGGTTTAGGGTCTTAGGGGTTTAGGGGCTTAGGGTTTAGAGGTGTAGGGTTTAGGGGTCTAGGGGTTTGGGGGCTTAGGGTTTAGGGGGTTTAGGGGTTTAGGGGTTGAGGGTCTTAGGGTTTGGGATGGTTTGGGGTCTGGGCCTTGGTACACGGAACATGACTTTGGGGTCTAGGGTTCTTAGTTCTTAGTTGCCCAGTTCATATGTAAGCCCGAAAAGTTTATTGAAAGCTTCAGTCGAAAAGAAGGTTTCATTCTCCACAAAGCCTAATGTTTACAAACTCAGCCACTGCTCGTAGGGGGTTTCAGGGTCCAGATGTGGTTTAGTGAACTACATGACGTAAGGCTCACATAATTGCATAATGGGGGGAGGGGGCGCTGTAGGTATGTAGTGGATGTATATGTTGGGCTGTCATGTGGCACTGCGACAGAAAACTACACAACTTCGGATATGGTTTTAGATGCTAGGCATGGAGGTGTCGCTTGGTGAGGTTTCAAACGCATAAACACATCCACGTTCTCACGCATAAGTTCATTCATGCATGCACCCATGCACCCATGCACCCATGCACCCATGCATCCATGCATCCATGCATCCATGCATCCATGCATCCTTCCATCCGTCCATCCATCCATCCCTCCATCCATCCAGCCAGCCATCCATCATCCATCATCCATCAATCCATCCATCCAACATCCATCCATCAATCCATCCATCCGTCCGTCCGTTCGCCCGTCCGTCCGTCCCTCCCTCAGTCTGTCCCTCCCTCCGTCCGTCCCTCCGTCCCTCCATCCATCCTTCCCTCCATCCATCCATCATCCATCCATCCATCCATCCATCCAGCCGCAATGCACGCATTCATCAGACCTACAGCAACACGATACTAACAATCATCCTGAGAAGATTGAAAAAACACTTGCGATCAACAACAATGGTAACTACTTGCAGTGCCGTAAGGTTTATCAGGGCATTGGGATTTGAGACCCGGCATTGCCACCTCAACTCAACACACATGCGTCGGGCAGAGACGGCGGGTGCCACACATTCATTCAAACGAGACAATGAGACAGAGGCTCCCGAGTGGTTATAACATATTATGAAATGTCTGACTTCAGAGGGGTCGCATGATATTGCAAGGGGAAAGTATCTGAATTTTGTCGGACCGTCAGATTGCCCACAACCTCAAAGCCAAAGCCAATGAAAGTCGTAAGGAAGCGTATTGAAGCAAACTGCCGCCTTAAGTTGAGTTGGGACAGTATACAAACAAAAGCTATGTCAGTACAATGAATAACACAACATATGTTGAGAATCTGTGGGGAAACTACCAATCAAAAACCGTTGCGAAGGAGCCATAGCAATGTTGGTAGCAATACAGATCGTGACAATGTTGCAAGTATCATCGCAACATATCACAACAACAGAAATTGAACCCATGACAGTAAGCATGTTGATAGTAAGCTTGATAGCGATAGTGATAACGATGCTGATGTTCATAATAACAATCACAGAACCAATAACTTATTTTTGAGTTCCTATGCCCCAAGCCAAAAACAATCCAAAAATTCATTCCTGTGTGGGGTAATGTCAACCCAAGGAAGGTAAAGTGTAGTTATTCGACTAGAAACGTATTCATGAAACAGCCTGGCTGGATTTGCCGGCCTTGGACGTACCGGGCTGTCGCCCGGGAACGGCGGCTCCCTTGGTAAGCCGGGTGACCTCAGAGTACAGGAGTTTAGAAGGGTTTAGGGTTTAGGATTAGGTTTAGGGTTCAGGGTTTAAGGTTCTTAGACTGTTTCAAGATGAGAGGGCCGCGGAGAAAAGGAGGGATTCTGAGTTTGGGGTCGGGTTTTGCGGTATACCCTACCAAACACCCATTTTTAAAGTCCATACCAAGGTTCATAGCAAGCCCAGTGAAGACATAGGCTATGGTAGCCCAATGTAGGTGCCACGAACTTACAGGATGTAAGCTTGCTCCCGAGACTCTTAGGCGGAATGGCTCAGGCTTCAGCATGCATGGTTTAAAGCTTTTGCTAGGGTTTCCGGTCTAGACAAGATACAATCGTGTACAGGGTGCGGGTGTGGAGGGAGGGTAAGCTTTAAGTCATTCCTTAACCCTGAAGAACCTACCTTGTTAGGGTTCCCTATTATGATTTCCTTAGATAAATCCTGAAAAAGGTAAGTTCTTCAGGGTTAAGGTTGGGGTTGAAGGTACTGGATTCAGGGCTGGGCCTTTCGGGCACTTGGAGGATGATGGGACTTAGTAAGTAAGGTTATAAGTACCTTAATTGGGGTTATAAGTAGTTATACGTATAGTTACCCTAATTATAACCCTAGTTACTAAGTCCCATGATCCTTTAAGTAGGGTTTAGGGTCGAGGGATTTGAACTTGGTGTTTCAAGAGGTTCAATCGGTGGACTGTCTTACCGGTGTTCAGTTTTTTTTGGCTCTTTGCAGATTAGATTTGAGGCCCGGAAAACAGCAGACTTTAGGGGTGTTTTGGGGTTCAGGTCTCCTCAATGCTAAACCTTAACCCTAAACCCCTCAACCCAAAAAGCCCTGAACCCTAAAACCTCCAACTCTCTGCGTAAACCCCGCACCCCAAAGCAGCCTCCTTTAGGGAGCCGTGCCTCTAGCAACCGTACATCATACAAGTATGTATTATGTATGTATGTATTTATGTATGTATGTATACATGTATATATGTATATAAATATAAACAACAACAATATTTATGTATCTATGAAGATAGGTTAAAACAATCCAAATATCTGCATAAACTAACAATAAAAAACATGAGTCAATGAACTGCTTACGTATGTACGCAGTAACCAGTACTTCTCAGGATCCAAACGCGCACTCACCATGAGCCAAAAACACTGGACTCTTGACCCTGCAGCTACAGTAGAAGCCAGAAAGTTGGAACATCATATCCTTGAGGTGAGGTATAGGAAATCCCAGCACTAATCGTCCTAAATCCATGTTCCAACTTTCTGGGGTTCACTATATAGTGAACCCCAGAAAGTTGGAACATGGATTTAGGAGGATCAGTGCTAGGATTCCCTATACTTTGCTTTAAGGGCCTGAGGCTAATGATGTTCCAACTTTCTGGGGTTCACAAAAGAGCGACGGTAGACCTAGCAGTCCGGATTTGGGGTTCCAGATCCGCGTTTTCAAGCGCAGGGGAACCGAGCAAAGGACCTGAGACATGGATTCCGGGGTGTAGGGCATACCTGGACCCTAAGGAACCTACCTTTTTAGGGTTCCCTAATATGATTTCTCTATATAAGTCCTTAAAAAGGTAGGTTACGTGGGGTCAAGGTAGGTCGTAGAACCCAAAACCCTAGAACCTGAAAGCCCTGACAACTCAAGTCCCTAAATCTTTTTGGACCCCTTAAAGGAGCCCTGAGTGGAACCCTATACTGGAACCAATCCTATGAAGCCCATGCAAACCTCGAATGAACCCTTCTAAGTTGAACTCTTAAAGGCACCCCAAACCCCCAAACCCTAAAAACCAAATCCCGAAACCCTTGAAGCCCTAAACCTGCCTTAAAATGCTGGAAGCCTCAATGAGACCCATATAGTAATCCATGTAGGAACCCATGTAAGAAATCTGGGAGTCTTTGGAAGCACAATGTCCGAGTGACTATCTCAATGCTGGAGTCGACGGGGCCGTCGAAGGGGCACCTTTGCTTGTCTGGCTTGGGGTGTTTTGGGGTTTAGGGATTAGGGGTTTAGGGGTTAGGGTTTAGGGGTTTAGGGTTTAGGGGTTTAGGGGTCGAGGGGTTTAGGGGTCTAGGGGTTTAGGGTTTAGGGCCTATGGCTTGGGGTGTCGATTTTGTTTTCAAATTCTAGGGCCTACGGCCTAGGGTCTAGAGTCTAGGGTTTAGCGTCAAGGGTTTCAGGTTTGGGGTTTAGGGTTAACGGAGGTAGCTTTAAGGGATAGTTAGTACGGGTGGCCTTATACTCAACCCTAAACCAAAGATATATCTGAGGGCAATGGCAATTTTCAGCCGATTTTTGAGCTATATAGTGAGGGTAACTCCACGCATGCTAAACCCTAAACCAATATGTGTTGAGGTTTTGTAGGTCTGTTCTGACGATGCGTGTGAAGTTTGGGGCTTCACATTCCAGGTAAACCCGAAGCTATCAACCCCTCCAGTGGTGGCGATAGGATGGGAAATTATACATGGTTATTCCCAAAGGCTCCATGCACCTTTGTAGTAGATACTTAAGCCTTAAAGGGGTCCCTATATGGGTACTTTAAGGCCTAAGTATATACTATATGGGCACGTGGAGCCTTAGGGATTCTTATTCCGGGAGACTTAATCTTGCGTAGGGCCGGGAGGCTTAGAGTTCGATCACGCTTTCTGCGATTTGGGCTTAATCTAGGCCTGATTAAGAAACCCTGGCCCTGTAACCCAAATGGGAGTTCCCGACAATAAGGGGACCTTATTTGGGGGTCCTCATAATAAGGATCCTACTACTTAGGGTACCATATTAGGGTCCCCTATTTTCGGAAACTCCCAAATATACTAGGATACATATTAAATTAAGAACCCTAATAAAGACCCAAGGTTTCTTAATCAGGTTCCCGCATTAGGGTGGAGGTTTAAGGCTTAGAGATTCCATCCTTTCGGGCTTGGAGACGAGCGATGTTCGGAGTATACCTTCCCGAACATGGGTTTAGGGTTTAGGGGTTTTGGTGTTTAGGGTTTAGCATTTAGGGAACAAGCAATTGAACTACCGAACCCTAAACCCGCAAAGCCTAAAACCAAGATAATACATGCAAGAAGGTCCACGCTAAGACGAAAGCCCAAGAAGGCCCTGCTAGACCCGAAGCCTCAAGATCAACCGGCCAAGTGGAAGTTCTTGGGGTTCACGGTTTAGGAGTTAGGGCTCAAGGTCTTGAATCTGTTTTGTTGTAGGGGACACTCAAGACCCTTAGCCCCTTCTAGGAACCCTGACAGGACCTTCCGAAACTCAAGGACCCAAGGAACTCTGAAATGAAGATAAAAGCCCTTGCCGGACCTTTAAAGGAACCCTGGCAAGATGACACCCTAGGCCCTGAACCCTTAATCCTGAACTACCTGTAGTCTCGATTGTAGTTACTTTTTTGGTTAACCAGTTTTATGGTTAGGATCCTATAATATAGATTTTGGTTAACCATTGAAAAGGAACTAGAATGGAGACTGTAGGTAACCACCCAATCAACCTACCCCTCAACCCTGAAAGGTAGATAAGGCCTGCTGGGCCCTAAACCCTGAACCCCTAAAACCCTAAACCCTAGACCTACCTTAAGCCGGAATAACCTACCTTTTTAGGGTTCCCTATTATGATTTCCTTATATAAGTCCTTAAAAAGGTAGGTTCTTCCGGCTTAAGGTAGACCCTATAAACGCTAAAACCCTAAACCCTAGGCTGAATGAGCCCGGCGCTGCCATATTTGTGGAAAGCCACCGCGACCCTTCTCACGTGCTCTTTTCCCGGAGTAAAGGATGCTGAAAGAAGTCAACGTCAGCATTTCTTCCTCTACACCATTTCCTATAGAGAAAGGAAGGCAATGAATTCCTCATGGCCCAACAAATTTAAGTTGATGCCGGTAGGACGTTCAAGCATGCAAAGAGAGCAGTGGCTCACGGAGAGAAAAGACATTTACGGCGTCCCTCCAAGCCGTGCGGACTTGCATTTGGGCCTTCAGTCACGCTTCTACTTCTGCGTCAGCAACCGTGGAGAGATCTGGCTCTTCTGTTTCATCCCGACTCTTGAGAGGAACGCGATGACTCTCGGCAAAAATAATATCGTCAATCTTGGCGATGAACAACACGGACGTCGCATCCTTCACAAACTCGCTGCAATCCCTTGATTCCATCAAGAACAGAGGTAGTACCAAAACCATGGTTTTCTGAAAGTAATAGTTGACCACGAAGGACATACCCACACGACTCCACGCCCAGCGCCGGGCTCTGACGCCTGGCTTTCCGATGTACACACTCCAAAAGCTTGCCCATTCCCGCCGCCAGCTGTCCTCAATAATGAACACGATTTCCTGCATAAAAGCAACCACGGTGCCGGCGAGAAAGAATGATGTTGCCCTTGTTGGGATGACCCGTTCCGCATAGTGTTCGCGCTCCCATACTCCCTGCAGCACGAGGCAGTAAAGCATAATTTGGCCAGCAAAGATCGCGACACACTGAAGGAGGTTCCCTATTTGAATGTCTGTGTACACGCTGGTCGGCATCAAGGAGTCCGCAACGACTACAGATTGGCGACTCCCCTCCCTGGCCCATCGAAGTTGAAGGCGCTGACCGTGAACGTAAAAAAACCCTTGAATGACCGGAAACACCATGCACACTACCAAGGCAGCGGCTGGCGAAGACTTTAAGCTGCCGAAGGCCAACATCTGCACCCCCAAATAAATCGAACAGCCGGAAACAGCCCATGAGATTCACGTCTCTTCGCTGTTCCTCCGGTGTCTTGGATGCTCTATACGAAATTTGCCGGCACGAAACGGTAATGATGCCCAAAATCACAAGTACGGTGATCGTCGTAAGCCCCACAATGACCTGCCACTCGGAGATCCAGAGAGCGAGGGCCTCCATAACATGCTCCATCTAGGCGTTTCCGAAACCCTACTACTGTATGAACACGTGGCCCGCTTGAGCCTCTGGTGCCTGAAGCAACAGCAACTCCACGAGCAGGTGATCCCTACGATTTTGGTTAACCAAAACAAGGAACCACAATGGAGACTGTAGGTGACCACCCAATCAACCTAACCCGCAACATTGAAGGGAACACAAGGCCTGCTAGGCCCTAAACCCTAAACCCCAAACCCCTAAACCCTAAACCCCTAAAACCCTAAACCCCTAAACAATAACCCGTAAACCCTAAAACCCTAAACCGAATGAGCCCGGCGCTGCCATCCTGTCGTTGGCGGATTCATGGCCGTAGCATCCGGGTGGAAGGCCCAAACCTGCAGACTAGGTTTAGGGTTTAGGGTTTTAGGGTTTTAGGGTTTAGGGCTTTAGGGTTTAGGGTTTAAGGTTTTAGGATTCAGCAGCTCCGGATCGAGCAGTTTTAAAGTAGAGTTGTATTTAATGTTTAGAAATAACACCCACCCACCCTTAGAATCCCATAACATTAAGCAATATAAAGTTCCTTCATCATCATTCAGAGAGTTCTACCTACAACTTAGCCTGTCACACTTTTATGTCGCCCTCCCACACCATCAGGAAAATACAACAGTTCATATTCCTCACACAGCTGATTTATGATTTTTAAGATTGTCGAGCTTAGACTTACCCTAGATCCTTCCAACCAACTAGGTTTGTTGTATATGGTGCAAGCTATTTATTCATAGTTGGTTGCCAGTCTTGGGTAAGCTAAACCCTAAATTATAGTCGGTCTGCGGCAGGACCTAAACCTCACAGTTATGAGAATGCCAACTAACTACTCTTAAGTGAGCTAAACCCTAAATTTATTCAAGTGTCTACACTGTTGCTTGCTAGTCTTAAGCGAGGCACTTAAGTTGGTCCCCCTTAACCTTGAAGCCCAAACCCTCGGCCCTAAACCTTAAAGCCCAAAACCTCACCCAAGCATCATCAGCATCATCCGTTCAGGCCGGCAATCTTTTCCGCCTTACAGAAAGAAGCATGACACATTTCAGGCCGGAAATGTGTCATCTTTTCCGCCTTACAGAAAGAAGCATGACACATTTCAGGCCGGAAATGTGTCATCGTTTCCGCCTTACAGAAAGAAGCATGACACATTTCAGGCCGGAAATGTGTCACCTTTTCCGCCTTACAGAAAGAAGCATGACACATTTCAGGCCGGAAATGTGCCATCGTACTTTTGCACTTTGTGCCGACCCCATAGGAAAGATAAATTGCTTCAAAGGGTTCGGGGGAAACCCTAAACCCGAGACTTTTTGCCAGCACGGCCTTTCGACAAGGGTTGCACACCCAAACCCTCACCTTTTGGAGCGGCCTCTAAGAGGACAAGGATGCCTCCAAACTCCAGGGATAGGGCTCACCCAACCGAATTGGAGCGGCTGTCGAAAGGACAAAGATAGGATCCCCTCCCCAACCTTTCTCAATTTGGAGCTGCTCCGCAAAAGGACAAGGATGGGACCGCCCAACCCTCAGCAGTTTGACAGATTTTGCATGCATCGCTGCTTGTTTCCTCACAACTCCCGCCGGCACAGCTTCACAGAAAGCCGGCTTTACAGAAAAGCCCACAAGACAACCCATCAGCACCTGGGACAGTCTTACAGAAAGCCCACATGATGATGAGAGCCACCGAAAGCACCCACAGAAAGCCCACTGTCTTTCCCGCACCCGCCAGAGACTGAGTCACAGCAAGCCAACGTCCGCTGCTGGTTAGTAGGGGCCTTCATAATTAGAATAGGGGTCCCTTTAAAGGGGTGTTTATAAGGGTGCTGTTATCTCCGCTTGGAGCGCACATTCTCGCGGAAGCTCTAGCAGAAATGCCTAGAAGACTGTAACTACTAGCTCATGGTTGGGATAGGATTTAGTATATACTTAGGCCTCAAAGCCGTTCCTATGTAGGTACTTTAAGGCCTAAGTATATACTAGATGGCTACATGGAGCCTTAGCGCCCGCAGCCCCCACAACTTCTGAAGGAAGTCCTGGAGCTCGGCCTCATCGCCACCGATTTGGGGGCCAAACCACCAGCCGCTGAAGTCGGGGCTCTCCTGGTC
Source organism: Symbiodinium sp. CCMP2592 (assembly GCA_905221615.1). NCBI lineage: Eukaryota > Dinophyceae > Suessiales > Symbiodiniaceae > Symbiodinium > Symbiodinium sp. CCMP2592. The sequence continues at coordinate 558,474 of CAJNDT010005891.1, read as the reverse complement.
TTCCCAGAAATACCTCGAGAGCTGAAGGTTTAGGGTAGGGTTGACCCATGGGCCCCAAAGTAGTTCCTTTTTGGGATTACCCTGTAGGATTCTAAATATGAACCCCAAAAAGGAACAACTTTGGGGCCTTAGGGTACCTTATAACCCTGAACTACCTACCTTTTTATGGTTCCCTATTATGATTTCCTTATATACGTCCTCAAAAAAGTAGCTTCTTCAGGGTTAAGGTAGGGCCTTAGTGGTCTAGGCCTAGGCCTTGTTGCCTTCCTGGCAATACCTCGAGCTCCGCGTCTCAGGGCTCCTTTCCCATACGGGTTCGTATAAAGAGCTCGGGGTGGTTTGTAGGATGCAGGGTTTAAGTGCTTTTGGCCTTACAGCTTGTGGATGTGCCACGGCGGGCACTCAATCTTTCATTAGCAAGGCATTGGGGCACAATCTGTCACCAACTGCAAGCTCACACAAACAAGCAGCTACACAGGGACGGTGTACCGATATTAGCCTGTACTTGTTGCCTCAACTACCTTGTATAGGACCCGCCCTCGGTTTTCAGGCCCCCGAGAAAACCTTGTAGTAAATCTCCAGAAAACCCTACAAAAAACCTTCAAGGGTCTTAAACGGTTTTTTTGGCCATATACAAATACAAACCCTTAACAACCCTTACAAGGACTCGAGTTAAAGCGTCCATGGACCCTGGACCCTTACGCCCAGGGCCGATTAGCAGAGCGTGGTGCGGGACGTAGGAAGCAACACAAGCACCCGGGAAATGGGACTAACCCTACACCCTATATACGCCCTAAAATCCCTAAAACCCTAAACCCGTTGCATCCCAAAGCCGCAGCGCAAGGTTATTCCCAGAGAGCCCAATACCCCTTAATTAAGGAGTATATAGCTTAAACCATAATATGAATCCCAATATAACTTATGATCTAAGCCATATTCCTTAATTAAGGGGTATTGAGTTCTTTGGGTTGTCATTGGATGTCTTACGGTCTCGGGTCGACCAACTGGGATAGCTACAGGGATTCGCGTGTTAGGGACTCCAGCCACGGCAAACAAGAACAAAAGCTTGGGGTTTAGGAGTTTAGGGTTCAGGGTTTGGGGTTTAAGGTTTGGGGTTTAGAGTTTGGGGTTTAGGGTTTGGGGTTTCGGGTTTAGGGGTTTAGGGGTTTAGGGTCTAGGGTAGTGCCACCCTTCGATTCGATAAGTTACCCTCAGGCCCCAGGTAGTTCCTTTTGGGGGTTCATATTCAGAATCCTATAGGGTAATCCCAAAAAGGAACTACTCTGGAGCCTCAGGGTAAGCACATGCAAGCATGGAGACCCACGCGTGGATGCATTTAGGATTTGGATGTTTAGGCTTTGGAGCTTATCCCTAAAGCCGAGAGGCAGCATAACTTCTGTCTGTGCTTTGGGACCGACCTTCTCATCTTTCTTGAAGACCGGCCTGTCTTGGTGCCCCCATTGGGACCAAGAACAACATGGGTTTGGGGTTTAAGCTGAGTTGTTGGGACCAGTGACACAAGCTATACCTATGATTTGGGACATCTTCAGCATGCTGCTTCACGGAGCAGAAATACAAGGTACTGCTTTCTTAGTGTTGTGCGAAGGGTAAATCTTAAACTTTCGGCCATGCATTTCTTGAAGCCTTGAACCCCTAAACCCCTAAACCTTGCAACTTCGAGTTGTACTTAAACGAGTCTGATCGATTGGTTCAGGGGTCCTGGGTATTGAATATGGCCATGGTTTCTCATTGCAGGCTTACACTATCGAGACAACTACCTGTACCTTGTCTCCAAACCTACCCACATCGTGTACTATCCATCGCATGTGGCTTTCAAATCTAACCCCCAACCTCTCAACTCTAAACCAAAACCGTTAAATCCCCGACCCTAACCGTTGACCCTGAAACCCTTCAAATCCGGACCCCACCGCTGAACCCTAACCCCACAGCTGAAAACACCAGAACCTCAATCCTTTTCCTTAAGCATATGCATCCTCAACAGAAGTCCGAAACTTGAAATCCCCAAAGCCTAAACTAAACCTGGAACTCCAACCCCAAAGCCTAAGCACCCAAACCATACTCGCAAACCTGCTTTAGTTATTAGGGCGCCTATAAAGCCCTGACAAGAACACCGAAACCCGAAAACCTTACACCATAAACCTGAAACCCGAAAACCCTAAAGTCCTACAAGAACCCCAAGCCCCAGGCCCCAAACGGTTCACCCTAAAACCAACACAAACCTAAACTCGAGGAAGCGAAACCCCAAACCCTACACCCTAAAACCCCCAAACCCTAAAACCCCCTAAAGGCCCCAAACGACAAACTCTAAACCCAAAAACCCTGCACCCTAAAATGTTAAAGTCCAACAACCCTAAACCCTCAACCCTAAAAGCAACTCTAAACCCTAACACCCTAGGCCCTACACCCTAATTGAACCCTCAAGCCCTACACCTAAAACCCCCTAATCCTAAAAGCCCTTAACCCCGGAGCTCCTCTCGTGATTCTTCTCTTGCAGAGTGTAGCTTCCCCGGATGATGGGCCCGACTACCTCATCTTTGCATCCGCTCACCTGGCATTTCGGGTGCTTGGGGTTCCTTTAACGCTTCTATCAGAAATCTAGAGCCCAGTTGACTCATTGACTGGGACATAATTTGGGTTTTAAGTCCTCTAGCTAGGGCTATCCTCATTATAGCATTACTTACCAAGTCCCTTGAGTCCGAATCCCGAACAGCGCCATCCTCAAACGCAGGAGTTCTGAAACTTTAGGAACCCCGCTTAGTGCTATGATCCAAAAACATATGAAAAATATTGAATGAATGTTGCGGTTGAAGGTGCAGCTCTTGGTGGATAGCCCTCATCAGCCCGAGGCCGAAGCTGGTTTACGAGGATTGGCACATAAAATGTGAAATATATTATACAAAAAAAGCCGCAGTCCCTCCATCTTAAACCCAAAGCCCGAAGAACTATTCGAAGGCTCAAGGGATTTATGAGGAGGGTGTATGCAGCATGATGATCAGCATGATTTTTCACACTTCGGGTGCTGATGAGGCCTATAATAGGCCTATAAGCCGCCTACCGAGGACTCTGATCTTGAAAGTACGACGAGTGGCGGAAAGCGCATCAAAGGAAGAGTCTGCGCGAGTCGTCTTGACCTTTGAGCCCAGAGGCTAGGATATAGTTTAGGACGGTTTCGGAACTAGGGTTTAGGGGCTTGCGGCTTAGTGCTCAGTGTTTTTGATATCGGGCTCCGCGTTACAGAACCAGCTGCAGCAAAGGACCCACTGAGCACGACCGGCATATTCGTGCCCTGGCAGTTCCCTTTTTAGGGGGGGTACTCTGTTTGAAGCCATAGTCCCTAAACCCGATAGCCCGAACCCTAAACCCTTGGAGGAACTCTGCACCACCTCGTAGCCGTTTACAGAAACCCTTCAAGGAAACCCTAAAGGAACCCCCCAAAACCTTGTAAGAGTGATTGGCCCTAAACCGAAAAAACCCTTGACCTCAAGAAAGCAAGCGGCAAAAATGCGTCGTGTCTTTGGATCAACGAGCTAGAACTGTAGCGACTTAAGATTTACGCTTGTCATATACTTATGTTCGCCTGTAACTGAAGGCGCAAAGCTCAGGGACCCAAACCATGCAGAATTTCTCGGAATCTCGAAACCCTAAACCTGAACCCCAAGCCCAAAACTCTAAACCCCTAACCCCTAAACCCCAAACTTTCTAAAGCCTAAACCCCTAAACCCAAAACTCTCGAAACCTTTCGGCTTTGGTTGTTTGGACTCCGAGGGCTTCGGACCCATTCTTTGCAAGGCCTAACTGTAGCCCCAAAACCTGCGTTTTAGGGTTTAGGGTTTAGGGTTTGGGGGAGCGTTAATAAGGAACCCTAACAAGGCGGGTTGTTTAGGCTCCAGCTAGGGCTAGGTCTTCGGATTTAACGTTGTGTTCTTTGAGGGCTCTTAGCCGCGTCCGTCTGCAGCCAGAATCAGAATTTAAGGCTGTCAATTCAAGCGTCCTTGGGTGCATATAAAACACCTTCATGGTCACCTTGCCGTCGGCATCCCAAAATGCCCTGTCGTCGTAGGCAAGGTGACCTGTCGCACCGAGGAGTTGGCGCCGCTTTTCTTCTTCGTAATCCTGAGTCGGATAATGTTGGATTATAGCAAACATGTGTTTTGCCCGCAAGGCGGCAAGCCAAGGTGCGGCCAAGGGAACAAAGGTGTCGGCGTTATCGTACTGCTCCTCAGCAGCCGTGAGGGCCTTCTCGGCCTCCTTCACCTGTTCCTCGGCCCTCTTCTGGGCTGGCGTCTCAAAGCGAGGGTCCAACGTCGCGACTGCCTACAGCTAGAATTCCTTACCAGGAGGAGCCAGGGGGTTCAGGTTTAGGTTTCCGGTTTCAAGGTTCGGGTAGGGCTACTGTTGGGTTCGCTTCAGGGTCCGAACTGATTGGAACTCAGGGTGAATCTTCGGGTGCTTTCTAGGATCTAGCCAGAGACTCCAATACCCCTTAATTGAGGAATATACCTGAAATTATAGTAGGATCCTTAATATACTTTAAGGTATATTCCTTACTTAAGGGGTTTTGCAGGCTCTGGGTAGCTATGAGAGTTTAACGACTCGGACTAAAATAAAATGCAAGCTCACCTTGGAGTTCTTTGAAAGGATCTCATTATTAGAGTTTGCAGGTTGTAGCATATAGGCTTCTTTTCAATCCGAAGAATATATTATCCGTCTGAAAGACGGAGGATCATCCAACAAGAAGTCCTACTCCATGCGGAGATCTAGGAGTGGGAAGTTGGAAGTCCAATTAGGTACATAGCCGGTGACTTGCCTTTATACTTACTTCGCCAGTCAGCCACAGAACTGAAAGCTTAAACTGTCAGGTTATCCCTAGACTCTACCCTAGCCCTGAATAGCCTACCGTTTTAGGGCTCTTGATTATGATTTCTGTATGAAAGTCCTTAAATGGCTAGGTTATTCCGGGTTAAGGTAAACACGAAACCCCGAAAGACTAAAAGGTCGGGTGCTGGAGAACTACAATTTTTGCAGGTCCTGAACCCACTGCAGCCTTGAACCCGAAATGCTTTCCATGCCAAACGTATGACAGCACCAAACCCAAAACCCTAGACCCCTGTGGCGACCATACGGCACTATGGGGGCTAGATAGTTGCAGTATAGCTGCTGTATTAATTAAGGAGCCCCAAGGTATCATACTGGTAGTTCAGCAAGCCCTAGTTTCAGCCGTAAATCCAAGGAGCATTCCCACGCCCTCGCGCAGGGACATTGCGCCCTCTGCCCATGGCTAAAAGACTCTTCTGCTGTCAGGCGCTAGTCGTCGAGGACTCTTAAAAAGTCTGTAAAAGGGTTTGGGGTATCTCTCATACCACAACGCTCACTACTTTAGAGTCAGATGTGTGATTCCTGCAACTAATCTAGCTGTGCTTGTTGTGAAAGCTGGCCCCATTAACACCGTCATGACCACTGTGGTCGTTCCGACGCAGAGTGCAATGAGGAAAACCCTCAAGCTAGTGACTTTCGGGTCCGTGGGCTTGGCTCGGGTGGAGACCCCAAGCGAAAACTTACTGTCAACATGACTATGAGAAGAATGACAACCATGGGCCGTAACAGCTCCTGTATCCCAACCCTTTAATTCGCGTAGCTCAGTCAGAATGCCTGGTTTTGGGGCCAACTAAACTATACATATAATAAGGAACCCCCAAAAATAGCATTGGTGTTATTAAGGGTGTTGAGTTGTGTACCTCATGTGCCACCAACCCCACCATACTTGAGCCGAGTGTGCGCAGAACGGGAAGAGCTAAGTTGGGCACAAGGCCTTGGCCGTTTAGATGTTTGCCTTCAGAAGTCGCTACGGATTCTTTAAAGGCTTCCACCGGACAAGTAGCTGATAGTAGTTGCTTATGGTGGTTCGAGTATGAATGACCAATCTGCTTGCTTGAGTCGCTAGGGCTCTCTCTGCATGCGCGTTCATAAATATCACAGAGTAACGCCACGCCAAACCCAAGACCCGAACACCCTACACCCAAAATCAAACCCAAAACCCTAAAACCTCAAACCCAAGACCCTAAACCCTAAGACCCTTAACCCTAAGACCATCACCCTTCATGATTCGGTGCTCATGACAATGCTCTGCCTCTTGCCAAGGCTTGTGGATCCTCCGTAAAGTTTGGGATTCCCCTCTCCTCTCAAAGATCCTACTGCTGATGGACAAAATCCTGCATTACCCCAAGGACCCTAAACTATGGGAATTATGGTATCTTTCTTCTTATGGGCAATATAGGATTTTGTCCATCAACCGCATCACTAGGTTCCTGAGTGGCCCCTTTATAATAAGGATACCCTTTTTCCTGCTATTCGGTTCTTAACAAGGGGACCCCCCAAAATAGAAAAGAGCAAAAGGGTACTACTCAGGAAGCTAGACCGTTCAGGGACGATGTTGGGGTCCCTTGATACACGGTTGGCATGCCGAGACAGCAAACTAGTTTTCGTCATTCTTGACACGACAGACGACTAAGACGTTCAGTTCAAGACCGGTATCGATGGGAGTTACGGTCTAGAGCTATTTTCGGGGTTCCTTGTTGATTATAGGGCCCATTATACCAGAACTATACTATTATACTATTATGATAGTTGTGGCCTAGAGGTTTGCCAAAACTACCTAGAGTCTCCAATGTAGTTCCTTTTTTTGTTAACAGGTTTTATGGCTAGGACCCTATAGTAGAGATTTTGGTTAACCAAAAACAAGGAACTACAATGGAGACTATAGGTACAAGGCAGTCGCAAGGCTTTCGTTTTGCTTCTCGCAACGCAAAACGACTTTAAATCCATCTGCTTCGTGCGCCCGAAGCAGCCACTTTCTGTTAGGGAGGCAGAACAGCAGACCGTATTAGGGTTTAGGGTTTAGTAAAGGATGCCTCTTTTACCAAAACGCCTTACGCCATATCTACCCGAAGCTCGAAACCCTAAAATCTCAACCCTATCCCCTGAATTTCGGAAACTCTAAGCCCTAAACCCTTTCTAGAACCATTATAGATCTCTTTGAGGAACCCTTGGAAGATCCCTTAACTTCCATATGTGCAAGGTACTCGCGCGTCTCACACCCCAAGTCGGCAGTTAGGCTTCAGACGAAGCCAGCCATGTCGCATCACATCCAGCGGAAGTAACTGGCAAGCGGATGCTACACTGCATGTAACGCGAGCGTGTGCTTGTGTGTGTGTGTGCGCGTGTGTGTGTAGATGCATTCGAAATCTTGTTTGTTCATATGAGAACACATGCATGTGTATATTTTTTCTGCACGTATGTATGTATATAGGTATGCATGTTTGCATGCATGCATGCATGCATGCATGCATGCGTGCATGCATGCATGGATGGCTGGATGGAATGTATGTACTGTCTGTACTGTCTGTACTGTATGTATGCATGTGTGCATGCACATATGCATATAACAAATCTGTCTGCCTATCTTGCCAGCGAGCTAGCCAGCTGTCCATCTTTCTGGATCATTTCTATTGAGTTACTCAGACGCCAGATCCTCTAATGTAGGGGCCTTAATAATTAGAACAGGGCTTCGGGCCACACTTTACCATAGTTACAATAAGGACCCCCCAAAACAAAATGGCATTGGTAAGTATTTAGGCTTCTAAAGTACCTCTACATACATTGTACATACGTCTGGAAGACACAGACCCTGAGCTTAAGCTCTGGGGTTGTGGCTGTGGTCTCAGCAAGCCCAAACCCCAAAACCCGACACCAGAACAAGTACGTCTGCTCTGCCACTTGGATAGATGCACGAGGGTTGCGTGTTGCGGGTGTAGGGTGCTAAACCCGAACCCTAAACCTTCAACCCTATAGGCCCTAAACCCTAAACCCGAGCCCAAAGCCCCGTCCCCGAAACTTTTCAGTCTACTTGGAGGTCCAGGGGACCTAGTAAGTCGGTCATAAGTGGGGTCATAATTCGTGGTTATAATTCGGGGTAACTCCATTTAGGGCACTTATAACTCTACTTATACCCTACTTGTTAAGGCCCCTGGGCCTCTACGTAGGGTTCACAGGCCTCTAAGGTTTCAGCGCGTAAGCCCCAAACAATCGAAAGCAAAGAGGCCAGCCGTACTGGCTGTGTTGGGAGCCCCCGTTGATCTTGTAGGCAATCTTCACGTCCAAATGACGACGGCCCTGACAATTGCTTGAGGGCGGTAACTTAAAGCCCTTACGAAAATTACTAGGGCTTTCTGGTGAAGAACGCCGGGGGAGCTCCATAAATGAGACATATGCATATATACATATATATATATGTATAGAAATATATATATATATATACACACACGTTCATGTATCTGAAGCCACCGGACACATCAATACATACTAGTTTTGGCCCCTATATTGGGCTGGTTTAGGGTTTTGGATTCGGTAGAACCCTACACAACAGTACTGGAAATGAAAGCACGCATCTGGGAGGATCCCCACCAGCGCCATATCCAGAGGGTCCATGTATAATACCAATATGGAAATAGGTCTCCAAAACCATAACAGGGATGGTCTTTGGGGTCCCAGTAGTGGTAGCATATATGGACCCTCCGGGTTAGTTGCCGGAATGCCCCTTTCCCTGTTGTTCAGGTTGAAGAACCTATCGTGGAAGGATAAGCAAACCTCATACAGGGGCCTTAGTAATTAGAAAAGGGTTTGGGGGCCCATTATACTATAAAGTGTAGTAAGGAACCACTACTGTCATTCTTGAGGCCCCTACAGCAAAGAGCTAACCGCCACACCCCGAGCGGAAAACCCGAGCAGGTTCAGGGAATCCGGGTCATCAAGCCCTCATCAAGCCAAACAGTGTCTACTTGGAGGATCATGGGACTTAGTAAGTAAGGTTATAAGTACCTTACAGTAATTGGGGTTATAAGTATAGTTACCCTAATTATAACCCTAGGTACTACGTCCCAGGATCCTTTAAGTAGGCCCTAGACCCTAAACCCTAGGCTAGGCCAGCACCAAAGGAAACAGCATCCCCACCCGAAAGACTCTATAGTAAACAGTAAACGGTTGAGGGCATTTAGGGATTCAGGGTTCAGGGTTTAGGGTTCGGGGTTTAGGGTTCAGGGGTTTACGGTTTGGGGGTTTAGGGTTTAGGGCTCTAAGGTTTTATAGTAAACCCCATAAAGTTGGAAACCGGATTAAGGGCGAATAGTGAGCTGGGATTACCTATGCAATACTCTTAAGGATTGAGGCTATTAGGGCTTCCAACTTTTCGGCTTCTACTGTAGGACCCCTAAAAGCACTCTTTGGGTTCAGGGCTTCTGCCCTCCCCTTGCCTCGACAAGCCTTCGCAAAGCCAGCATCAGATGCCTTACGAACTCGAACCAGTGGGCTGTGAGGTTCGGCTCCTTAAAGGGTGCCATAGGGTTCTTTCAAGTGAGATTCCGTTCTGCAGGGCTCTGTGGGGTTGCACAAGTTCTACTTAGGTTGTTACTACTGTAGGAACCTGATCAAGAAACCCTGGGCCTAGCCCAAAACCCTAAACCCTAAACCCCTATAGCCCCCCAAATAGTAGCATTCAGATAATAAGGAACCCTAACGCAGGTCCGAGGTTGCTTAATCAGGTTCCTACATTACACGTAAACCCCTAAACCCTCAACCCCAAATCCTAAACCCTAAATCCTAAACCCTCAACCCTGAACCCCTAAACCCTAAACCCCTTTCCCCTAAACCCTAAAAACCCTTGTAGAGTTTTAGGGTTTGGAACCTTTGAGAATACGTAGGCCCTAACGGGGTTCCTAATATAGGTACTTCAATGCCGAAGTACATACTATATATATATATATACATATATCAAACGTGTGTGTATATGTATAAATAGATAGATATATACTTCTGTACATATCATAACAAAGGAATACGCACAGGTACAGACTTAGGTAACAACTATATAGAAACCTGTAAAATCCTGTACTCTTAAAAATAAAACTATGGAACTATAGGTACCTGGTACCTGAAGCCTGAAGCCTGAAGGGGGAGCGTCTGTGCAGGATAGATCCTCAGCCGCGCACACATCATCTCCGCCAGACACGTGGCGCGTGAGGCCTGTGCACACTACCCCAAACCCCATATTGCTTGAAGCTCATGATACTCATGAAATCCCTCGTGACAGTTATAAAGGCATGTTACCATTGCCGATCGAAGCTTCTACGAATGAACCTTACATTTTAAACCCAAAACCGTCAAGCCCTAACGAACCCCAAGCCCAAGGACCCAAACTTAAAACCCTACCCCCTGCCCTAAACCCTCAAGCCTAAGCCTTAATTAAGCCCACCTAGAGGGTCATACCCTACCCAATTTCTGGGGCACCTTTTGTTATGGCTAGGATCTGTTCTATGGGAAGGTAGGTAGTGGAGTATGACCCTACTGGTAAGCCGCAAGCCCTAAAACCCTAAACCCTGAACAACCCCATACGCGAAAGGTCCCAAACATCCCCAAGGCCCCAAGCCCTACCATACCCCCTAAATGAGAAAGTTCATAATGAGGATTAGGGTTTAGGGTTTAGGGCAAATCGTTGCTTCGGAGTCTTGCGCTGTTCATCTGAAGCTTTCAGCATGCACTGCAGGGAAGCAAGACGCAGAACTGAGACAAGATGTGTACCCAAGGGGTTCGGGCCTAGAGGACTTAGTAAGCCGGTTGCAAGCACACTTATAAGTACCCTCAGTTAAGTGGAGTTACCCAATTTTGAACTTACCTAGGGGCCCAGAGGACTTAGTAAGCCGGTTGCAAGTACAGCTACGTGGAGTTACCCCAATTACGACCCTACTTACAAGCTGACTTACTAGGGCCCCCGACCTCCCAGTAGGTACGATTATGGGAGGATTGCTTTTGGGGATCTATAGGGGTCCCCATCAAGGGTATCTATAAGAGATCTTTAGGGGTAACATTATGGGGGATACTGTCCCAAATCATGATAGCAATTCCCGATAGAAAGCCAGCATCCTACTAGATAGGTATCTAGGGCCCTGGAGCCCTAAATCCTTACAGAAACCCGAAAAGGTGCCCTTAAAGCCTCATAGGTACTTAGGATCGTTTGATGTATAGCCCTCGAAACTCGAAGAGGGTCCAATCAAGGCTTCCTTTAAAGGGAAGGCTTGGAGTTTTTGGTTTGTTTTGAGCTCGTTAAGGTTTGTATTTAGGGCATACTGCTGATGGACAAAATCCTGCATTACCCATAGCAAGTAATAGACCATAATTCCCATAGTTTAGGGTCCTCAAGGTAATGCAGGATCTATATCCCAAAACCCTAAACCTTAAACCCCTATAGATCCCTTAAAAGAGCCCTTTAAAGGTACCCCTATAGATCCCTTTAAAGGAACCCTATGATTTTGTCCATCAGCAGTATGTTTTAAATTTCAGGGTTTAAGGTCCTTGAAGGCTTTCTGTAATTACAGGCTTACTACTACTGTTGATGATATTATATGAATCCTAGGGTTCCTTTCAAGGGATCTATAGGGGTTGGGATTTAGGGCTTTGGGATATAAATCCTGCATTACCTAAAGGACCCTAAACTATGGGAATTATGGTACATGACTTGTTATGCGTCATGCAGGATTTATATCATCAACCGTATGAGGACAAATTTGGTATAGGAGGGAGGTATGCTATACTGTACTCTTGCGAAACCCCAAACTGCTCGAAACCCTACCGTGACTAAACTGTAGCTACTGCTTTTGGTGACATGATTTTCTTATTGGATCCTAACCGTATTGAATTGTTGCAAACAAACAACAATGAAATCAAACATGACCACGAGACTCGTGACAAGTCATACAAAGAACGGGGTAAAAATGTCGGGCTCCAAGGTAAAAGCTTTAAGTTCTTGCCAGCTCTAGAAGCCTGCAAGTTCGCCCTACATCTCATGATGAAGCCCTCAAGCCCCAAACCCTGTAAGTGCAGACTTTTCGGGCACCGCAGATGCAATGAACATCCTCAGAGATCTCGGAATCAGAGGACGCCGGAGACGCGTCGCCCGCCAACCTTATTTCCCCAAGTTGGCATGCCACTGTCTAAGGGCCCACGCAGCCGTCTAGTTTACCTGGCCAGACATAGAGAGGTTCCTATAGAAGTGCTGCAAGGCCAATGGGTATACAATCTAGCCAGCTTAAGTGAGGAATATACCTGAAAGTATAGTAGGACCCGTAATATGATTTGAGGTATAGTCCTTCATTAAGGGGTTTTGGAAGCTTTGGGGAGCTAGATGGGTGGTTTAGGGGTTCAAGGGTTTAGGGCTTCCAGTTTGGACATTTCGACTCCTCAATCCCTGAACTCTAAACCGTAGGTCTTTTCAGGAAGCTTATTGGACATGTTACCGTCTGCGTGGCCTTTTCGTAGGTTCGAATTCGCATCACCTCCAATCATTGCGGGCCGCCTTGTGCAACCATAAGAAATCCTTCTAAATATTACCCCAAGGGTCCAAGTACCCAATTATCATATACTCTCCAAAATCCTAACCTACATAACTACTTTCCTAAAACCGAGTAATTACCTAATTATTGGGTCCTTTTTGGGCCCTTGAGGCTACACAAGCCGAAGATACCCGTGTAGGAGATACAAATTTACAGGAGCGCCACTGGAAGTAGTAAGGTTGACGCAGTCTCTGGGGCCCAGTAGCAGGCAGTTGTGGAAGGTCCTGACCTCGTTGGTTGAAAGATGAGATTTTGGGTTCAGGGTTTGGGTTTGGGCTTTGGTGGTGTTTAGGGCTTTGGGGTTTAAGGCTTTAGAGCTTTCAGATTTGGACATAAGGTCATCATGACCCAAGAGGGAAGCGGGGTTTGCGGCTACAGCTTTAAGGGATAAAGGATGGGCGTGGCAATTAGGTTTCATTGGATTGTTTTAAGAACCTTGTTCCTGGTGACCATGCTGAGCTTGTGCTTCGCACAATCAAGTGTAAACGATAGCTTTCTGAATCTTTGAGCTGAAGGCTTTGTGAGCAGGTCCAGTAGCGTCAGGGACATGTGTTCATGGAGATTTGTGGATTCTACTGCTGGTTGTTGTGTACAGTGGGTTCGAGTCTTCTACAGTCTATGTTATTACAACCACTGGGAGATCTTCCCAACAAGGACATGGTAACGGTTTTGAAACTGTTGCCAAAGCCCCACACCTTTTGCGCACCAAAAACCCGAAAGCATCGCCAGCAACTGTAGTAATGCACAACATAGTGGAACATACTGACTACTATCATACTGGTGTGCAATGCAAAACAGACGAAAGCCTGACAACATAGCGTCTGCAAAGTTCTACAAACAAGTAGTCGTGACGACAAAAGGAACAAACATGATCAATCCATTCATACTCTGCTAGGTTTAACCACATATAGCGACAATAATCAAAATGATCCTGGGTATCTTCTCAAGATCTTCAATTCTTGCAGAGCTTCTACGGCTTAGGCTCCCGGTGTACGACGGTTGCGAAAACTCCATCACAGCAATTGCGAACGACAGCACATGAGTTCACTTACCAACTGAGGAAGCCAGAGCGTTCTAGACTCTATACGCTTCATGAGCTGTAGCAGTTGCAGCAGGCGCGTGCACATGTGGTAAGACGTGTCGGTCCCGTACGTCGAAGACAGCCAAACTTCAATGATGGCTCTAGCCGCTAGCCAGCATTCTTGCTTGTTTCGGCTCCGTTGTTGCTTTACCATCGAATCATGACCATGGGAGATGATTGGCCAAAGCAGAACTACTCTGAAGTGCAAATGGCAGGTTTTTGCAAACTCCCAAAACCAGTGAAAGCTGCGACCGCAGTCTCAGCCCATGTAAACCGCAAGCCCCAAACCGAAACCTTATGCACCAGATGCTTCATTAATCCCAACACAACCCGGACCACCCTAGATCTGGAGCCTGGATTCTTAGATCCCAAATTGCGAATCCATACACACGGATCCCAAACCATAGGGCTTGGGCTTTGGGTTTACCTGGAGCTGTCTATCTCCTGCAGTAAAGTCGTACTGTAATCAACCATTATACAGTAGAAGCCAGAAAGATGGAACATCATTATCCTCATTCCCTTAAGGTAAACGTAGAGGGGATCCTGGCACTAATCATCCTAAGTCCATGTTCCAACTTTCTGGGGTTCACTATAAATCTGAACCCTACCAGCGAGTTCTTGGGGAACCTACATAAAACATCAGGTTTAGGATGTAGTCGTGGTTTTCGGGTTGAGGATTCCAGGAACTCCTGATGTATAGCCTACCCATAGGCTCCATAGTAGTTCCTTTTTTGGATAACTTTGTAGGATTCTATATATGAACCCCAAAAAGGAACTACTTTGGAGCCTCTGGGTAAGCCCGAGGAGGGCAGCGGCCCTTAAGCCCGGAACAAAAAGGGTTTAGGGTTTAGGGTTTAGGGTTTAGGGTTCCTTTACAGGGATCTAAAAGGGTTTAGGGTTTACCTTAACCCTGAAGAACCTACCTTTTTAGGGTTCCCTATTATGATTTCCTTATATAAGCCCTTAAAAAGTAGGTTCTTCAGGGTTAAGGTAGGGTTTAGGGTTTAGGGTAAAAGGGTTCCTGTAAAGCAATCTAAAAGGATTCCTTGACGGGGATCTAAAAAGGTTCCGTTCAAGTAATCTAAAAGAGTTCCTGTAAAGGGATCTAGAAGGGTTCCTTTAAAGGGATCTAAAAGGGTTCCTTTAAAGGGATCTAAAAGGGTTCCTTGAAAGGGATCTAGAAGTTAAGGTTTTCAAGTCTTAAAGCTTAGGGTTTAGGGTTTAGGATGTTAGGATTTATAGTAGGATTTAAGGTTAGGGTTTTAACTGTTGGGCCACTGGTTGGGTACATGGGTTGATGATAGCAGTAATGAGTGCGGGTTAGTTTGTACGTGGGTTCGGGGGGGGGCAGTTCATGATCATGGACCATCGGACCCTGAAGGTCAGCTCTACAAGCCTGTAGGCAAGTTAGCGCGAGCGATTTTGCACCTGTATTAGGCATGAGGCTTAGGGTCCAGGGTTTCGGGTTTCAGGATTTAAAATGTTTGGGCCAGGATGTTTAGGGTGTAAGGGTTCAGGATGTTTAGGATGTTAAGGTTTATGATGTTTAGGGTTGAGGGCGTAGTCGGTCTTACTAAAAGGCCACGAGGACTTAGTTCGTCGGTTAAGCTAGAGTTCTAAGTGCCCCAGAAAGGTCCAAAGTACCTATATATGAGAAGCTGCCCCCACCCTGTAATAGTGACCATAAGGATTATATAGGATTATATTAGGGCCCTATTATACTCCTATTATACCACTATTACAGGGTGGGGGCAGCTCCTAACCTATATAGTAGAATGTAGGGTTTCTATATTAGGAATTACTATTATGGTTTGGGGACGTATCTCCCATAACAGTACCTAGGACCCTTTGGGATATGCTGGTTTGGTAAAGTATCCGTCATGCAACATACATCTCAGAAGACGCTCGATAACCTTCTTAAACTGTTGACGCGAGGAAACGTAAGAACAAAATCCCTTTATTGGCTGGAGACCGAGGACGAAAAACATTTAGCCCCTTCTAAGTCTACGACACTAAAAAACCTAAACCCTGACACCCGAGACCCGTAAGAAACACTATTACTACGGCTACTGATAAAAATTCTGCAATACCCATAATAAAGAATATACCTTAATTCCCATAGTTTAGGGTCATGCAGGATTTATATCATCAACAGTATTACTATAACAACACGAAACCCTTAAGGGTCCATGTGCCCAAATAGTATACTTGGAGGTCCAGGGGACTTAGTAAGTCGGTTATAAGTCGGGTTATAATTGGGGGAACTCCATTTAGGGTACTTATAACTCTACTTATAACCTACTTACTAAGTCCCCTGGGCCTCTAAGTATGGGTGGTTGTCAACATTATGGTCCATTTTGAGGTACCCTAAATAATAGGTGTCGTGTTTTCATCGGGACCCCGAAAGGGACCATAATCTTGATAACCACACATATACTTTCGGCCCAATGTACCTTTGTAGGGAGCACTTGAAGACCAAAGTACATACTACTTGGGGACATGGATCCCTAGGGAAACCGCGAAACCAAGTCTTGAGTCCGGGGCATCGAAAGGCGCCTTTTCAGGGAGTCCTTTGATAACCAGGTCCTCGCAGTTTTGAGGATTTAAGCTTAGTGTAAAGTTTTAGGGTTTGGGTCTTAGGGTTCTGGGTTTCCGCGTTTCAACACTTGATCTTGAGTGTGGGATCTTAGGGTTGAGGGTTAAGAGTTTTAGGACTGAGGGTTCTTGGACTTTGGCGTTTTTGGGGTTTGCAGTTCTAGGTTTAGAGTATAGAGTTTGAATATGAAGGTTTAAAATCTTTAGTTTTAGATCTACGGGTTTGCGGATCTAGGTGGTACTGCTGATGGACAAAATCCTGCATGACCCTAAAGACTCTAAACTATGGGGACTATGGTATATTCCTTATAAGGGGTACTGCAGGATTTTGTCCATCAGCAGTGCAGCTTAGATCTCTGGCGTTATAAGGTTTACGGGTTCGGCATCCTCGGAACCAGGACTTTCGGTTCCTAGGGCTCCATGTACCCTTGTAGTATATACTTGAGCCACTGCGTTTATTTATTGCTTGGGCTAGTTACACTATCTCAAAGCGGTGCCCCTATCTCGTTTCATCATGTTAAGTACTGGCAGAAAAAGTCGATCTCGTTCAAGTATCGTTAGTACTAAATATACTTGATCTCGTTTGAAGCGGTGCCCCGATCTCGTTCCCCTAGTAGGGCTGGTTCCGACAACAAAAATACTGCACGGAGGTATCTCGTTTCACAGTACTGTAGTATAAACGCAAATAAAGCCGTCGCTCACTTAGGCCTTAAAGTACCTATATAGGGAGCCCTTTAAGGCTTAAGTATCTACTATAAAGGTACATGGAGCCTTTGGGGTTTAGGGTTTAGGATATTTGGAGTTTGACACTGAGGACTTTCGGGCTTAGTGGTTTGGACTTGGGGTTGGTTTTCGGGCTACTTGGAGGATCATGGGACTTAGCAAGTAAGGTTATAAGTACCTTAATCGGGGTTATAAGTAGCTATAAGTATAGTTACCATAATTATAACCCTAGTTACTAAGTCCCATGATTATTAAAGTAGGGTCCTGAGAAGCCCAGCCAAGATAGCGGCCGAAAGGGAAGCTCAGGGCTTATAGGGTTTAAGGTTCCGGATGTAGGGTTTAGGGTTTAGTTTAGGGTTTAGGGGTTTGGGGGTTAGGGTTTAGGGTTTAGGGGTTTGGCGATTAGGGTTTAGGGTTTAGGGGTTTGGCGATTAGGTTTAGGGTTTAGGGTTTGGGGTCTAGGGTTTAGGGTTTGGGGATTTCTGCTTCGTATTTGTAGGGGCGAGAAGGCTGCGTCATGATGTTGCTGCCACTTTAGCAGTCCGTGATACAGGTCTACGACAAAGGTATCTTGTTACGGACTTCTATGTTATGAGGAAGTCATATAAAAAGTACCTGAAAGCGGCTAGGCAACTTAGGGTGCACAACACAAAGGCCTGAGCCGCAACCTAAACCGCAAAACCCCCGACTCTCGAGCCTGAACCCTATACCCTAAACCCTAAACCCTAAGCCCCAAACCCCTAAGCCCTAAACCCTAAGCCCCAAACCCCTAAGCCCTAAACCCTAAGCCCTAAACCCCTAAACCCTCGAGCCCTAAACTGAACCCACGACTGCGGTGGTGAAACTTCTGCCGCGGGTTTGTGGAAGCCTCGCAGTTCGCAAAGCATGCTAAGCATACCGTAAATTATCAAAGGGGAAAAGGAGGGACCCTTAATGGACCCCGAACCTATAATGGGCTATATAATGGGTATATAATAGCTATATAAAGGGTATGTACCTAGGGGTCCTTATTAAGGGTCCCTCCTTTTACCCTTGGAACCCCGATTAAGGCCATACATTACTCTTAAGGATTGAGGCTATTGGGTTTCCAACTTTTGGGCTTATACTATAGAGGTTCAGGGGACTTAGGTGAATAGGGTTTAGGACTTTTTAGCTTTATAAGGCTGATAGGGTGTAGTTCCTTCCCTAGCCTCGAACACGGCCGTATTACTTCCTGCACCCTGCAATTACGGCAACACTGTCTCAGCTTGGCTGAGGAGCCGGAGTACAACGTAGACCCCTGACAATTAACATCGTTTCTTGTACTAAGATCCCTGTTTCAACCGTTGTTACGGGAGAATGATGTATCAATCAAAGGCCCACATTAGCTCGTGATAGTGTTTTGGGTAATTACGAGGGCTTAGGGTGGTACAAGGTTTAGCTCAACAGCCCTTGAAGTCAAACTTGCTTCAAATCCTGTTGTGCAGAGTGAGGCCAAAACCCCCATACCCTTGAAACCCCAAACCTCAAACCCGAATACACAAAACTAAGCCCTATCTAGGACCCAGGGTCTCCATTGTATTAATTCCTTTCTTCCCACATATATATCTAAGCAAACCAAAAAGAGGAACTACAATGGAGACTACAAGTTTGAGGGTTAAGGATTTAGGGTTGAGGGTTTAGGGAAACCGGCAAGCCCGAAATACCGAACCATAAACCTTCACCCCTAAACTCTAAACCCTAAGCCCAAAGCCCTAAGGGCCCTAAACCCTTCCGTCCGTGTGAAAGAAGCGCAGGATGTCTCCTGGCCGGTTGTGCAACACCCACCAAACGATTCACTTCAGGGGTCCCCGTACCTTTTTCATTTTAGGGTTTAGGGTTTAGCGTACCGCTTTGTTCTACATGCATACACCCATGGGCGAACAGCCTAAAGCAGGTCATACTTTGTAGACCGTAGACCTCAAAGTAGCAATGGAGATATACGTTGGCCTTATACGTATCTGTTACACACATATATACATGCTCTATATATATACCTGGACATTGGTTTGTAGGGGTTTATTTTGGTTTCCTACTTTTTGTGTGCACAAAATGGTTTTGAGGAGGATTTGGTTTCTTTTTGGCCTGGGAAACTAGTTCTTGAAAATGCTGGTCCAAAGCATAGTATGTGTTGGCCAAATCATGGGTACACACATGTACACTTACACATACACACCAAGATATACAAGGATTGTATATGTACATGGCCATGCTGCACTTCATGACAACATAAACACATGTTTCAGGTCGAATGCATAATTACACACAAACACACACAGTGGAGAGAGACGAGAGTGCCTCTGTTACACCTGCTTGCCTCGCAAATGCAGATCTACCAAGATTCTATATGTGTGTCTCGAGCAGAATGAGTTGTGCTTGCTTCGAAGATGGATGAAGATTCTGTGGGTACCCCCATTCGAATGAGCTGTTCTGCAACCCTGCTTGCTTCGCAAATGGTTGAAGATTAAAGATATGTGTCTCTAGCCGAATGATCTGTTGTGCAACCCTGCTTGCTTCGCAGATGGATGAAGAAATATGGGTGTCTCCAGTCGAGTGGTCTGCTCTGCTCACAGTTTTCGTGCTTTTTGAGTGTAGTGAAGCATGCATACATGTGGGTAATGGCATATTCGATATCCAGTGAGATGGTTCATCAGATATATACATATACATATACATATACATATACATATACATATACATATACATAAACATATACATAAACATATACATATACATATATATATATATATATATGCATATGCATGCATGAATGTCTGCATTTCAAGTTTGCTAGCAGTGCAGCTGAGCAAGTGCAGGTGAGATCTTGGGCGTTTGATTGCAGATGTGTGACCAGCATCGGACATGTTCTCAAACCATGCATGAGCAAGCAGAGCCAGAGATGTACTTTCGTCTTGGCAGAATCACCTATCTTTTCAGTGATTTTCTGAGCTTATATCCAAGACAGAATCGCATTCAATTAAATACAAGATGTGGGACACCAAAACTGCAGCACTTTGAGTGAGCATGGCACTGATGGGGGCCTGGAGCCCAGCATTGTTGAAAGCAGCTCTTGCTCTTGCTGGACAATATTGAAGCTTCTTGCAGCTTGTGCTTTCATGCCCCTGTCTTCTGCTGGCAGCTTCTGGCTTGTGTTTTGTTTTTCCGAGCTGTTCCTTTTTGTCTCTGTGGTGCCATGGAGCCGGGACCGATCGCCGAGACGGACGATGGTCCTTCGCAGAGGCTCCTTTCCAGCCTCGTGAAGGCTGTGATGAAGGCCACTGAGCCGAGAGTCTGTGTCATCAGAAGGGGCTGTATGCTTTCCAATGGTCATTGCTGTTCAGGAGTGGGATGAGGTCCCCGCGTTGGCCTCCTTGGCCATGAATGACAAGTGCTTTATTCAATGGCCGGCTGATGGCAAAGGGCAGAAGCGCATCCCAACGGCGCTGGCTTGCAAATTGAATGAAGTGCCCTGGCTCCTACCCTATATCTTCGATCAATGTAGAATCCCAATTGTTCCCTATACATAGGGATGCCTTTCCAAGGCACTTCTTGCTCCGATCGTGGGCCGCAACCTCCAGCATTATGCCCTGCTGTATGTCAATGTCTTGGAATCCATGATGTCTTCCTTTCGTGTGCAGATCAAGGTGGGTCAGTAGCATGGTAATATACTTGGTGGTAGGAGTTCTGCATGTGCTTACTTATTTCTGTGTTATCTCGCCCGCCACGCAGATGAGACACCTCAACGTCGCGAAGAAGGAGGTGCTCTGTTATTATAGGAAAGACTGAGACTACGATATTGGGTTAAAGGTTGGGGTACAACATTTGCCAGGTGAAGATCGATGCTGGTTGCATCAACCCAGATGCTCATGCCATCAAGGCACTGGTGTGTTGCCATCGCCGATGCTCGTCATAGACTCATGTATTGAGGATAACATGAACATACACGTATACATATATATATATATACATACACGAACAGTATACAACTTTGACATTCATGTACATGTGTCCACAACTTTCCTCTGCTCCTATAGTCCTGAACACATACAGAAAATATAGCATATACTTAAATAAACATATACATGTAGCATTAAATTCAAAAATGTATATATATATATACACAGACAAATATATGTACACGAAATATTTATACATACTTTGTTGACAGGTAAATATGATAGGTATATGTTTATCGATGGGTGGATAGATATTCTTATCATCTTGTGGCCATGTTATAACTTGCCTGTCACAAGTAGAGAAGTCTATGCCATGTATCGGCTGCACAGATAGAGGGACAGGACTCGGAGTTTAAGGACTCGCTGATCGTTCTGATAATCAGCGAGATGTGGATGTGCAGAGGCTTACTGCATCACAGCTGCATTCAGACATTTATGCATCGGGCTTGCATGATTTTCTCATGCATGCAGTTGTGGTGTGGAATAAATGGGTGTTGAAGGTGAGGCTTCGAGAGGTGGCACGGCAGATGGAGGCCAATGAAGTGCCCTATGTCATCAAGATTTGCAGCGGCATGGATCCCGAAGCGCTGGAGGTGCAGAACCGCACTCGGGCCCTTTGGAAGAAAAGGAAGTCTGCTGAGGCCTTTCCTGAGGGTGGCGATTTGGCATTGGCGGATGCAGGTGAAGTTGCTCCGGCTGCTGAGCCTGAGAAGGAGATGCCTCCGCTGATGGATTCGCTGCATCGCGAAGTGGCAGATGAGGCAGTGGAATTTCCGCCTGTCCAAGATGCCCAAGACTATGTGATGCCGGACACCTTCACCCAGCCAGATGATGAGTTGGATGGATGTTTGGATGCCCCAGTGGCTTCGAGCAGTGCGTTTGCCCCCGCGGCTTCGAGCAGTGTCCTTGCCCCGGCGGCTTCGAGCAGTGACCCTGCCCCGGCTTCGAGCAGTGAGCAGCTGGAGACTGTCCATGAAAGGTTTGATCGACTCTCACGGCTCTATGGCTATGGTGCAGCCTTGATGCTGTGTGGGGCTGTGCAAGAGGGTGCTCACTACGATCCCTATGTGGGCCAGTGGAAGACATTGGATGGTTTGGTGTGCCCTTATTTGCCTGCGACCGGATCTTCCGCTGAGCATGAAGAGATGCCGATGGAGCCCGAGATGCAGGTGATGCCAGAGCCGGTTGCAAGTGGTGGGCATGGCCTGGATGACCCCATCTTTGGGGAGATCACTGTTTCCTCAGGCTTGCCTGAGACTCCGGAGCGTGTGGAAGCAGCTCCTGATGCAGCAGAGGATGTGCATGCAGGTCACGTGCATGAGCTTAGCATGGACTTTGGTGCAATGCAGATGCTTGCATTCAGACAGTTTCAGTCTTGTGTTGCTTCAACATGTGTTAATGCAGACATGCTGAGTTGTTCTATTGCTGCATATCTCTATCTCTCTCTCTCTCTCTCTCTCGCTCTCTCTCTCTCTCTCTCTCTCTCTCTCTCTCTCTCTCTCTCTCTCTCTCTCTCTCTCTCTCTCTTGCTCTGTCTCTCTCACTCTTTTTCTCTCTCTCTATCTCATCCGGTATTTGTATATAACAAGTATATATATATATAGAAGAAAATTATATATATATATATATATATATGTATATATAAAATACACACACTCAGTTTCTGTAGTTGTATAGACATACATATAAAACCTCATGTCGGTGTCTCTTGTCTATGCACAAGTTATGCAGTATATAATGTTTATATATATAGAATGATCGTATTACTATGGTTCTTAACAGATGCATAGATATATATATATACACACTTATATACTATTCAAAGCATATATATATATATATAATCCGTAAATGAACAAACCCGGAAGTGCATCGAGAGCAGATGGATTTGTTCATGCAGTCTATCTCGAATAGGTTGGTGTATATATCATCTTTCTTCAAATGGCTTCAGTACAGGCATATGCTTTGTGGTGATAGTTGCATGCTGCATTGGGAGCACATACAACATCTTAGGCAGTAAATCTGCATAGATGCATGACCATGCATGTGCACATAGTATCTTTTGTGACTGATTGTTGATGTTGAGGCCCAGCATCTGTCGATGAAGTCAAGCAGCACCTTC
Organism: Symbiodinium sp. CCMP2592; assembly: GCA_905221615.1. Classification (NCBI taxonomy): domain Eukaryota; class Dinophyceae; order Suessiales; family Symbiodiniaceae; genus Symbiodinium; species Symbiodinium sp. CCMP2592. The sequence goes on along the minus strand of CAJNDT010005891.1, from coordinate 535,521 downwards.
TCGCGAAGTTGCACGCGCAAAGGGAGAGGACAGTGGTGTGTATATTACAAGTCTAAAGTGGTGTCTCATTCTAGATGCAGGTTTTTTTGACTTTATGGCTGCATAGGATCATGCTTGGATCCATGGTGGATAATGTGGAGACCTGTCCGATGCTTCCAGCTGAAGCCGGTGCTCCATGGCCATCAATGTCATTGATTATTGGAAATTGAATTTCGGTTGAGTGCTTTTCGAATGCTGTGAGCATAGCTGAGGAGAGCTTGAAGAGACAGAGGTTGCTCAATGGCTCCTCCCGTGAGGTGGCAATGCTTCACTTCCTGTGTAATTTGTATGCTCTACCCTCAAACACCTTATTTGCGAGTGCTGCTAGAGGCCTTCCCCAGCCAGATCAGCATCGAGGACACGCCGGAGCACGGCAAGCCGACCCTTGCCTTCAGCAAGCATCTTCATATTGCAATGGTATATAGAGCATGAAGCTTCACTTAAATGCACCCTGTCTCTTTCATGACCATGCCTATTTACTGGAGAGATTTGCAGATTGGTATTTGCGCATACAAGTGCTCGAATCATATTGCTATCATGTGACTTGGTAGCAACAGTGAGTCCAGATATAAGGGGCTGGTAGACAAGATCGATACCGAGTTAGATCATTGGGGGGATGCGGTGTAGCATATACATGTGTACTGGTATGTGCATGGTGTTGTCATATATGGGTGCTGCTTCTGCGATGAGCATAAACTTGATGTTCAAGTCAGCATGCTTATGTGTGTAAGTGTTTTGTATATTTCTCCTGTGCGCTAGCTTTGGTTAAGTGTCACACTGGGAAATCAAATGTGGCTCAATGTGCTGATCGGAGTCTACATCCAATGATACCTTGCATATATATATATATACATATATATATATATACATAATTCTTCGGAACAGGTTCTTATAGAGTTCTTCACAATTAGATATATTAACTTATAAGGGACCGCTTTCTGGTCTATTGAAACATGGCTTGAGAATTCTCATGTGTGCTGCATGGTTGATACATGTGAGGCTGAGTGTGTGCAGCACATGTGGCATTTCGCTTGTTACTCTTTTCTCGCCCCATCTATCTGTACTACCTGGACTATATGTATATATATATATATATATAGATATGCGAATATGTAGCACACCAGGTTATAAAGATGAGTCTGCTTCTGTATATCAGCCAATATAAGTACATATGTATAAATATAAATATATATATATATATGTATATTGGTGGACATCAAATCAGGATATTGATCAAATCACAAATCTATACATACGCATACATTCATCACATAGCTTTATCTGTTTGTAAAAGTCATATCGTTGTAACTGCATCCATATCAACATTAAAATGAATACACACACATGAAATATATTGTACCCTATACATATACATACATATATCTGTATAGTACATATATTGTGTGTTACATCCGACAAATTTAAATATCAGTATATATATATATACACATTCATATATATATATATATCCTCTACTACATGTGTACTGCCTTTCATTTGCTTGTCCTGAGGGGTGGATCTGAGAGTGATGATCTGGACCTCACGCAAGTGGATGCGACCCGGTTCTATGATGAGGACATGGTTAGCAAGGCCACCGCATGGAATGAGGGGAACAATCAGGAGTCTGGGCCATCCTCCGGCATCCACCGATCTTTGGCGATGGACTTTGATGCTGTGTATGCAGAGGAGCAAGATGTGATGAACCATGCTGCTCCGATGGCTCGTGTCGAAGAGGCATCGTCATCGATGCATGGCCCATGCATGGAGACCTTGCTTGAGGATGAGCCAATGATTGCGGAGGAGCCCGAGCCGGAGATGGAGAGTGCAGAGGAGCCTGAGGCCAGTTCCGGGGTTTGTGGTCCCATGCCACTGGAGGCTTTGGCGCCAGAGCCATCGGTCCATGGAAGTGATGGGGAAGATTTGCTGCAGGTGGATGCTGAGCCATTCGTCCACCAGCAGCAGGTTGACTTGCGCCAGCAGAAGCAGGAGGCCAATCGTGCTCGTGGTGCTGGTGGTCGCGGTCGCTCCCGCGGCCGTGGCAAGGGCAAGGGCAGAGGCAGGGGTCGAAAGGCAGCTCTGCCCAATGATGATGAGGATTCCAGCAGAGCTGCTGAGCCATCGGCTGATGCAGAGCCCGACGAGCCCGATGCAGATGAGACCATGGAGCCCAGAGAGCCTGAGCCATCGCCTCAAGAGGGCATGCAGCCTCAGCAGGAGGTGGCCAAGGAAGGTGAGGATGAGCCGGAGGAGGAGGTCGTGCCACCTCCTGGCCGCGGTCGCGGCCGCGGCCGTGGTCGTGGCCGGGGACGTTCTGCAAAAGGCCTTTCCGATGAGAATCGGAAGATTTGCAAGGAGCTGCTTGTCTGCTTTTAGTGTTGTGCAAGCTGCTAACCTGATGTGCATTTTCCGTCTGCTGCACTATAGTACATATATATATATATATATATACTATATATAAATCTACATTTACCTGTTTATGTATCATAAAATACCATGGAGAATACAGAAGTGCAGAGTATATCATTGCAACACCAGTATATTACTTTTCTAGCATGTGAGCATGTATAATATAATATCTATATATATATATACACACATTCAATCCATGATCTATGCAATATAGAGCAGTTGAAACACAACATGTTGACGCATATACATATATATATATATACACACATGTATATATATATATGTATACATGTGGTATCGCTGCATGGGGGGGGACTGAAGCCATTGACCTGGCAACTTGAAGCTATATATACATTGAGGAGTGTATGTATAATATGCATATAACATGTGTCTATGTGTGATATAAACACACAGATATACAAGCATACAAGTCCATGCATATATATATATATAGATATATATATATATATACATATATATACATAGAAATGTGTGCATAAACATGTGCACAAATGTATACATGCAGATATGATTTTCTGTCCATGTATGTAGACATTCGTATACATATTGGCATGAACGGACATACACACGTGCATGCACGAACACATAGACACATTTCTGCATTGGCCCATCCCTGCATGCAATCATTCATGCAGACATTCAGGAATTTATTGACATTCAATGCCGTTCGTTCATGCAGCCTAGCATTCAAACAAACAAGAGTTTAATTCAGATAGTTGTGTGATCGGTCGTTCAACCCTCAACTATCACCAAATTCATGCATGGGATTTCTGCTCTGGGTAGAAACATGTACACATGTCCTACACCTTTTATGTCTGTCTATATATAAAGCCTTGTCCCTTTGCTCGACATCAATCATGTGGACTGAGGTGTTTCAGCTGCTTCTTTGCAGTGTGTCATGTATGCAGGGGGGGGTGGCTGAGTCGTCGCTGGCCAATGTGATGTGATCTCTGCATCTATATATCTATATGTAGATATACCTACCGATATATAGTGACAGAAATGTGTGTATGTATATGTTCATATAAATTTATACACATACATGTCTACTCCGACATGTAGCTTTCGCACATGCATCTCTTCTGATATGCTCTATGTATATATATATATAGATATATAATGTATCCAACAAGGTATATACATATGCAGTCGTATAGTGTACATGTGTATAAATACATGTACTCATATATATATATATACACACAACCATGCACATACATGCAAAGCAATAGAACTGTGCTGATCCAGGTGCTGACAGTTTGTGTGTCACAAAGTTGCAGGTTGGTGAAGCATGGGCGGAATTACAAGCTGGAGCTGTATTGGACCAGGAGTGTGGTTGGAGTCCGCCAGAAGAACGGCCCACAGGTCTGGAGCATGTCCTTCAAAAACTTGAAGGTCGGCGTCCTCGTGGCCAACGAGATTGTGCCCTGGTCCAGATTCTATATGTAGTGAGATGCTGGTCTGAAGGATGGGTAATCCAAATCATGTGTGTATTGTGAGCTGCTCAGGTCTCCCTGTTGGATCGCGATATGACCATCCATGGTGAGGAAATGACCGATACCATCCGGAACTTCCGTTCAGAGCTTGAGGAGCAGTACGGAGAAGTTTGGCCGTGAGCTAAGCTCATGCGAGCCTGTTTTCACATGGAGGCCGGAGCATGGTCCAGGTCCACGAGACTTCAAGTGAAGTGTGAAAAGTGGTCTTTCAAAGCAGATGGAGACTGGACATGCCTGGACCTTCAGATGGAGGAATGGCATTCTGTAGGGATAGTGCGGTTGTGGCTACACCCAACAGGGGAGGCAAGACCAGGCCAGCCTGTAGACCTTGCCTGCTTTTGTGCCAGTGGTTTTACGACTGACTGGAGGGTACTGTGGTGTGCATAGCTTGCAAACCTTACATGCCAGCTGGGGCCCTCCATATGACTTCGCAGAGCTTCATGTGTGCTTCGAAAGAAAGAGCTGTTTGTATGAGCATTTCTCAAGCTTCAGTTCATGTGCATTCAGCCCATCGACAAGAGTCAGTGCAACTCACATGTTTGAGTTGAGTGGTGTGGTGAGGTCTCAACCAATGCCTGGCAACAAGCGGCTGCTGAAGCTAGCTTCCTTCTCGGATACAGGTGGGAAACTTTGCAACTTGCAGCTGGGGTGCTCGATTGTCATACAGCTCGGGGGGCAAGAGAAATACTGTGTTACTGCATATATCTGTCGTGCTGCTACAGGAGATGATGCCCGGAAGAATGCCATACTACAAGGCTCGCCATGTCTTTACATTCGGGGGAGGGTTGGACAAATATGTATCTGTTGGTGCATGTGTGATAACTATAGAATTGTTGCTGTTCTATAGGCTCCATGCATGCACTTGGTATGTCTTTTCATTTCGGGCTTTAGTATTGGTAGTTCAGTATGATTCACATGTGCACACAAAGCATTACACATACGTCTCATACATATATATATATATATACATATTATTTAGATGTGCTGTGATTGTCTAGGTATGTGTAGACATTTCTGTGTGCTGGGACGGAGTGATAAGTGCAGCTACTATGGGTGTTCTAAGTGTTCTGTCGGTTCATGGTAAGTATATATATATATATATATATGTATGGTTTCTATAGACACGGGACAGAGTGGAAAAGCATTTCTAAGTTCTATAGATGTCGTGACAAGGATCATGAAATAGATATGTCATCGATGCTTGATATGTAGCTCTGCTCGAGTTTGAAGAAACAAGTGCACTTCGGCTGGCCAGGTTCCAAGCGCAAGCCTGATGATGGAGCTGGCAGTGCGCTGGGGAAGGGTCGGCTTCATGCATTCTTTCTTTGATGTTTGTGCTAAGTATATATATATATATAGATATAGTATGGGCATGTGGGTCTGTCTCTGCTCTTGCATACATGCACATACATGCTGGATGGCATATATACATATATATATATATATCTCTGGTTGTGTATACATATATATATACATATATATATAGATATGTATGTATAAAGAGGTATCGAAAGTACATTATATATATATATATATATAGATATAGATATATAGAT
>CAJNDT010005891.1:320000-525000 GCA_905221615.1 Symbiodinium sp. CCMP2592 | reverse complement strand
AGTGGTTCCTGTACAACCATTTTGTAACGCATCAAACACGTGGCAGCGTTCAATAATGGTTTGGGTCGAACTGCTTTTGAACGCAGCAGCATGTGCTTTATTCATATGATTGTCCACACCAGCAGACGCGGAAGATGCGTTCAATATAGTGGTTCCTGTACAACCATTTTGGAACGCATCAAACACAAGGCAGCGTTCAATAATGGTTTGGGTTGAACTGCTTTTGAACGCAGCAGCAAGTGCTTTATGATTGTCTACACCAGCACACACGTAAGATAGTGGTTCCTGCACAACCATTTTTGGACGCATCAAGTTCTTTATAGTGTTATATATGTATATATATAATACACATATTAAAAAATATATATATATATATATATACATTGAATTCAACAGCAGCATCAGAAAACCATTTATATCGGAAAAACTTTTTTTTAACGCATCTTCTTTAATCGTGGAAGCTACGCTGTGAAATATATATCGAAGCTTCCTATATAATTCTGGTTATACCTGGTCCAATTGCTATTGAACGCAGCTGCATGCATTATATGAAACACGAGACTGCGTTCAATTATGGTTTGGGTGGAACTGTTTTTGAACGCAGCTGCAACGACTATATATATTTCAGAGGATATATATGTGTTCCTCGCAAACCATTTTGGAACGCATCAAGTTCTGTACACATATATATATATATACAACACAAGCCCAACATCACAAAACCATTTGTATCACAAAAACCGTTTTTGAACGCATCTTCTTTAGTCGTGGAAGATACGCTGGAATTCCAGGTTGCATGGTTATATAGTCCAGGTTATATATATATATATAAATAAATAAATAAATATATATATATATATATATTTCGATATATATATATATATATATATACGTGAAATTATGGTTGGGGTGGAACTGTTTTTGAACGCAACTGCATATTCAGTTTAATATATACAAATATATATATATATATACATATATAATATATATAGCGTTTAAATACGGTTTCCTTGGAACGGGTTGTATGTATGTGTATACACATGTTGCCTGTGTGTGTTCTTGCATGTGCCAGGTACTGATGATGCCATGGAGGTGTACAAGAAGAAACGTGCTGAAGCAGGTGCAACCCCCCTCGCCTTGCTTTTGTGCAGCTTTGCTGGTGGCCTGGTGGCATGTCATGCGATATATATATATATATATATATATATATATTTCTATATATATATCTATGATACATGAGTTTGTGTTTGTCTGCATGAGATCTTCGCATGTCATAGGGTTTTCTGTTTCGAGTATGTATATGTATATATATATATAGAGCATATATTATAATATAGATAGAACACATATATGTAAACAAATATGTATGTATGTATATATATATATAATATATTGCATGTGATATATTTTTCATATATATATATATATATATAATTTACATGTACGTACTCAATCATGTGCTTCTGCTGAGAGTCAGTGCTCCTGCACATGTCTGTCGCACAGAGCTGAATCTTGATGATCGCAGATTTTTGCTGAGGGCTCCGTGTCTGTTAGCTTTCTGCTGATGGCCCTAGAGGGTGGTGCTTCTAGAACTTGGAGCTGCTCCACTTTGATGAGGGGTGCAGGGGAGCTCGCGAAGCAGCCACAGCCGTCTCGTGAGTTCACGCCGGTCAGAGTGTCTCGTCACGTTGCAGATTTGATTGCATGCCTTATATACAGTGAACAGATGCTTGATTGAATTTTCCTGAATACCCAGGTGAAGCAAGAGCAGGAACATCACTGGGTGGATGCCGAGGTGCTGAAGACGTTCAGCCCAAGGACCCGGTCTATGCTCGCACGTCTTCCTGACACACCGCAGTCAAGGGTTCTGCTGCAACAGATGTTGGACGCTCATGGTGCCTACTGTTACTTGTTCGCAGTTGCATTGAGCAGAATAATTAATTTCTGAGAAGCTGCTACATGTAGCAGGGTTTCATGTGACACATTTTTGGATCTGGCATTGAGATTGGTTTCAAAGGTGTCAGGGTGAGGGATGCTTCAATAATGTTCTTGAGCATGTGCAATTGCTTGATCATGAGACCATTGACATCGTGAAGTAGATCATGGAAGGTCTTGCCTTTTTCAACTTTATATATCAATAAGCATGGAGATTAACAACATTACAGGAAACCTGTATTACATATCTAAACATATACAGATGTGTGCATACAGACGTATATATGTGTCTGTATATATATATATATGTCTGTGTTTGATGATCTCTGTATATATATATATATATATATATATATATATGCATATACGTGTCTGCATATCTCCGTGATATATATATATATATATATATATATATATACATGTTCATGTGTGGGCTAGCATGTAGACATATATGTTTATACATGGCACACACAGACATGTTAGACAGAATTTCGGCACTACAGGTATATTCACTCTGTGCAAGCACAATGTTTGTGTGCATGTACATGTACTATATGTATACAGTGTGTACATGTAAAACATGTATGAGTGCAGAGCTCTATCTAGAATCTCCTGGCATGTACAAGAATGCACAGACCAGCATAGTATGTACATGGAGATGTTCATATAACTGCTAGGATGCTTGTTTGCATGCACACACACACACAGATTCAGACACATAGACATGTGCACATAGACAGGCACATAACTGCATGCTTGGCTACAATGGTACATCTTACATATACATGTATTAATGTATAGTTCTGCTGAATAGACTTGTTCTGATATATATATATATATCCACACATATATACACGACATTTGCAGACACAACCACAGGAAGATAACATCATGACATCATCGGTATGTGTATATACATATATGTTTATATATGTGAGATGTTATATGCTTATACATGTGCACCTGCATGTGTATATATAGATACATACAGACACAGTATACATGTATATATATCTATATACATATCAAGTATACACAACATAGGACATATAGTATATATATATATATATTTATATATATATATACATACATCTATATATTGACATACATACACAAGTATATTTACACATGCACATGTGTATATATATATATATATATATACCATACACTCGCATATATAATCATATAATAAGTATACATGTATACATATATGCATACATATATACATACATAGCTGCTTTGTGGTAATCATGGGCATTCATGGAAGGTCTTTGTTCTCCAATTCTTGGCTCATGTAAGGTGCCCCGACAAAACACGTGTCTGTGGAGCCCAAGATGGAGGCGGATGGTGCAAAGAAACGCACCCCGCCGACACCGCCCCCCCCTCGACCTCCCCCACCCCCCCCCCCTCCACCACCTCCTGTGCCATGCTACCAGGTGCCTACGCCAGATGCTCAGAGGCAGATGAGGGTGCATGCTCAGCTGGAGGAGGCCAAGAACCTCTTCGCGGTGAAGCGTGGAGTGCTCGTTCCTCCTCCACGGCGTGCTCCAGCTCAAGTTGTGGCTCCGCAAAAGCCTCCGCCTGGGACACCGCAGAAGGCGATGCCAAAAGCAAGTGGAGCTGCTGGGCCTGTGCTAAGCCCAGGTGCTGCACACAGCCCACCGCTCAAGAAGCAGCGGGCTGAGGACGAGAGCAGCCAGGTTCAGATGCACAGCTCTGGTGCACAGGTGTTGGTGACCAAAGATGGCCGTGTGCATCTGATGCCGAAGCCGAAGCAGCGAACCGAAGAGCGTGCGGCTAGAGAGGGCCCGGGGCCTTCGACAACAGTGCCTCAGCAAATGGGGCCTTCGACAAGAGTGCCTGAGCAGATGGAGGCTTCGACAAGAGTGCCTGAGCAAATGGGGCCTATGGCAACCGTGGCTGAGCAGATGGGGCAAAAGGCAACAGTGGCTGAGCAGATGGGGTCTACGGCAACAGTGCAGACTCAGCAGATGGGGAATGCCGGGCCTGCAGTGGCTCAGCAGATGGGGCCAGCCAGGCCAGCAGTGCCTCAGCAGATGGGGCCACCCGCTTCGCAGCAGCCACCCGCTTCGCAGCAGATGGGGCCACCCGCTTCGCAGCGCGGGCCAGCTGGTTCACAACAGACGGGGCCAGCCGGTTCGCAGATGGGGCCAGCAGTGGCTTCGCAGCCAGCAGTGCCACAAGTGGCTCAGCAGGCGCAGAGGCCAGTGGTGAGAGCTCAGCAGGGGCAGACGGCAACAGTGCAGCCTCAGCAGATGGGGCCTATGCCAGGCGTGTGCCCTCAGCACATGGGGCCAGCAATGCAGCCGATGGGGCCTATGACTATGCCAACTCAGCAGGTGGGTGCTATGCAGATGCCACCAATGCAGCCGCAGCAGATGGGCCCAGCAGTGCAGCCGCAACAGATGAGTCCTATGCAGATGCAAGCAATGCAGGCGCAACAGATGAGTCCAGTGCAGATGCAAGCAGTGCCGCTCCAGATGTGGCAAAGTTCCCCTGCGAGGCAGTTTGGAGCAGTGCCAGTGGCCCAGCAGCTGTCTCCGGGTTCACCTGGCATGCCTGGGATCCCCGGGATGGGTGCTCCGATGCAGGGTTGCATCCCACCGCTGCCTGGTGCTGCACCAATGGCTGCACCGACGATGCCAATGCAGTCAATGGGGCAGCCTCTGCAGCAGCCTATGCAGCAGCCAAGCCATGCAGCATCTATTGATATGATATATGACTGTATGAGAAGTTTGGCTGGCTGTGCTCCTGGAGCTCAACTGCCGGCGGACGTGTTGGTGAAGTATGGGGACTTGCTGAAAGACCTTGCGAAGGTCAGGTGGCCGGGGCCGCCTGTGCCGGCTTCTCAGCAGGGCCAGCCAGTGACCCAGCCGGAGCCGGGGCAACAAGGGGGCCAGATGATGGAGGAGGAGGTCCAGAAGTCTGCCGAGGGGGAGGTCCAGAAGCCTGCCGAGCAGGAGGTCGAGAAGCCTGCCGAGCAGCAGGCTATGGGGCAGGAAGCTGCCCAGGGGCATGCGAAAAATGAGCCGGCCAAGGGGGGCGTGATCAATGTGGATGGGGCTCAGCCAAAAGCGGCCGGAGATGAGAGGCATTCCGTGACGACGACATCCCCATCGCCATCCCCGGAAAAGGATGCCGAAAGTGGCCACCGAAACGGTGGGAACACAGTGTGACTCGGCAGTGAGCATGCATTTGAAAAAGATGGCTGAGTGATTGGATTCAGATAACTATAGTCACTTGAGAGTGTGCCATGCATTGATTGCTGCCGGCAGGATTCCTGTGGAGATCAAGGTGAACTCCCAGTCGCATCCAGAGGCATGGGGAGCCCTCTACCGATATGTTGCTGGGAAGTCCAGCAAAAACAAGGATCCTGATGTGCGAGCAGAAATCTTGCAGAAGTGGCAGACAGGTGCTTGGCAGTGCAGTTGGGATTTGTGTGTTGTGTTTGTGCGCTTCGAAACCCTGTAACTTGTATAAGTTTATATACATATAAGTATGCATTGAAACCTGTATAGTTTGTATGTATATATATATATATATATATATATATATGCTATATTGCTATATATAGCTTTTATATGTGAAATGTACTTACATATAAATATATAGAGAGATGTGAGTGTGTTTGTGCGTGTTGGCTGTTTGACTGTGTCTCCATGACTTAGACTATCCTAATGTTGCTTGAGCATGAACCTTCGGTGCAACAGCTATGCATGCACTGTGTAGTCTGTGTCTCTGGCCATGGCACAGTCTCCTGTATATATATATATATATATATTGGCCAAAGATCTTGGTCAGTATCTGGATATATTTGCATATATATATATATATATATACAATGAATATACATATATATATATATATGTGTACATACAGATATATGCATATTCGAAGACTCTGCTTCCGGATCCACTTTATGTCTGAGAATATCTCTCATTTCTCTCTCTCTCTCTCTCTCTCACTCACGGTTTATGGTTTTGTATAATCTCCGTATATATTCATGAATGTATCTGATTATCTCTTTGTCACTGTGCCTTTGATATTTGAGTCCTGCTCTCAGTATACATATATACATATACATATCTCGATATATACAGAATATGCCTACATGGGCCAGTGAATCTTTGCCTGAATGTGTTCAGTCGGTGTGCACCAGTCTATACATGTCTGACTCCAATAGCACTCGCACCTCTCTCATCATGTGTTGCAGGAGGCCTCGTGAGACAGAAGCTACTCAAGGAGTTTATCGAGAAGTGCTTCCAGCCTGGCCATGCTGCTGGCAATACTGTTTTTCCGCTGCAGATATTGTTCGTGATTTGTTCGATGTGGTTCAGTGCTGCAGTGATGAGTTGGTTCATTGGTGCTGTAGGCTCGCCTGGAAGCTGTCTTCAAGATCCGCCAGATTAGCAGAGATTGGCGCAAGACCCTCCAGGGATTCGAGTGGTTGACGGCAGACGAGATGAAGAAGTTGGGCTGGTCGGAGTGTCTGGGCCGAGCATAATTTTTGAAGACTGTTAATAATAGTGCTCATTGAGCTCATATCAGGAACCCAAAGTGGCTACGTGTCTGCATGTATATGTGTAGGTCTACGCAGGCTGTGCTGGAGGTCTTTGCAAGAGAGGCCGTGCCCATATCAGGATATATATATATATATAATATATATACACATGTATATGTATATATATATATATGCAGATATATAGAGATTGCAATTTTCCAAGTGAGTATGGTACATGTTTCAATATGCATGTATGACATGTCCAGGAGTCTTTCAAGCCTTGGCTTCAAAGTGATGGATCTCAGAGTGGTGCCTGTTGAAGATGACAGCTGTGGTGCTGCAAATGACCTCATGTCCGCTTCATGATGGTGCCTGTGCAGGCACACCCATGCCCGAATCAAGAGATGTACACAAACAATGAAACATACATCAATACATACATATACATGGAATAGATCGTTCTACCTATATATATATACACACATATATTTCCATGTATACATGTGAGACTGTGTGTATATATACATATATATATATATAGGTGTGTGTGGTACCTGTGCTTCACACATGCAACACGCAGATATGTCTTTGTGAGCAAACAAGACCTCTAAATCGATATCGTGACATTCAACACTATCTTGCTGCAGCCTGCCTGTCTAAGGAAAAAAGTCCTCGGGGCCATAGCCCACTGTGAGAAGAAAAAGCTCTACAAGAAGTGTCCGTACGAGAATGTTCGCAAATGTCTTGTCCTGACATCTGACAAGGTGGAGTATCTGAGCTGCATCAGGGATCCATGTGTCAGCTTCATGCATTGATGGCTGTGCCAGAACCTATCTGAGCATGTGTGCGTGTGGGCTTGCTATCGCAGTGGGTTGAGGCAGTGTTTCCTGTTCATTTGAGATCTTGACAAGGCAAGGCGCTGAACGGCTGCAGGAGCTGGAGGCCATGATGGAAGACTGTGGTGACTTGCTCGCATTATGCTGTGGATTTTGAGTGTGAAGTTCTATAATGCTGGATTGGTGCATAGGCACCTTCAACGAGAACTTCGACATGTCCCTGGGAATTGGAGACCTTATGCTCGAGGAAGAGGATGATCGTTCTGAGGGTAAGCCGAAGCCAAAGGTGGTGGGTGCTCTGCCTGAGGTCGAAGGTGAAGAGTCAGTAACCGACTACTTGGCTAAGTTCAAGCGGGCCTGCCTCGGCAAGAAGCAGCAGCACCGAGATATCGTGGAGAAATTGGTTGCCGACCAGGTCAGTGGCCATGAGTTGCTAATCTGCACCATTTTTATATCTATGCTGCATATACTGGACTCTCTATATATAACCCCCATATATATATATGTATGTGTAACACATATAGAGATATGTCTATATATGAATATCTATAGACTTATAATATCCATAGCAATCAATATACATATGTGTACAAACCTATATAGATATGTATATATGTATATATATATACATATTAATGTAAAAGCTGTGTGCCATCCGATGGTCTCTCTCTCTCTCATCTTTTTCCGTGATTGATGATCATGGCGTGTTGTATGTTGACTAAATAATTCCAGTAGATCCAAGGCAGGATGTGCAACGGCTGGAAGCTGAAATGAGCTGCTTGGTCTGCCTTAGACGGCATGGCCTGGATTTTTTCATGTCTTCATTCCTGATCATGTGTGAGTACAGATACCAAGGCAACCTGAACGCCCTCTACTTGAAACTCTGTGATGCTGAGCTGTCACGCAAGAATGCGCGAATTGGCAATAAATGGCTGGTTTATGTCCTGCCTGAAGCCGATTTTGATTTGCATGTTTATGCATGTTGCCTAAGGTCCAAGACGGATTTCAATGATGTCACGGAGAAGATCAAGGATGCACTGCTTCGTTTCACGAACAGTGCGAATGCCTGCAAGCCTGAAGCTTAGCATCCTCAGATTCTACTGAAGCATTCGTACTCGTGTCAAGCCTGTTGCCTGTTGCCAATGCTGTCTCCATGTGGGTCGTTAGAGGTGTTCGTGTGCTGCTTCTGACTTTCTGCCCACAATGGAATGTGTTATTAATATATATATATATATATGTATATTCATATATGTATATGTATATATATATATGTGTGTGTGAGCATGTACATACAATTATATGTATATATATATATATATATATATCTACACAGCAGTTCTTCTATTTTGCATTTTGATGTACGGACATGATTGATCACATGAGGGCATGGGTTACAGAAACATAAATGCTGGGGGCATGTGTGCATGATGTCATGGCAGCTCTATCATACTCATCTGGATGTAAACAGCTATCGTTTGCTTAGCAATATTGTTGTGTCGGGTATTCTTGGCTATGGGCAGTAAATGTCACTGTGCTTCTTGTCCTGCTTGTATACCAAGAGTATTCTCCTCGCACCCCGCATCCAATCCACAAGGCCCCAATGTGTATATGCCAATCTCTAGAAATATGCAACCAATGTGAGTGAGCCGCAACGTTTCGGGATGCATATAACAATGTAGCTGCTTTCGAATCAATGTTTGTTGAGGTCTTACATGCGCAAGGTGTCGCAGCCGAAGGCAAAGGCCAAGGGAAAAGCAAAGGGGAAGCCTGCAGCAGCCAAAGAGGAGGAGGAGGATGTCGATGGTCAGCAAATGTGACTGCTTGGGCTCCAGCTGTTGAAGTGTTCTGTGCATGAAGTTGCCAGAGCCGGCTTATTTTGATTTGGCAGGTCCCACGCTTGTGTGAGCATTGAGATTGCTAGAGGTGTTTGCAGTATACAGCATCAGCATAGATGGTGTTGCATTCGTGGGCATGCGCTTCTCCAGACTATCTGTTCCTGTCAGCAGTGTTGCACGTCGCCGCAGCTGAAGCACGCAAAAACAGTGCTGCCAGAGCTGATGATTTTACAGGAAGATAGACCTGCAAGGGAAACAGCATGTCGATATAGGGATATGAACACAGATTCAAACAAATCTAGATACCTTTGACAAACATGTGTATAAACACCTGTATATTGTAAATGTATCTATAAAATATGTGTATATATACATATATATATATATATATATGTACACTTGCTTATTTCCCAGACTCATGCATGTTGCCACAGTACATGCATGTATCATTGTGCATGTGCTCGTGTCTATGTCCATGTCCATGTCTGTTTATGTGCATGTGCATACAGACATATATAAATATATACATATATATATATATATAAATATATATATATATATATATATGTATATACATATATTATTCGGTGTGCTTATGTGACTGCATGACAAGTCTGTTCATGCATCTGGATGTATGTATCATCTATGTATATGTGTATTACATGTTAAGTGAGTGTGTATACATATATATATATATAGATGTGCATATGTATGTGCCTGCTTGCATGTATGTAAACGTGTCTGTATATGTATAGATATCAGTTGAAGTATGCTGCTTTATCTATATATGTCTGCAACAAGACATGAAACTTCAAACTCGAACATAAAGGAATAACTTGCATGAAGGAATGTATGCATACACAGACAGTTCCCTTGCGCAGGTGCCCGGGTCGTTGAAAATGTCCTCAAGACCTACATTGCCCCTTGGCATTAGATGCTGAAGCACGCTGTTTCTGTGAGTGTGTGTGCTGTAGCCTTACTGTGTTCAGTGCAGATATTTAAGGACCATAATGCTGCTGAAGCCTCCCGAGTTGCATACGACAATGGACAGACAGCAGCAGATGGGGATGCCTGGAAGAACACATACATCCAGCTGGGATTGGCACACAACTCCACGAGTGACAAGGAGACAGTGTTTCTGGGAAACGTGCAGGCTCTGGGCTTCATGCTAGGGACACAGGTGCAAATGAGGACTGTGGAGTTTACAAATGGCCCAAAGGCTCACCCTGTTCTGCCGATGAAGCAGCTGGCGACAGAGATTCTCCGAGATTATCCGAAATTGCTGTTGTTTGGGCATGAGTATACGGATTTGGTGAAAGTGGAGACGGAATTGGCGCAATTCTGGGCCCGGTTCCGCACCACCTGGCATGACCATGATGTTTTTACAACTCACGGAGACCATTTGCAAAGATGCATACCAATCAGAATGCATGCTGATGAAGGCACCAGTTTCCGGCGAGCTGGAATTTATCAACATAGTTGGGGCCCTGTTCTGAAAGCAGGGCTGAGGAGTTCACTGCATTGCTTCTTTTATGCTGCAATGCTGGCTGATGACTACAAGGATGCAACCAGGGTCAGTTGACAGGTCCATGTTGGCACCAGAGGTTATTTGCCATGTAGTCATGTGCTGTAAGTGTAGACAGTATAGATAATCCTACATATATATGTATACATATATGGTTCAAATATTTTCCCCTATATGTTTGTTTAAAGCATGATATGGCTTGTCATTTGTATGTATTGCTTCCCTGGTTTCGTGAGGATGAGCACGCTGGGTTTGGCCAAGGCAACAAAACCCTGGACAGCCTTCTCAGGCACTTCGTGCAGGATGCAAGAGACTGCTACTATGATGGTCTTGATTCGAGAAACGGGAAATTTTACCTTGTGCTAATCCGTCTTGAAGGAGATTTGCCAGCCCAGGCAAAGCTATCACATTCAGGCCGCAACTTTACGAATGACCCGAACCCGATGTGCCCGTGGTGCTTAGCGGATGGAAGGGAACTCCCATTCGGAGACTTCCGCCGGAATGCCCTGTGGCGAACGACGATTGCAACCCAACCTCCTTGGAATACATCGAGTCCTTTGCATGATCTGCCGGGAGGTGAAGATGACAGATTCCTGGCCAAGGATTTGTTCCACATATCCCACCTTGGCATAGCGAGGACCTGTGTTGCATCTGTGATATGCTTCTTGGTTGCGGTTGGTGGGCACTTCCACCCCACTGAAGGTGGTGTGTCGGTGCCGGCATGTTTGAAAGAGGCCTACAAAGCCTTCGCTTTCTTTTGCAAGAACATCCTACATGAGACACCGGATGTCAAGACCTTCTCACGAGAGAATCTGGGCTGGAAGTCTCTAGCGAAGATGCCGGAGACTTCCTGGATTCTTGGAAGTGATAAAGCACTGTTACTATCTAGCATGGTGTTCAGCATGAAGTGGAAACGGGTTCTGTATGAAGTCTTTTTTTGTGCAATATGGTAAACTGTATATGAAGCATGTGCAATCATGTGCATAAATCGATTCCTTGTAAACCCTGAGTGGTTAAACAAATAAACAAATAAACAGATAGTATATGTACATAAAAATATACACATATATATATACACACACCCTATATAAAGCATGAGTGTCGAAATGCTTTTCTTCTACTGAGGAAGGGCTCTGATATCCGCTTGCTCACGAAATGGCTGGTGGACTATCTGTCGAGGCCCTGGCTATTCGATGATGTCACTGGGCATGTGTATGATTTTCTTACAGCGCTCGACGACTTTCATCGCCTGTGTTATGTGGATTCGAATCGGGTGTGGATGAACAATGCACAGATGCGGACTGGACGATCGCTCCTCGCCCGTTTTTTCGCAGGCTACTCGAATGCTGCTCAGTTGTGCCATGCTCAAGGGTGGTTGTTCTTTAACATCACCCCGAAATTTCACTATCTGCTGCACATCGAGCATGACATGTCACAGTCGAAGGGCCACAGCTGGGGCTTTAATCCAGCATGCTTTACGACACAGATGGACGAAGATTATATGGGTGTCTCTTCTCGAATGAGTCGTTGTGCTCACCCTTTGGGAGCTGCAAAGCGCACGGCTCAGAGATGGCTCATATATTCTTGGCTCCAATGGAAACCCTGGAGGTTTCAGTGCTGATCAGCAGCTCTAGTGCTGGCAGAAAAAACACAAGGGGGCCGAGTGCTTGCTATGCAGTCTCTGTCTGCACAGTGTCCGTCTTTGCAGTCTCGGTCTGTGCAATGTCTGTCTTTGAAGCTATTCGCTTTGTATGGTGTGCAGTCCCCAACCCCACGGGTTTCCCTGTGCCAGGGCAGCAGTGGTGAGCTCTATATACATATATATATATATGGGTATACAGATAAATGCATTCATATATATATATATATATATATGTATATGTATATGTATATGTGCATGTTTACATGCATGCAACACACACTCATGTTGACATATCCGTACAGGTGCTTAAAGAATCGTGCTGTTTCGATATGACAAGACCATTTCACTAATGTTTTTGTTTGCACACATGTTCATTTTCGACGCAGCACACTGTATAAGTTGTGTTTGTGTTAATGTGCACGGTATAAAGACCGGTTCGTGCAATTTTTCAGTTTTGAACCGAAGAAGCAAGAAAACAAAAAAACCAAGAAAATAAAGAAACCAAAACATTTTGGTTTCTACAAATAAACCAAAATAAACCCCTACAAACCAATGTCCAGGTATATATATACAGATAGTTATGTATAGATACGCATACCTATAGCTGTGCTGCTTGTGTCTCCGCCTAGACTTCTTGATGTACACACGGGCAATGGAGCATGCCTTCTTCAGGGATCGGATGTTTCTTTACGAAACTCTTTGCGGACTCTTGGATGTCAAAATTCTCAAGCCGAGAGTCCTAGGCGAGGTCAAAAAAGGCAACCGTAAGCCGAAAAGCCAAAACCATCGAGCCCTGAACCCAGGTTGAAAATAGTGGGTAAACTTGCCCTAAGAGACCGCAACCTGCAAAGCCCTAAAGCGGAATAGGCAACCAACAGAACAGACCCACCCTACGGCTCAATAGTAGTTCCTTTTTGCGGCTCATATTTAGAATCCTATATATCCTATAGGGTAATCCCAAAACGGAACTACCATGGAGCCTTAGGGTATACACCAACCACCCTAAAGCCTACCTTAAGCCGGAATAACCTACTTTTTTAAGAGTTTATATAAGGAAATCATAATAAGGGACCCTAAAAAGGTAGGTTATTCCGGCTTAAGGTACCCCCCAAACCCACCCCCCAAACCCTGTAGAAGCGCCCTGGAAAAACACGCTCACTCTGTTGCGCCGTAGGAGCAC
The DNA here is from genome assembly GCA_905221615.1 of Symbiodinium sp. CCMP2592. Lineage (NCBI taxonomy): Eukaryota > Dinophyceae > Suessiales > Symbiodiniaceae > Symbiodinium > Symbiodinium sp. CCMP2592. Next base: position 511,525 of record CAJNDT010005891.1, on the reverse strand, counting down.
CCCAGGAACAAACCGTGCTACCTTCAAATCGCAGCATAAAAAAGCAAGCAGACGGGTCATAGCACTTGTGATAGTACTTGTTAGACCGCAACCTGACACACAAAGTTCTAAACCCCTAAGCCCAAAAACCCCAAAACCTTTAGCCCTCAGCTCTAAACGAAGCCTTACGAAACCTTTGAAGCGCCCCTCATCGCCACCAGTGTAAAGGACACCTACCTATAGTCTCCATTGTAGTTCCTTTCTAGGTGGGGCTTTTAAAGCGTTTGAAAAATATTAGTAAATAAGATCCTCTTAAGCCCAATAGGGGAAAATATAAAATGTCCCAAAGCCCTACCTAGCTTTTTTTGGTTAAACAAAATCTCTCTTATAGGGCCCTAACCATAAAACTAGTTAACCAAAAAAAGGAACTCTAGCTAGACTCTAGACCCGAAAAGGGAACCGGCCCGTAAATCCTATACCCCAAACGCTTGAACCCGAAACCTTCCACCCTAAACCCCCGAACTTGAACTCTGAACCCTAAATCCTCATGCGCAGCCCTAAACCCTGAACCTCAAACCTTAAGCCCTATAAGCCCTACACCCTGTAAGCCCCACGTGAACCTCCATGACCTACGTTTTTGTAGATTCTTATTATGAGCTCTGATAACAGAAATTAAAGGGACACCCCCTCAAAAAAACGTAGGTTTGTATAAGTTAAAGCAATTGTGGCTGGAAACCCTGCATCCCCGAGGTTTGTGTTTAGGGTTCGCCTTAAGCCCCCCGCCCTCAATATCAAACCTAACCGTTTCAGGAAAAGTATAGGGAAATTGAAATTAGGAACCCCCGACAAGGTTGTAGGCTTTTTCTGGTGTAACCAAAAAGGGAACTACACTGGAGACGACAGGTAGCGTCCACGTTGGGCTTACAAGGGCTCTCCTAAACCCTAAACCCGAAGTCCCTGCATCAAAGTCGCGCTACCGACATGGACAGCGATAACCAGGCCAGAACCAAACCCTAAACTCCTAAACCCTAGACCGCACAGAGAGTTGGTGTTGGTAGTTCAAGGTTAGCACCCAAAGCGTCCAATCCAAAGTACCTATGTGGCAGAGTGTAGCGTTGTAGCGTTTCTTTGCTAGGAATTACTTGTATGGTTGAAGAGGTATCCCCCCATAACGGTACCTCTTTGGATCCCTTAAAGGAATCCTTAAAGGAACCCATGTATAGATCCCTTGAAGGAACCCACTACGGTAAACCCTAAACCCTTATAAACCCTAAACCCTGAACCCTAAACCCTAGACCCTGAACCCTAAACCCTGAACCCTAAACCCTGAACCCTGGAACCCTAAACCCTAAACCCTAAACCCTAAGCCCTAAGCCCTAAGCCCTAAACCCTGAACCCTAAACCCTAAACCCTAAACCGTCCTACTGCTGATGGACAAAATCCTGCATGACCCATTATAAGGGATATACCATAGTTCCCATAGTTTAGAGTCCTTAAAGTCATGCAGGATTTTGTCCATCAGCCCTAAACCCTAAGCCCTATAGATCCCTTAAAGGAACCCCTATAAAGGTACCCCTATAGATCCCTTTAAAGGAACCCTAGGAACCCTAAACCGTCCTAGGAGTCCTAAGACCCTTAAAGGAACCCGGAGCTCCTCGGGTTGCTCGGCCATCCCCGTCGGAGTCCAAGGCGGAAAATGCACGGTTCGAGAGCGCCTTCGAATGCTTTTTCTGGAGGCTAGAAAATCTTTTATAAGGCTTGAAGGTTTAAAGTTCTTTAAAGGTTTAGGTGCTTTTTCTGGAGGTTTAAGTTCTTTAAGGGTTTAGATGCTTTTTCTGGAGGTTTAAAGTTCTTTAAGGGTTTAGGTGCTGTTTCTGGAGGAATCAAGATCTTCAGTGCGTGCGGGCTCAGTGGCCGCAGATGGCCATGCGCTGGATTGCGCCGATTGCGCTGGAATGCGCCGATTGCGCTGGAATGCGCCGAATGCGTTGGAATGCGCTGGAAAGCACCGATTGCGCCGAAGTGCGCCAATTGCGCCGTTTGCGCCGAATTGCGCCAATTGTGCCGTTTGCGCCGAATTGCGCCGAATTGTGCCGATTGCGCCGAATTGCGCCGTTTGCGCCGAATTGCGCCGAATTGCGCCGATTGCGCCGAATTGCGCCGAATTGCGCCGAATTGCGCTGGAATTGCGCTGGAATTCTGCCTACAGCCTGGCACACAGGCAATACTACCCTGTGGCTGTTGCAGCCTGGTTGCTACCTTGGTTTTGCAGCCTGCGATTTCCGGGCAGTGCCTGTCGTACCAGGTTTTTGTGGCTCATTGCTGGCAGCAGTTCCCGCAGTCCTGCGAATTCTCTTCCACTGTCAGTCAGAGAGAGTTTTTACATTTCACGTGGGGTTATATTGCATCCTATTCAGCGGATTTTTTGGCGAACGACCACGAATCTCGACTCAATTGACGTGCTCTTGTGCGTGCACCCGGAATTTGACGGGCACTTCGGAACTGTTTTGGGTTTGTTGTTGTGTCTTTGTTCTTCTGAAAGCCTTCTGAAATCTATGACTACCGACCGATTCTTGAGTCTGAACCCTGACAGGTCTTGAACTCCGAGGGTGGGGCCTTGGACTCTGATGGGGCGGGGCGCCCCTGATTTTAAAATCAGAACCCTTACGGATCCTTGAACTCCGAGGGTGGGGCTTTGGACTGATGGGGCACCCCTGATTCTTAAATCAAAGCTTTGACAGATGTTGAAGAGGAGGAGGCCCTGGACTGATGGAGCGCCCATGAATTTTCGATCTCCGCCTCTTAGTGAGCTTGAACTCCGGGGGTGGGGCCTCGGACGCCCCTGGTTGTTTTAATCAGAACTCTTTCAAATCTTGAACTCCGAGGGTGGGGCCTTGGACTCTGATGGAGCGGGGCGCTCCTGATTTTTAAATCAGAACCCTTACAGATCCTTGAACTCCGAGGGTGGAGCTTTGGACTGATGGGGCACCCCTGATTCTGAAATCAAAGCTTTGACAGATGTTGAACTCCAAGGATGAGGACTTGGACTGATGGAGCGCCCATGATTTTCAGGTCACCGCCTCTTAGTGAGCTTGTCCTCCGGGGGTGAGGCCTTGGACGCCACTGGTTTTTCTTCAGAACTCTTACAAATCTTGAACTCCGAGGGTCAGGCCTTGGGTTGATGGGGCACCCCTGATTTCTAAATCACAACCCTTACAGATCTTGAACTCCGAGGGTGAGGCCTCGGACTCTGATGGAGCGGGGCGCCCCTGATTTTTAAATCAGAACCCTTACAGCCTTACAGATCCTTGAACTCCGAGGGCGGGGCCTTGGACTCTGATGGAGCGGGGCGCCCCTGATTTCTAAATCACAACCCTTACAGATCTTGAACTCCGAGGGTGGGGCCTTGGACTCTGATGGAGCGGGGCGCCCCTGATTTTTAAATCAGAACCCTTACAGATCCTTGAACTCCGAGGGTGGAGCTTTGGACTGATGGGGCACCCCTGATTCTTAAATCAAAGCTTTGACAGATGTTGAACTCCGAGGATGAGGACTTGGACTGATGGAGCGCCCATGATTTTCAGATTACCGCCTCTTAGTGAGCTTGAACTCCGGGGGTGGGGCTTTGGACGCACCTGGTTTTTTTAATCAGAACTCTTACAAATCTTGAGGGTCGGGCCTTGGGTTGATGGGGCACCCCTGATTTCTAAATCACAACCCTTACAGATCTTGAACTCCGAGGGTGGGGCCTTGGACTCTGATGGAGCGGGGCGCCCCTGATTTTTAAATCAGAACCCTTACAGATCCTTGAACTCCGAGGGTGGGGCTTTGGACTGATGGGGCACCCCTGATTCTTAAATCAAAGCTTTGACAGATGTTGAACTCCGAGGAGGAGGCCCTGGACTGATGGAGCGCCCATGATTTTCAGATCACCGCCTCTTAGTGAGCTTGAACTCCGGGGGTGGGGCCTCGGACGCCCCTGGTTGTTTTAATCAGAACTCTTTCAAATCTTGAACTCCGAGGGTGGGGCCTTGGACTCTGATGGAGCGGGGCGCCCCTGATTTCTAAATCACAACCCTTACAGATCTTGAACTCCGAGGGTGGGGCCTTGGACTCTGATGGAGCGGGGCGCCCCTGATTTTTAAATCAGAACCCTTACAGATCCTTGAACTCCGAGGGTGGGCTTTGGACTGATGGGGCACCCCTGATTCTTAAATCAAAGCTTTGACAGATGTTGAACTCCGAGGATGAGGACTTGGACTGATGGAGCGCCCATGATTTTCAGATCACCGCCTCTTAGTGAGCTTGAACTCCGGGGGTGGGGCCTCGGACGCCCCTGGTTGTTTTAATCAGAACTTTTTCAAATCTTGAACTCCGAGGGTCGGGCCTTGGGTTGATGGGGCACCCCTGATTTCTAAATCACAACCCTTACAGATCTTGAACTCCGAGGGTGGGGCCTTGGACTCTGATGGGGCGGGGCGCCCCTGATTTCTAAATCCCAACCCTTACAGATCTTGAACTCCGAGGGTGGGGCCTTGGACTCTGATGGAGCGGGGCGCCCCTGATTTTTAAATCAGAACCCTTACAGATCCTTGAACTCCGAGGGTGGGGCTTTGGACTGATGGGGCACCCCTGATTCTGAAATCAAAGCTTTGACAGATGTTGAACTCCGAGGAGGAGGCCCTGGACTGATGGAGCGCCCATGATTTTCAGATCACCGCCTCTTAGTGAGCTTGAACTCCGGGGGTGGGGCCTCGGACGCCCCTGGTTGTTTTAATCAGAACTCTTTCAAATCTTGAACTCCGAGGGTGGGGCCTTGGACTCTGATGGAGCGGGGCGCCCCTGATTTCTAAATCACAACCCTTACAGATCTTGAACTCCGAGGGTGGGGCCTTGGACTCTGATGGAGCGGGGCGCCCCTGATTTTTAAATCAGAACCCTTACAGATCCTTGAACTCCGAGGGTGGGGATTTGAACTGATGGGGCACCCCTGATTCTTAAATCAAAGCTTTGACAGATGTTGAACTCCGAGGAGGAGGCCCTGGACTGATGGAGCGCCCATGATTTTCAGATCACCCAGATCACCGCCTCTTAGTGAGCTTGTCCTCCGGGGTTGGGGCCTTGGACGCCACTGGTTTTTCTTCAGAACTCTTACAAATCTTGAACTCCGAGGGTCGGGCCTTGGGTTGATGGGGCACCCCTGATTTCTAAATCACAACCCTTACAGATCTTGAACTCCGAGGGTGGGGCCTTGGACTCTGATGGGGCGGGGCGCCCCTGATTTCTAAATCCCAACCCTTACAGATCTTGAACTCGGAGGGTGGGGCCTTGGACTCTGATGGAGCGGGGCGCCCCTGATTTTTAAATCAGAACCCTTACAGATCCTTGAACTCCGAGGGTGGGGCTTTGGACTGATGGGGCACCCCTGATTCTTAAATCAAAGCTTTGACAGATGTTGATGAGGAGGAGGAGGCCCTGGACTGATGGAGCGCCCATGATTTTCAGATCACCGCCTCTTAGTGAGCTTGAACTCCGGGGGTGGGGCCTCGGACGCCCCTGGTTGTTTTAATCAGAACTCTTTCAAATCTTGAACTCCGAGGGTGGGGCCTTGGACTCTGATGGAGCGGGGCGCCCCTGATTTCTAAATCACAACCCTTACAGATCTTGAACTCCGAGGGTGGGGCCTTGGACTCTGATGGAGCGGGGCGCCCCTGATTTTTAAGTCAGAACCCTTACAGATCCTTGAACTCCGAGGGTGGAGCTTTGGACTGATGGAGCACCCCTGATTCTTAAATCAAAGCTTTGACAGATGTTGAACTCCGAGGATGAGGACTTGGACTGATGGGAGCGCCCATCTTAGTGAGCTTGAACTCCGGGGGTGGGGCCTTGGACGCCCCTGGTTGCTAAATCACAACCCTTACAGATCTTGAACTCCGAGGGTCGGGCCTTGGGTTGCGGTTTAGAAGGCAGGGGTGTCCCAGCAAACCCTTACAGATCTTGAACTCCGAGGGTGGGGCCTTGGGTTGAGGGGGCGCCCCTGATATCAGGTTGACCGGGCTTACCGGGTTTATCGGGTTTATCGGGTTTACCGGGTTTAGCGGGTTTATCGGGTTTATCGGGTTTATCGGGTTTATCGGGTTTATCGGGTTTATCGGGTTTATCGGGTTTACCGGGTTTACCGGGTTTATCGGGTTTATCGGGTTTATCGGGTTTATCGGGTTTATCGGGCTTATCGGGTTTATCGGGTTTATCGGGTTTATCGGGTTTAACGGGTTTATCGGGTTTAGCGGTGCGCGTCCGCTGTTTGCGCGCGCAATGAAGATCTTCAAGGGTTTATGTGCTTTGTCTGGAGGTTTAAAGTTCTTGAAGGATCTGCGGGTTTAGGGCCTGGGGTCCTGGCTGTAGCGCCTTTCAGGTCCCAGTTCACAGTCTGTGGGCCCAAAGCGCCCGAAGCTCTAAAGCACCCTTGATGGGAGGCCAAAAAGGGCGGGTTTAAGATTCTTGTGGTAGGGATTCCTTAATATGAACCCTATTATGGGAACCAAAACCCCCATAGGCTAAAACCCCTTTTGGCTTCCTATGAACCTGAATCTGGTGCAATACCGGTTCTCCCGGTCTTGCGGCAGGTTCCTTGCAGCTTCTGGGAAGGTTGGAGCAAGGCCCCTAGAGCAAGGTCATGACAAGCTCTGGTGTTTGGGGTCTTCGGCATGAGTACCTTGTATATAAGTTGGCGCTATATCTCTGCATCATTCAACATCCGTTCCATCTTCTGATCTGGGGGAAGCCACCGCGACCCTTCTCACGCGCTCTTTTCCTGGAGTACAGGATGCTGAAAGAGGTCAACGTCAGCAATTCTTCCTCTACACCATTTCCAAGAGAAAGGAAGGCAATGAAATCCTCACGGCCCAACAAATTTGAGTTGATGCCGGTAGGACGTTCAAGCATGCAAAGAGAGCAGTGGCTCACGGAGAGAAAAGACATTTACGGCGTCCCTCCAAGCCGTGCGGACTTGCATTTGGGCCTTCAGTCACGCTTCTACTTCTGCGTCAGGAACTGTGGAGAGATCTGGCTCTTCTGTTTCATCCCGACTCTTGAGAGGAACGCGATGACTCTCGGCAAAAATAATATCGTCAATCTTGGCGATGAACAACACAGATGTCGCATCCTTCACAAACTCGCTGCAATCCCTTGATTCCATCAAGAACAGAGGCAGTACCAAAACCGTGGTTTTCTGAAAGTAATAGTTGACCACGAAGGACATACCCACACGACTCCACGCCCAGCACTGGGCTCTCACGCCTGGCTTTCCGAAGTACACACTCCAAAAGCTTGCCCATTCCCACTCCCAGCTGTTCTCAACAATGCACACGATTTCCTGCATAAAAGCAACCACGGTGCCGGCGAGAAAGAATGATGTTGCCTTTGTTGGGATGACCCGTTCCGCATGTGTTCGCGCTCCCATACTCCCTGCAGCACGAGGCAACAAAGCATAATCTGGCCAGCAAAGATCGCGACACACTGAAGGAGATTCCCGATTTGAATGTCTGTGTACACGCTGGTCGGCATCAAGGAGTCCGCAACGACTACAGACTGGCGACTCCCCTTCCTGGCCGCTCGAAGTTGAATGTTGTCATAGTAACAAACAAAAAAACCAAGAATGACCGGATGCACCATGCACACTACCAAGGCAGCGGCTGGCGAAGACTTTAAGCTGCCGAAGGACAACATCTGCACCCCAAATAAATCGAACAGCCGGAAACGGCCCAATATCTTCACCTCTGCTCGCTGTTCCTCCGGTGTCCTGGATGCTCTACCCGAAAAAGGAAAGTACCGAACGGTGATGATGCCCATGATCAGATCTATGGTGATCGCCGTAAGCCCCACAATGACCTGCCAGTCGGAGATCCAGAGAGCGAGGGCCTCCATAACATGCTCCATCTATGAACACGTGGCCCGGTTGAGCCTCTGGTGCCTGCAGCAACAGCAACTCCACGAGCAGGTGATCCCTGTGCCATCTGGCAGCCACAGACTTAAGGCAAGCTGTGGTTAGCACCATATGTGTCTGAACCCTACAATCCGGCCTCACCGTGAAGATCGTCAGGACTCTCCAAAGCGTGCAGTTGTGCGTGGAGGCAGGCGGCCAGGAACTCACCTCAGTCCCTTTGTCTCCCTACGGGTCAGATAAGCATCACCAGCCCCAATGTAAACATAAACTCAGCTAAGAGTTGTGACGTACGAAAGCCCTAAGTCCAACACGCTGGAGCGGAATGGCCAAATACTGAATACTCAGAGGCTCGAATATCCGTCAGCAGTATTGGCTCAGACACCTTAGACTTTACGGGAACGCCTTAACCCCACTAAACTCTAAACCCCAAACCCCCAAACCCTCTGAACCCTGAACCCTAAACATTGTCTCTGCTTGAGAATGTGTAGGCGCCTGGGCGTGAGCACTACAGAAATGTAGGGGCCTTATTAATTAGAATAAGTTCGAGGAAGACTGTTACTAACCACCAGTGCCCAATATGTCACCCAAGCTCTCCCATGACACACAGGTCATCCTGACCTGCTGGTCTCCACGTCCAGAAAGCTTTAACAGCTTACCTATTGTCTCCATTGTAGTTCCAAATTTGGGGTTGCCTTTTAGGATTCTTAATATAAAAATGGTTAAACCAAAAAAAAGGAACTACAATGGAGACTATAGGTAACAACCGGACAACCCGGCTGCCAAGACTCTGTACTCCAGGCGGCCGTTCTTGTTCAGATCGCACTGCCTGCCAGAAGAGTCTACCTAGCTGGTGAGTTCATAGCCCTAACAAGTGCACACTTCCAGTTCTATAGTAGGTAATCTTATCCCAAAAATTGTAAAGTGTATCCACTCAGCTACTGAGTCTAGGACCGGGATTTAGACTTTGAGGGATTCAAGGCTGGGGGTTTGGGGTAGACCTGAAGCGCTAGACCCATTGAAAGTTCGCTGATGCAGAAACCCTTATCCTAAACCCCAAATCCGAAAACCGTAGGCTTCAGGGAAGTTTATGGTTTACCTTAACCTCAAATAACATACCTTGTTTAAGGACTTATATAAAGAAATCATTTCAGGAAACTTTAAAGGGTAGGTTGTATCAGGTCCAGGTAGGGCCTAAACACATGCACCGGGCCCCGGAGCCCTTGTACTAAGAAGTATATGGGGGTTTCCGAAAATAGGGGACCCTAATATAGTAGCCCAAATACTAGGGTCCTTATTATAAGGCGCCCAAAATAAGGTAGCCCGGTAGCCCTAATTTTCGGAAACTCCCATTTCGCCATAGACAAGCCCCTTGAATCCCGAGCTGGGATGCCCAGTAATCTAGGAATAAGAAGGGCTCCCTTCTCGGTATTGGGTAACTTTATAAGGAACCTGGGACTACAAAACTGGAATATGGGCTACTACTGGGCATCCTAGCGATAGATTCTCTACTCGGCTTTCCACCATCTTCCGAGCCTCTCCTCAAAACCCTAAACCCTAATTCCTAAACCCTAAACCCTTGAAGCCCCTGGAGTGCCAGAAGCTGACATCTCACATGCGAAACTACTAGGAAACGCCTCTGAACAAGATTCCCCAAGGGTCCAAGTACCTAGAGAGCCCAATACCCCTAAATTAAGGAATATAGCTTAAATCATAATATGAATAACTATATAGTTTAAGCTATATTTCTTAATTAAGGGGTGTTGTGCTCTTTGGGTACCTTATAACCATATACTCTCCCACATACCAACCTACAGAACTCCAAACCCAAGTATCCTATTATTGGGCCCTTTGGACCCGTAGGGGTTAGTCAATCAATGCATACAAAATCTTAGGAGGGGATATATATATATATATATATAGAATGTCTCAAAGGCCTACCTAGACTACATCTCCATTACTTCCCTGCAAACCATCTAATCGCCCTAAGGGGTCCTCGCTGTTGTAGTGCTGGGGGCATAGCCGACCGAGCTGAACCCTAAACCCTAATATAGGGGCCTTAATAATTTGAAAAGGGTTTGGGGCTCCATCAAACTGTAACTATAATAAGGAATCCAACCAAAATAGTTCTGGAAAAAATGAAGGCCCCAATTCAATCCTTATAGTAGCCCTTACCGTAGCCTTCATAGACCCCTTTAATTTAAGGGAACCCTAGTCTAATAGCATAGGTAATTGTTTAGGCCCCTATAGTACACGACCTGAACCCTTCTCTCCGAGTTGCTCGAACCACTTGGACACCTTCCGACGGCTCAAAGGGCAACAGGAGTCGCAGTCCTTCCAGGTGGATTTTGGGGTTTAGGGTTTCCCAGGACCCCCCCCCCCCCAAGTGGCGTTTAATCAAGCCCTTGTGGTCCTTAATAGTGGGTATTTAGGGTATAGTATAGAGGGTAGTTGGGGGGTGCTGGTCGGATATAAGGTTTAGGATCTAACCCTAAACCCTATAAACCCTAGGGTTTGGGGCTTATGGTTTAGGTAGGGTTTTGGGTGTGCAAGAAACTAATTAGGAGTCACAGTCCTTTCAGACCCGCTTTAGGGTTAAGGGTTTCGGGATTAACGCTTATGGTTTAGGGTTTCGGGTTTAAGGTTTATTGCTTATACCTACCTGGAGGGTCATACCCTATCCCTGTTTGTAGGGTACCTCGTTTTATGGTCAGGACCTGTTATATAAAGAAGTAGGTACCCCAAAAAGAAGGGTAGGGTATGACTCTGCGGGTTGGGGTTGAGGGTGTGAAAGAAGCTAAATGGTGGGGGCTTTCGAAAATAGGGGACCCTAATATAGTACCCTAAATAGTAGGATCATTATTATACGGATCCCAACCTAGGGTATCCCCTATTTTCGCAAACTCTGAACCCTAAACCCTTTATAGAACCCTTATAGATCCCTTTAAGGAACGCTTAAAGGATCCCAAAGTAAGGTACTCCCAACTAGGAGACGCAGGTCCCTCGGACTGAGAGAAGGTTTCCTTAATCAATGGGCTCCTTCAAGGGTCCGATAAGGTGTCCTAGAGGGTCAAAGGGGAAAAGGAGGGACCCTTAAGGGGGACCCCTGCCCTATAATGGGCTATAAAATAGATATATAATGGCTGTAATAAATGTGGGTATATACCTAGGGGTCCATGTTAGGGGTCCCTCCCTTTACCCTTTGAGAGGGGTTCTAAAAGAGACCTTTGAGGATACGGGGTTTCGGGTTGCTTTACAAATACCAGGAAGCTCCATGTATACTACCATTATGGAATTAGGTCCTAAAAGAGCAGTCTTATTATGGTTTTGGGGACCTGATTCCAACATGGTAGTATATGTTATATGTGGAGCCTCTGGGTTACAATAAAGTTTAAGGTGTTTACGGTTTCGGGCTTGCAGTTTAGCGTTTAGTATGCCCGGTCAAGCTTTTAAGCTTCCTGACTGATGTCAACAGAAGCTCGTTTGCCGCTGCGCGGAGCGAACTTCCGTAGATTTATCGACAGATTCCGAAATCATTACTGCGCTTCGTCGTACCCCTACCCTAACCCTTAATTAAACCCTAAACCTGCAAACCCGAAACGCTGAACGCAAAAACCCTAACCCCTAAAGCCCTAAACCCCTAAACCCCTAAAGCCCTAAACCCCTAAAGCCCTAAACCCCTAAAGCCCTAAAGCCCTAAACCCCTAAACCCGATGAGGCATCGTGAAGCCTCCTGGCTCGTGCATTAACAGCATGGGGCTTCGTGCTTGAGGCTTGGAGCTCCGGCTCCCTACATAGTAAGCCATGAGCCACATGTATATGTGCGTAATGCATGCGTATGCATCTTCATCTACATCTCCATACACACATTATCGATCTGGGAGACTGACTGATATGAACGAACGAAAGAACGAAGGAAGCAACAACGCGCAGGAACAACTGACTGACTGACTTACTGACTGAATGAACGAACGAATAAGTTAACGAATTAATGACAACACAGTTAATAAACCCTAAACCCTAAACCCTAAACCACACAAGGAAGGAAGGAAGGAAGGAAGGAAGGAAGTAATGAACGAAGTACCTATGAAGCCTGGAAACCCAGCAGTCCACGCGGGCAACTCGCTATGAAGCGAGTAGAATGCTGCGTCGGTATATGGGAGTTTCCGAAAATTGGGGGGGTACCTTCTATAAAGGGTACTATGGGGGTTTTGTTATAAGGGCCTTAGTAATTTGAATAGGGCTTTTGGGGCCCATACTACCATAATTTTAATAAGAAGCCGCCAAATGATATGGGTAATTTATTTAGTTCCCGATATTACAACCAGCCCTCGAATCTCAGTTACCCTTATAGTCGGCTACTGGGTTGTGGGTGCTGCAAGATTTTTAGCTGGGGTTTAGGGAACTGTACCCCGCTACATAGGTCACTGGGCTTCTAGGGGCATGCTGATATCCTGACTTGGACCCATACTATGAAACTTACAGCTAGTTGTCAGGAGGCAGAACTCGGGCACTGTCCTGGAGGTTCTGCACAGCCTCGAAGAACCTTTCAGCGCTTGGCCCGAAGAAGAGGCATGCGTGTTAGGGTGTAAGGGTTTAACGTTTCGGGATTTAGGGTTACCCATAGCTACAATCCAAATCTAACGTAGGGTTGAGGGTTTTCATGCAGGGCGTAAAACCTCACCCAGACCCCTGAACCAGCAATCCCAATTAGGGAACTCTTTGAGTTTAGGGTTTAGGGTCGACTAAAGCTCCATGGTAGTTCCTTTTTGGGATCACCTAATAGGATTCTATAGGATTCTAAATATGGACCCCCAAAAGGAACTATGGAGCCTTAGGGTAGGGAACTTTTGAGGAAGAATCCCTAAACACTAAAGCCTACATCAACTCACCGCTGCACCCAATATGAATCACGAGTAGATGTGCAATCAAAGGGGAAAAGGAGGGACCCTTAATGGGGATCCCTACCCTATAATGGGCTATATAATGGGTATATAATAGCTATATGAGGGGTCTATACCTAGGGGTCCTTATTAAGGGTCCCTCCTTTTACCCTCGGATGCAAGTAACCCGATTGAAGAATCACAACAACCGGAGGACTCGGTGCAAGAGGAGCCCATGACCCCTCATTTAAGGCATACCTTATCATGGAAAAAACCGAGAACAACTCTAGTTGAGCTATATGCCTTGATGAAGTGGCTTCGAAGTCTCTCGGTACGTAGCAGATAGGTTACAGGAGTGTCGATGTTTCCGTTCTGGCTCTGTAAACCTGCTGATTTTCCCTGGTGCCAGCGGGGAGCTACTGACATAATACCCAACAACTACATGGGTTCTAGTAGGATAGAGTATTGCATCAGAAGTCTAATCCGCAGCAAAACCCCAGACCCTAAACCCTGAGCCAAATGCCACCAAAAAGCTCGGCGCGCGAGAGACTGCCGTTTCCCTCCTGGAACATAGTCAAGCCCAGCCGAACCACTTTGATCTACCAAGCGCGGGTTCGTGATTTGTTCGTTCTACTTACCTGATTAATTATGTCAGCTTTTTATAGAGCTACTTCGGACTTGGAAGAAAACGGATCGATAAGTAGGTCACACGGTAGATGTGAGCCGGATAGCTCCAGGGGGCCCAGCAGCATGCTCCGCAATGTACTCGCCGATAAGTTCATGTAACGATTACTATCCTACACCACCAAACCTCCTATGGGTACTCTGGACCTCCAAGCGTAATCAGTTGTTAAGTCACTCCCTAGCTCTTCAAATCCCCTAACCCTTAAGCCCAAACCCTAACTTTGGGTTTAAGGTTGGGGTTTGGGGTTTAGTGCTTGGGACCCAAATTCGCCCAACCCTTAGCCCACGCCCCAACTTTGGGTTTAGGGTTTGGGGTTTAGGGCCCAGGGTTTACCCTAAACCCTAAACTCTAACCCATGTCTGTACCCCAGCCATACAAGCAAAAGAAAGGCTGGCTTCTCCTTTCGTGGAACCCCACACCCTCAAACCCGCAAAGCTGTAAAGCCCTGATACCTTCAAGCCGTAAGCCATGAACTAAACCCTAAACCCTAAACCCTAAAAGCCGTAAGCCATGAACGTCTGCAGCCCTGAAACCTTGAAGCGCTTTGAAAAGTCTTTTAAACCCTGGCCCTGACGATTATAGCTCGGGCCTCCAAGAAGGGTTGGGATTCGTAGCCTTCAGTCAAAGTACTATTTGCCTAAGAACACCCAAAAAAATTAAAAAAATATTCCTTATGGGGGTAATATAGGGATTGTTATTTTCATTTTTTGGGGGGGGTTCTTAAGCAAATAGTAGTCAAAGTACCACAAAACTTAAGAATTGGAGGTCCCGGAGCCCTCGAACCTCAACCAGAAGCCCTTAAACCCATAAGCCCCGAACCCCTCAACCCACACGGTTTAGGGTTTAGGGTCTAAGCCTAGCCTTAAGGGTTTTAGGGTTTAGGGGGTCTGCCATAGAAACCCGTACTTCCTGCTATGTTGGTGCCCGAAACCGCTTAGCTTCTCTGAGATTTTTCTCCCGCAAAACCGGAATCTTCTGTAGAACTCTCAACGGATATACTTCAAGTTCAATTTAGGAACCCTATAATCAGAGGCACCATAGTAGTTCCTTTTTGAGGGCCTTCATATTTAGAACCCTATCTGGGTGGTTGTCAAAAGTATAGTCCCTTTTTGGGTACCCTAAATAATCGGTGCCGTACCATAATAGGGACCCAGAAAGGGACCCTAATTTGACAACCACCCATATAAGGTAATTTCCAAAACGGACCTACTATGGGGCAAACGGGTTCTCACAAGGTCTGTGCACCAAGAAGGTCCATATATACTGCTATCATGGCAATAAAACTAGGTCCCCAAAGGTATAATACTGATGATGGACAAATTCCTGCACCATAGTTTCCGTAGCTTAGAGTCCTTAGGGTCATGCAGGATTTTGTCCATCAGCAGTAGTAGATGGTCTTTTGGGACCCAATTCCATGACAGTAGTACATATGGACCCTCTGGGTCATTAATTTAAGGGGTTTTTGGAGCCTCTGGGAACTACACCCACAAGCCCATGCCGAACAGAAACCGAAACCGGTCCGTGTCGATGCCCAGGAATGCAGCGCGATACGGTTCTAGGCTTTCCTGACCAAGGGGTTTTTCCGGGAGCATCAGTACGGGGGCCTCAAGAGGGAGAAAAAGGGTTGTGGGATATAATGTGGTATAATTGCAACTGGACATAGTTGAGAACTTAGGGGAACAATTTTGGTAATTGCCCAGGCTTCTACATCAAATTATCAGGGTGTTGTTGCGGTTTCTTTCGGGTATACGTGCAAAGTCGTTGCAGAGTTCGGAGCTAAGGATTCAGGATTTGAGGTTTGAAGCTTTAGAACTCAAGGTCCACATGCAGCACCGTTGTGTAACTAGGTTTTGAACTCTTGAGGCTCATGGGGTGAACTGAAGCCTATATAGCCTAGTCCGTAGGGCTCCATACCATGATGATCTTATAGGGTTTAGGGTTCAGGGTTTCGGGATCTTATATATAGATAGTTGTCAAAATTATTGTCCCTTTCGGGGTACCCTAAATATTAGGTGCCGGAGTATAGTAAGGACCTTAGAAGGGACCATAATTTCCCCCAGCCACCCATATGTCACTATGTCATCAAATACGTGCTTTGTGAGATGCAGGTACTCAAAGGATCATGGGACTTAGTAACTAGGGTTATAATTAGGGTAACTATACTCGTAACTACCTATAACCCCAATTAAGGTACTTATAACCTTACTTACTAAGTCTCATGATCCTCCACGTAGGGTTTAGGGCTATCATCTTGTTGCCAACATCAAAGGCATAGATCCCGGAAGCCATGGCCGGCGGTGCTGTTTGGTGTGGGGATATCTACAATACGGTTGACGATATAAATCCTGCATTACCTTAAGGACCCTAAACTATGGGAACAATGGTATATTCTCATAACTATGGGAAATGTAGGATTTATTTCATCAACAGTAGTAGCGGCTTCCAAAATTGGCCAAACGTCTTGTATCCCTGAGGGTCCAAAGGACCCAATACTGAGGTACTCGGGTTTAGGATAGTAGTTATGTAGGTTACTGATACAAAGGACCCAATCATGAGGTACTCGGGTTTAGGATAGTAGTTATGTAGGTTACTGATACAAAGGACCCAATCATGAGGTACTCAGGTTTAGGATAGTAGTTATGTACATTACTGATACAAAGGACCCAATCATGAGGTACTCGGGTTTAGGATAGTAGTTATGTAGGTTACTGATACAAAGGACCCAATCATGAGGTACTCGGGTTTAGGATAGTAGTTATGTAGGTTACTGTTATGGAGAGTATCTGATAATTAGGTACTTGGACCCTTAAGGTATGGTCTTTTCGGCCCCAAGGACCTCAAAGGACGAGCCCTTCGTCCTGACAGCCTCAGGGTTCGGGTTCAGGTAGCCCTAAACCTGAAACTCTAAGCTTGAAGCCTTGAGATAAGCCCTAAAGTCAAAACCCTGAAGGTTTCGCGCTTCCGGTTTGGAGCTGCAAAATTGCAAGGGATCTGCTCAGATCCTGGACCTCTAGGGGTGAGACTGTGGGGCACCTTAGGGTTGAAGGATGTTTCAGGGCTTAAGACTGCTTAAAGGGTTGGAAAGTTTAGACTTCAGGGTGTAGGGTGTTGGCTCACGGGTTTAGGGATGTTCAGGAGTCTAGGATGATGTAGCCTGGGCCGGGAAGTGCTCCCTAAACCCCATATAGATCATTTCCAGCCCATAGCCAGCCAAATCTACTACTTAGAGGCCCAGGGGACTTAGTAAGTCGGTTATAAGTAGGGTTATAATTGGGGTAACTCCATTTTGGGGACTTATAACTCTACTTATAACCTACTTACTAAGTCCCCTGGGCCTCTAAGTTATATGGACAGATGGGCTGGAACTTGAGACTCCAAATCCTGAGCTATGAACCCCGAACCCACGACCATAGACCTACCCTTTGTTTTATGGGTTCCTTACTATGATTAGGAATAACAAGGGCTCCCTTGTGGGTATTGTATAGGAACCTAAGACTCAAAAAAATAAAAAGGGCCCACTGGGGGGAGGTTCGAGCTTAGGGTTTGCCTTAACGCCCTTCTCAAAACCCTATTCCTTGTAAGGAGCTGTACCGAAAAATTAGATTTCGTGTCCATGCAAGGTTTAGGGCTACCCTCAGGCTCCATAGTCATTAGATCCTTTTGGGGGTTAATGTTTAGAATCCTATAGGGTCATCCCAAAAAGGAACTACTATTGAGCCTTAGGGTACCCCAAACCTTAACCCGAAAATCCCTGCAGCAAAGTCGCACTACCCAAACGGGCAGCGATGAGCAGCAAGCAAACCTGCTCTCAGCAGGAGGACACAGGCTTTAGGCCCCCGGAGTTCAGGGTTTAAGGGTTTAGGGTTTAGGGTTTAGGGCTTAGGGTTTATGGTTCAGGGTCTCAGGTCCAGGGTTCATAGGAGCTTGGGGTTCACAGACTTCAGCGTTTCGGGATTTAGGTTTTGGGGGGGGGGCGAAATGTAGGGTTTACTTGGACCACAAAGAACCTGCCTTCGAATTTTTGGGGCTTCAACAAAAGACAGAACCCTAGAAAGGAAGGCTTTTATTCGGGCTGTAAGACTTTCGGACGTGCGATGTTCGGGCTTGTGAGCAGTTACTCCCTAAACCCCAAGTCCAGAAAAGGGCATTCTTGGAGCCCCTTGCCTCTACCTTAAGCCGGAATAACCTACCTTTTTAGGGTCCCTTATTATGATTTCCTTAAAAAAATCCTTAAAAAGGTAGGCTATTCCGGCTTAAGGTAATCGTACTGCTTTAAGGATTCAGGGTTTCTTGTCCACAGTGGTGGATGAGCTGAAGGTTGGCTGCTTGGGATTGCAGCTTAGGGTTTAGGGTTTAGGGTTCGGGCAGGCTTGTGGACAAGTTGTACAACAACAGTAGCTCGGTTCATCAGAAGTGCGGCAGTGGAATAATACATACGGAGTATACTGACTTAGCTACACGAGAATTCCTGGGTTCAGGAACAGTATTTCAACCCCAAATGAACCCTAACACCCTGATTAAACCCTAAACCCCTAAACCCTGAACCAACCAACCAACCAACCAACCAACCAAAGCGCGAGATCCTACCCTGCAACGCCACAGCAAAACCCCAAGCTCAATACGCAACAGCCGAACTTAAACGAAAAGGCAAGCCTAAGGGTCCAAAGGACCCAATACATTTCTGGGTTCTATAAGGTTCCAACAAAGGATCTGGGATTTGTCGGTTGTACCAGTATACCAGGATTCTAAAGGTCCAAAGGACCCAATGCTTTTTAGTACTTGGGTTTGGGATAGTAGGTCTGCAGGTTAGTGTTTTGGAGAATATTGGATGATGAAATACTTCGACCCTTTGTAAGGTAAACCTAACCACTTTAAAGCTGCGCCCAAAGAAAGCCATGGACCCTAACATGTGAGACCCCAGGCTTATGACCCCAAAGAGGACCCCAACAAACTATGGAATTAACTTGGGTACGGCCCCCACTCAGTACTAGTTGAGTAATATTCATAATATAGATATATTAGGACCTTAATAGTATAGCCCTATTATAGACTCTTACTGTACGGGGGCAGTACCTAAGAATTAACCCCAAGCCCTGAAATCTGAAAGAACGGTCGTCGAAAATTGAAACCTTCGACCCCCAGCCCGAAGTCCTTCGCGACAAACCCCGAACCCAAGAAACCCAAAGCCCAACCCTAACCCCAAGGGTCCAAAGGACCCAATACTTGGGTACTCGGTTTTAGGATAGTAGTTAAGTAGGTTAGGCTTTTGGAGAGTATATGATTATCAGGTACTTGGACCCTTGGGGTAAACCCTCTCCATAGCTTGTAACGGAACGTGGGCCTTCACGAAATGCGTCTCCTGACGCGGCAGTTGTATTGTCAGGTGTGGGGATTAGGCTGGGTTGTGGGAACATTGAATGCTTTTGGTTCAGGGTTCAGGGTTCAGTGGCTTGGGCTCTGAAACCCTAGACCCTAAACCCCTAAAGCGTAAACCCCTAATAAGGCACACTAAGTTTTGAGTCCAAGAGCCTTACGACCCAAATACCGTGAGAGAACCCTGGTAACCAGGAGCCGACGATACCCTAACGGTTAAGGGTTTACAGGGTTTAGGGTTTAGGGTTCAGGGTTTAGGGTTTAGGGGTTTAGGGTTTAGGGGTTTTTGGTTTAGGGGGTACATGTCCAAGGTCCCCAAAAGTATGCTGTGCATCTTCATGCGACGATGTACCTTGTGTCTTCGCCTCTCCACATACGTGCAAGCCTCCACCTAGTGGGTCTTTCTGCCTAAATAGCCTGCGAAGTCAGCATTACAGCCACTTGCTTACTATGCCCTAAGACTCCATGTGCCCATCTAGTAGGTACTTAGGCCCTCAAGTACCTATATAGGGACTCCTTTACGGCCTAAGTACCTACTAGATGGGTACATGGAGCCTTTGGGATGGATTGTATTTTCCCAATATATGGAGAGCAAAGGTCTTTCATTTAACGACCCCTAGCCCGCAAGAAGGAGGCGTGATGTTGAGAAACCCCCCAAGTGTGGCCACGCCCATTCGGTCCTAACTTCCGAAAAATCGTGGTGCTCCAAGTAAAACGTGCAAGTTTATGAAGCAAATGATTCCGTGATGCCTTTGTCATGTCAAAGTCTTGCGCCTCAAACGCTGTTCGGGGCTAAGGGTTCGGAATTCACTGTTCAGGCTTCCGGGTTAGTCTTAAGGTATAATTGGAGATCTCAAAACCCAAATTAATCTTGACTTCTAAGCTCGAGGCTTAATGACGTGTTCGCTCTCTGGTTGATGGAATAGAATCCAGAGAGTGAAAAGAACCGGAGCTTAGCATTGCTGCCTACAACCTAAGCCCTAAAGCCCCCACACCCTATACTATAGCCCTAAACCCTGAGCCTTAAAGCCCCAAAACCCTAAACCCTATAATCCTAAACTCAAAACCCTAAGGCCCCCAAACCCTAAACCCTATAACCCTAAACCCACGCCGCCTCTGCGTAGTCGAGAAGAGACTGAAACAACTCCGGCGTGAGCCCGTCGCGGGCAGGTCTGTACCTTGGCAGGGTTTACGGAGTTTAGAGTTTAGCCGAATCAACCCAGATAAGCCCACCTTTCATTATCCTGAGCCTTGTAGACCTAACACCCGGAACCCCAAACTCCCCTTGTCCAGATCCCCGGGAGGATCGAGAAAGTAGATCCCGTAATTAATTATTCTGTGAGTCTGCACAACCAGGAGTATCCTATCGGAAACCCCTTTAAGAATCTCCTTCTTGCATCCTCTCGGGGGTGCGTTCACCAAATCCTAAAACCCTCAACCCTACTGAGGACCCCGCAGTCCCCGACAACAAAAACCCTAAACCGCATAGGCCGTAAACCCTAAACTCCAAAGCCACCAAACCACCAAGACAATCAACAACTAAAAACACACAAACCCTCAAACCCCCTTAACCCTCAGCTTTAGACCCTACACCCCTTAAGCCCCCACATAGAACCTCGAAAGCCCAAAAAATCCCTAAACTAACCCTGATCATAATCCCTAACCTCTCAACCCTGATCATAGCCTTGTCCCCAACCCTGGATAATCTACCTTTTTAGGGCCTTAAAGCGGCAGGTTATTCCGGCTTAAGGTTGTCCCTAAACCCTAACCCCAAGGGTCCAAGTACCCAATAATCATAACATATACTCTCCAAAATCCTAACCTTATAGCTACTATCCTAAAACCGAGTACCTAATTATTGGGTCCTTTGGACCCTTGGGGTAAGACCCGAAGTCCGCAAATTCACTTATGTAAACCCTAATCCCCTAGCCCCGAACACCCAAACCCTAAGCCCCTACACCCAAAACCCATAAACCAATAAACCCTAAACCCCATAAACCCTAAACCCCCAAACCCCTAAGCCCCTAAGCCCCTAAACCCTACGTAGGACCCTAAGCCCCTAAGACCCTAAGCCCGTAAATTCCTGCAGCCAGACGACAACTCGAACCAAGGGCTTCTCAAAGCCTCAACCGCCGAGGGCCTCCCCAGGGGCTCCTCTAAGGGTTCGCCTAGGGTTTGAAGCTTACCCAAAGGCTCCATGTACCATTATAGCAGATACTTAAGCCTTAAAGGGGTCCCTATATAGGTACTTTAAGGCCTAAGTATATACTATAAGGGTACATGGAGCCTTAGGGTTAGGGTGTAGGGCTCATAAGGCTTGTGGGATAGGGTGTGGGCTTTCGGGATCTGAACTACGGTTGATGATATAAATCCTGCATGACCTTGAGGTCTATTCCCTATTATGGGTAATGCAGGACTTATGTCATCAACCGTAGGGTCTAAGAATGAGGGTTCGGGGCTTAGGGCTTATGTGTTAGAGTTTGAGAAGGAGGTTTTACTTAGAGGCCCAGGGGACTTAGTAAGTAGGCTATACGTAGAGTTATAAGTCCCCTAACTGGAGTTATCACAATTATAACCCTACTTATAACCGACTTACTAAGTCCCCTGGGCCTCTAAGTAAACATTCCAACCCTGAACTTCATAGATCCCTCTTAGGAACCCTATAGATCCCTTTAAAGGAGCCCTTAAAGAACCCTTACTAAGTCCCCTGGGCCTCCAAGTAGGGCCCAGGATTGGAGTTTTAGGTCTAAGTAGGGTTTAAGCCCTCCAGAAGACTTGAAGTTTCCAAATCAAAGTTCTCTTTCAGTTTAGGGTTTAGGGTTTAGGGTTTAGGGTTTAGGGTTTAGGGTTTAGGGTTTAGGGTTTAGGGTTTAGGGTTTAGGTTATCTTTCAGTTTTGGGCTTTTCAAACTTAGATATTGTTTAGAAGGGCCCCCCCCACCCTGTAATAGTGGTATAACTGGAATATAACAGGGCCCTAATATAATCCTTATAATCACTATTACAGGGTGGGGGCCCCTTCTAAAGCTTCTGAATATATTGTTCTTTCTTGTTGCGTCGTGAGGCTGAGGGTCCGATCCGAACTTCGGAATTCTACAGTATAACCCTCAAAGGAATCCTTTTAAAGGAACCCCCAAAAAGGAAGCCTCCTCAAAGGAGCCCTTAACATACAACCCTTCCAAAATCCCAAAACTCCGTCGGTCTTGACTTTGGGTCAGTTTCTGGCGTCAAAAAGACATAAGGGAGTTTCCCAAAATTAGGGGGTACCTTATTTTAGGATCCTTATAATAAGGATCCTACTATTTAGGGTACCATAGTAGGGTCCCTATATCGGAAACTCCCATACAATGAGGACCCTTAAGGGACTTCAAGTGATGCGTATACACGAGGGAGGCGATAGAATCAGCCTGGATTTGTACGGTGTGATTCTACACCCTAAACCCTTGAACCCCTAGCGAACTCTACACATCCAATAATCCGGCACCATCCCTCACCTCCGTGTGCATGAGGAGGGTTCAGATTTTAGACTTTGGGGCTATGACCCTAAGGGTCCAAAGGACCCAATAATTTCTGTACTTAGGTTTTGGACAGTAGTTATATAGGCTACTATTTTGGAGAGTACATGATAATTAGGTGCGTCGGTTGATGATATAAATCTGCACTACTCATAATAGGAATATACCATAACTCCCATAGTTTCGGGTCCTGAAGGTAATGCAGGATTTATATCATCAACCGTTGGACCCGTAGGGTGACATAGGAGCCTACGAGAACAGTCGTAGGCTTGCAGCTGCCAGCCGGGACCCTAAACCCTAAACCCTAAACCCTAAACCCTAAACCCTAAACCCTAAACCCTAAACCCTAAACCCTAAACTCAGGGTGCAGAGGCTCGGAGATTAAGGGGTTTGAAGGCTCTTGGGCTCCTTCGGTTGGGGTTCCTTTGACGGGATCTATAAGGGTGCCTTTAAGGGGTTCCTTTAAGGGATCTATAGGCTATAGGGTGTCTAGGGTTTAGGGCTGATGATAAAAATCCTGCATTACACATAATAAGGAATATACCATAATTCCCGTAGTTTAGGGTCCTCAAGGTCATGCAGGATTTATCTCATCAACCGTTTATCATCTAGTTGAGATGAGGAACCCTGGAGAACACTATTGGTAATTCTTTCGGCTTCTGTAGTAGGGCTCTTACAGCAGTGTGTTTAGGATTTGGAGGCTCGGGCCTGAGGATCAACGGAGCTCTTGGTTCCAATCCTCAAGGGCTCCATGTATCGTTATAGTAGATACTTAAGCCTTAAAGGGGTCCCTATATAGGTACTTTAAGGCCGAAGTATATACTATAAGGGCACATGGAGCCTTAGGGCCTTTCTTGTGACTTTGGGCACGCGTGCAGAAGCTGACATGCCCAAGGCCCTCACTACCCTGAGCATGCAAGAACTCGCAAGCTTATACAAGAAACCCTGAACCCATCCACACCGCAGAAAGCACACCTTCTGGAACGCATCCTCAACGATAAAACTTAAAAACCCGATCGAGTTTCAGACCTGAAGCACACCCTCTAGTCTAAGCCCCAATTTCTCGAGCCCCTTCCAGCATTGACAAGGTTTCGGGCACAGTTTAGGGTTTCAAGCCTATAGACCCAAAACCCGAAACTGAGCCCTAAAAGCCAAAAGACCACAAAGCTCAACTCCCGGAAAGCCTTGTAGACACCTTTAACCCAAACCCGCAAACGAAAAAAAAATATAAAAGGAGGCCAACAGCAACCCAGACAGGATCCGTCGAAGGAGCCCTAAATGAGAACATTGACATAAAGGTCCGCCCCAAAAGAACGCCTACCCCAATTTCTTACAACTCTATCAGAGCCCAAAATACTGCGAACCCTCAAAGGAATCCTGCAGAAAAATCCTCAACCACCCTAACATACCCTGACCCCAAGGGTCCAAGTACCCAATAATCATATACTCGCCAAAATCCTAACCCATACCTACTTTCCGAAAACCGAGTACCTAAATATTGGGTCCCTTGGACCCTTGGGGTAAGACCCGAAGTCCGCAAATTCCCTTATGTAAACCCTATTCCCCAATATACACCCTAATCCCTACAACTTAACCCCCAGCCCTAAACCCTAAACCCATAAACCCCAAAACCCCCAAACCCTAAACCCTAACATACCCTAAACCCCTAAACCCCTGAACCCTAAGCCCTAAACCCTAACATACCCTAAACCCTAAACCTTAAACCCCTAAACCCTAAGCCCTAAACCCCAAACCCCTAAATCCCTAAACCCTCCCTTCTACTATAACTAGTAACCCTATCAGAGCCCAGGCCAGAGAGCCCAAAATCCCGCGATCTGCCGGGGCCTGTGCTCGGGGTCACAGCAAAGGAGCGTCGAGACGAACTTTCGCACCCCGAGGCTGCGAGAAAGCCTGGGCTTCGGGTTTAGGGATTTAGGGCTTTAGGGTTTAGGGTTTAGGGGTTTAGGGTTTAGGGGTTTAGGGGTTTAGGGGTTTAGGGTTTAGGGCTTTAGGGTTCAGGGCTCAGGGTTTAGTAGGTTTAGGGTTTAGGGCACCCCGAGGCTGCGAGAAAGCCTGGCGCTTCCAAGAGTACCCTTATAGATCCGTTGTAGTCCCTCAAGGAACCCTTGTAATAAGAATCCTAAACCCTAAGAGGCTGCGAGAAAGCCTGGGATTCTACAGAAAACTGTGGAAGGGGTTCCTTTGATTAAGAATTCTTTTCAGGCTTGCTTCAAAAATTCTTCTAGGGTTCCTTTGAGGGGTCCTTTAAGAGGATCCTTTGAGGGTTCCTTTCATCAAGCTTAGGGTTTATTTCAGGTTTAGGGTGTGTTCAAAGTTCCATCAAGGGTTCCGTTAAGGGTTCCTTTACGAGGATCCTTTGGGGGTTTCTTTAAGGATCCTTTCTATAACGATTTCCTGTCAGCATTCCGCCGAGGGTTCCTTTTGAAGTTCCGTTCAGGATTCCTCTAAGGATCCCCTTAAGGGTTTAGGGTTCCGGGGTTTAGGGCTTCTGCTGTCTACTGTATCAGCTCGAAGTCAGCAAAGGGACCCCCCAGAGACTCCAACATCCCTTAATTAAGAAATATTCCTCAAATGGTAGAAGGATCCCTCATAGGATTTAAGGAATACCTGGACCCCAAATAACCTTCCTTTTTAAGGAGTTCTATAAGGAAATCATACTAGGGAACCCTGAAGAGGGAGGTTTTAAAGGGTCCAGGTATCCCTTACTCAAGGGATATTGGAGTCTCTGGGTCTGGCCCCTTAGGGCATCGTAGGCTGTCGATTCAAAGACCGGTCGGAAAGCCTTGCGAGTGTTCATTTCCTCGTGCTTGTCCCGAAAAGTAGTGAAACCCCAAAGCTCGGGCATGAACCTTTCCCTAAGGGTTCAAAGGGCCCAAGAATTGGGCACTTAGGTTTCGGATAATAGTTATGTCGCTTACTATTTTGGAGAGTATATGATAATTAGATACTGGACCCTTAGGGTTTGATTAAGGTTTAGTTTTAGCAAGTGCGACTGCAGCGTCGCATTTAAGTTCAAAAAACTGGCTCCGGACTTCCGGAGGAAAGACCTTGACGGCTGAAGCATGTCCCGGCTGCAGGGTCTTTTGGCTGCAAGGTAAACCTTAACCCTGAATAGCCTACCTTTTTAGGGTTCCTTATTATGACTTCTTTATATGAGTCCTTAAAAATGTAGGTCCTTCGGGGTTAAGGAAGGGCTTATGGTATGCTGCACCTCGGCAAAAACACATTAGTGTCGACATCGTTCCAACATGGCCGGTACAATCCTCCAACCAATAACCCCCCCCCTCTAAACCGTAAACCCCAAGACCCTAAACCCTCCACAAATCCTCAAAAAGACCTGGGGGCATTCTTGGCTTAGCTGCAACCGTGAGAGAACCATCGAGTGCAGCCGACCATGTATACTAGGGTTCAAGGATTAGGTTTAGGGTTCAAGGATTTGGGTTTAGGGATCCGGGTATCGCACCCGAAATGCAATGCCTACCCAGCTATTCAGCCCCAATATAGACGCCAGAACATCTAAAACAACATCGTCAACAACATTCTCTGGAACTCAACCTGATCATATTGGAATTGCAAATTTGCTACTGGACTAGCATCAGAATATCCAGGCTCCAAATGCGACAAAATTATTCTGTGCCGCTTTATCGTAGGAGGCCAGTTGTTCACCAAATAATATACTAGGTAAGCGGGGTATGGGTACTATAAGATTCATATGTGGTTCAAGGGACAGTCCTGCCACATAGGCAACTTGGGCTTCCAAGACTACCCAGTGGAACTCCCGCACAACCCTTTCAACCCGTCTGGGAAGCAAGCCCTAACCCTTTGAACCTAAACTTGTCAACATAAACCCTAAAAGCTTTAAAGAACGCCAACCTGCCTGATCACCAAACCCCAAACCCTAAACCCCCTAGACCCTAAACCCCCAAACGTTAAACCCTGAACCCCGAAACCCTAAACTCCTAAAGCCTAAAAAACTCCACCCGAAACCACTGGCAAGTAGCCATTTGGCCTTGGCCTCGTGCCAGTGGTCCTTTGGCTTGGGCCCTAAGCCACATAGACCCATAACTCGGAACCTAAACTCCAGACATATAGTCTATTTTAGGTTATGTAAATATCCTATAATAGACTAAATCATTCTATGTCTTGAAATGCCATCCCTGAATCCCTAAACCCTGAACCCTGAGCCTGACTGCATTTGGTATAGCAGCACAGACTACTCTGGGGTCTACCGTGGCCGACACCTAGGATTCGGAGGCTTTATAAGGTACTTTAAGCGACCATCACCTAAATTCTGTGGGCATTTATTATAATAAACCCGCATTTGGCATTGATAGGGACCCTACAGAACAAGTGGGTTTTGGTAGGTTCAGGTAGGCTGAGGGTGGGGGCTCCAGCCCTCTATGACTAATTCAGGATCGTGATATCGATACTCATCCTCATGGTCCAAAGGCTCAGGATAGAAGTTATGAGGTCGATATCTGGGAGAGTATATGGTTTTAGGCTTTAGCCTCATCAGCCATGCGTCTACGGACTCTTGTAAGCCGACAGGCCGCAATCCTAAACCCCTAACCCCTCCTTGAGGTACCATGGCAATATGCAGCGACTTTTCATGCCTTCTGGGCTACATTCCTTCAATAAGGGTCCGCGAACCCTAAACCCTGGCAGAATCCTCAAAAAGCCCCTGTGAAAACCCTTAGGCTTACGGGAACTCCACAAAAACTAACTTTGCCTTTAAACCCTAAACCCCTAAACCCTAAATCAAACTTTGAGGTACCTAGCATAAAACCCTGAACATAGAAACCATAAACCCTGACCGAGTCTCCTCCGGCATCAATGCCCAAAAGGACTCCAAGTTTTCGTACTGCTTGGTGATCCTGGGCATGGGTTTAGGGCTTAAAGTTTCATCTTTAGGATTTAGAGTTCAGCGGAGGCGCATATCATCAGGTTTAAATTTGGAAAGGAGGTGCCGAGGTCGCAAAATAACAAGAACTCTTAACCTCCTTTGAACCCTCAACCCCACAAAACATGAGCCGTGAACCACACACCCGAACCCTAAACCCTACCTGGGCCCCAAGAAACCTACCCTTTTAAGGGTTCCTTGAGGTGGTTTCCTTATCTAAATCCTTAAAAACGTAGGTTCTATGGGGTCAAGGTAAACCCACCTCTAAACCTCTAAACCCTAAACCTCTAACCCCTGAACCCCTAAACGCTTCAGTCTGAGCCCCGTGTTTCAAAGCTCTGACCCAGAGACTCCAATACCCCTTAATTAAGGAATATACCTTAGATTATAGTAGGATCCTTAATATGATTTACCTAGAGTCTCCAATGTAGTCCCTTTTTTTGGTTAACCAGTTTTATGGTTAGGACCCTATAATAGAGATTTTGGTTAACCAAAAAAAGGAACTACAATGGAGACTATAGGTAAGGAATATTCCTTAATTAAGGGATTTTGGAGTCTCTGGGGAACCCCGGGGCGCCTTGAAGCACTACCACTTCTCTTACCTTTGGATAGTACCCCACGGTTTAGGGTTTAGGGTTTAGAGAACCCTAAAACCTAAACCCCAAAGCTCCCAACCACAACAAAAGGAGCAACGGAGGACTCGCGGTTCAGAAATTGACACGTTTCAGGGTTGACCTCTGAGGGTCCAAAGGACCCAGTGATTAGGTACTTCTTCGGAAAAAACAGGGTTCCTTTAAGGGGGGTCTATAAGGATTGCTATAAGGGGTATTATGGGTGTTGTGTAGTACCCCAAGGGTCCAAAGGACCCAATAATTCGGGTTCCTTTAAAGGGCTCTACAAGGTTCCTTTAAAAGGGGTACTACTAGGGTTCTATTATCTGGGCCTTATTAATTCGGTACTAGGCTTTAGGATAGTAGTTATGTAGGCTAGGATTTTGGAGAGTATATGATCATTGGGTACTTGGACCCTTTGGGGTATGGAATGGAAGAATGGTACAGTAGTAGTAGTTATAATTGTACCCCATTCCTCCATTCCCTACTAACCAAAGGTAAGCTTTTCGGAGATTTTCGGATTTCCGGATCTCACGGTTCGGGATTTAGGGTTTAAGGTTTAGGGTTTTGGCTCTAGGGTATTTTGGGGGTTTAGCGTTTTGGGTTTTTGGGTTCACGTTCTGGGACTTAGGGCATGATTTAGGACCCCTACCCCCAACAGCTCAGATATTGATGAATCTATTCGCTGGACCAGGGACGCAACAACTACAACTGTCTGGTTCTTAGTAGGGAACGGGGGAATGGATCCCTATAGTAGTCCCTATATAATCCCCAGTAGTAGACCCCAGAACCCATGCCCCGATTCCCTACACTAAGCAAAAGGGAGACAATTTAGGGGTTGGGCTTTGAGGCTTCAGGGTTCGAACAGAGCAACGGAGCCCTGACCTGCAATCAACAATAAATGCTGGCGAGTCGTTGGATCCTAAATAATTAAGCCGGCTTAAGCAGCTTCCTGGATATATGCATGATCTGTGCTTGCAGGTGCTGCAGCCGTGAGCTCGGTTCAGGCTACGACCACTGCGACTGCGAGGAGGACGACGACGACAACGACGACTACTACGACTACTACCCTAAACCCTAACAGTTGAATACTGTTACTACCACTACAGCCTGTCTTGCACCAAAGATCTCGAAGAGCTCTTTGAAACCGCCAGAATAGTCGGAGGCATCACCTCAGATCACAGAAGAACACCCAGCTTCAGGGTTCTGAAATCCCTGAAGCCTTGTTGCTACCGGCCAAAACATCCTGCGTGATGCATGATCTGCGAAGTGTGTGTCGCACGTTGCTTCCATGGATGAGGATAGTTAGTTAACTCAAGGTTACACAGGATACAGGATGAAGAAGCCCATATCCTACACCCTAAACCCTATAAGCCTTAAGTTTAAAGCTAAATGCTATATTTCCGACCCTGAACCCTTAGCCCTAACACAGGCTTCTTCACTTAACAGTTCAGGGACCCGAAGAGTCCTGGGTACTGATCTGGGGGATGCTTTCGAAATCATAATCTAACCACATAATCTAACCAGTGGTTTTGGGGTTCCCTTGGCTCTGTAGCTCCTTATTTAATAGGAATTATCATGATCCCTGGCTCCTTAGCTCCACCAATATCAATGGTTAGTAATAGTAATTCCTAATATGGAATCCCTACATTCTACTTTATGGGGGTTTCCGAAAATAGGGGACCCTCATATAGTACCCTAAATAGTAGGATCCTTATCAGAAGGACTCCCCCCAAATAAGGTAGCCCTATTTTTGGGAAGTTCTGTATAACTAGTTTGGACCCTTTGGGGGATTGCAGGACTGGCGGAAGTGCGAGTTTGCTCCGGGACCTTTGGTCTGGTTGCTCTACTTGGAGGGTCATGGGACTTAGTAAGTAACATTATAAGTAATTACCTAAATTAGGGTTATAAGTAGTTATAATAGTTATCCTAATTGTAACTCGGTTTAAGGCTTGGTCGGATTATGGCAGAGGTTGGGGGCTTCGTCATTCTAGTTCGCAGCACGCGCGGCCCTAGCATGGCGCACCAAAGCATGCTTATGCAGATAACACTGCACATCCATCGTAAACAATTTCCCAACGACGATGTCCAAAGCGTGGCTTTAGGGTTTAGGGGGCTTAGGGTTGAGGGGGTTTAGCGTTTAATTACGTAGGGTTTGAGACCGACGACGACTTTAGCCTGCAGAATGGTGTCGATGTAAGGTCTGTCTGTTCAGGCCAGGGTGCAGGCTTTAGGGTTCAGGGGTCACCGTTTAGTTAGGGTGGTTTATGTGTTGAAGGGTCTACTTAGCCCTTGAAAAAGCAGGAGACTTTGCAAGCAGGTCATTGCTGAGATTTACACAGCCGCGTCTTTCTTGAAAAGTACTGGCAAAGCCTTCAAACCCTACACCTTAACCCCCCAAACCCTAATCCGCGGAACCCTAAGCCCCTCTAAAAATCACGTCTAATTAATCCCGAAAAACCCTACAGAGCCCATGAAACCTTTGAAGGAGCCCTGTGAAATCCCTGCAGCCTCTAAAATCCTCCTTTCGGACTGGTCGCCAAAAGGTAAACTGCCCGTTAGCAGCTCGTAGGTGAGAACGCCGATGGACCAAACATCGGCTTTTGCTGCATACTTGCCTTTGCTGTGTTTTTGGTGTTTTAAATTCAACACAGAGCTTTTGCTGCATGCTTGCCTTTGCTGTGTTTTTTGGTGTTTTTTTGTCTGTCTGCTTCAGGTTTCAAGGTTTGGGGGATTTGATCCATGTGTGAAAAGTTTAGTGAGAGCTTATGGCAAGTAGTTCAGACTGTACTGTACCGAGGCAGAGAGGTTCCTCCAAAATTTAGGATGCCTATTGAACTATGATTCATTGCAATAATAAGAAGATCCCCCAAGCAATAAGAAAAAGGGTACTACCACCTGAAGTACGTGATTCCGGCTTACAAGGAAGACTGAGGTACGTGCGCCTAGCCCGCACCTAAACCCTGAACCTTAAACTCAACACCCTAACCCTATACCCTAAACTCTATATCCGAAGCCCTAAATCCTAAATCCTAAGACCGTGAGAAGGACAACCCGTGTTCAGCAAGGCCCTCAAAGCTAACATTGAAAAGCTGGCGAGTCTCCCATCCTTTTGCAGACTTCTGGTGCCATGTAGGCCGGAGTCCCATTCACCTGGGTTTCATTGAAGTGAACGGTGGTGGAATGAAGGGCTTCGAAGGAGAGCATCAAGATTGAACAGTGTTAGGCTTCAGGCTTGTGAGTTTGCATAGACGGCTTTGAAGTTCTAACAGGGTTACACACTATACTTGGGTAGTTGTCAATATTATGGCCCCTTTTTGAATAGTTACCCTAAATAAATAATGGGTGCCGTATTATAATGAGGACACACAAAGGGACCATAATTTTGGACATGAAGGTGAGGAAGGGGCCATGAATCTAAGAGCAAACTCCAAACATCGACCCGATCGGGTTGACTGGGTATCAGTGCAGCGCTGCTTGTGTGTCGCATGCAGGGCCCCAAGAATCTAAACAACCGTAGCTTTGCAAGGTTCATTAGTCTGATTTCCGTAACTTATCTGTGTCCTTGAAAAGGCAGGTTGTGGTGGGGGGCGGGGGTGGTAATGTACGGGCCTTAATAATTGAAATAGGGTTTTGGGGGTCCATGATACTATTACCAAAATAAAGACCACCCCCCCAAAAAAAAAAAAAAAAAAAAAAACATAAGATATTATGAAGGCCCTTATACTATCCTTAACGCTAAACCCTATTCAAAAAGGCCCCTACAGTACGGAAGCTTGTTGAGCTTAGGATGTTGGCGGATGGCTTCTCAAGCAGCTACAGTAGAAGCCCAATACTTGGAAACCCAACCGCCTCAATCCTTAAGAGTATTGTAAAGGGAATCCTAGCACTATTTGGCCTTAATCCGGTTTCCAACTTTATGGGGTTTACTGTAAAGGCCTGGATTGCGCATCGGACGATGGAAGGCCTCAACGTCCAGGAGGGTCCATACATACAACCATTATGAAAACAGGTCCCCCCCAAATGGTTTCACACAAAGATTAAACTGGTCTTTTTGGGGCCTGGTTCCGTCATGGTAGCATCTTCGGACACTCTGGGTGTGGCGGTATACCGACTCCGATTCCCGACCGCCTTTGCCTCTATGGGTCGCATTTCATGGCTCAGAGATGGAGCACGCCAGCCCGTTCCGAGCAACACTGAGAATGTGCACACACTAAACCCTAAACCCTAGACCCCTAAACCCCTAAACCCCTAAACCCTAAACCCCTAAACTCCAGCTACAACAGGCGCAAGACACAAACCCACGACCCTGACCAAGGCGAAGTCCTTTACTTGTTCATTCTCTTGAGCCTTGACCTTTTCACCAAATTTTAGGGTTTAGGTTGGGGTCTAGGGTTCCGGTTCCGAAAGTATCTGTAAAGGGCGACGGTCGAAGTTTCTGTTCTGAACCAGTCGCATCTGTGATGCCGCCACCGGGGTCGGTTGGATCAAAGGTCGCAGATAACCCGAAGTCGATGATTTTGCAGTTGTAGCTGCCTGCTTTGCGGATTTGGGTTGAGCATGGTTGAGTACTATAGGGGCCTTGATAATTAGAATACGATCTTGGGGGTCATTATACTGTAATTATACTGTCATCATGATAAGGACCCCCCCCCCAAAAAAAAAAAATGGTATAGGTAGTTATTGAGGCCCTAGATTACGCGGCTAAACCAACTTCCCGTGACTGAAAAGACCTCTATGCAGAAGGAGCGCTAAAAGAAGGCTTTTTGGGCTTGTTATAGCTCCAAGTAGGGTTTAGCATTTTTGGGTTTAGAGTTTTGTGCTATACTGGTTGGTCTTTTTCGAGCGCGATTTGGGGGTCGGGGTGTAAATGCTTAGGATTTGGAGCTTCCCAGCGGCTATGCAAGATTTATCGAACTCCTGCACCCTAAACCCTAAACCTATACTGAACTTAGAACCCTAGCAAAAATTATAATTTTAGCTGTTTCTTAGGGATTATAATAACCAAAAATCAAAAATTATTTCTAAGTACCCCTAAGAAACCCCTGCCTCCCAGACAAAAGCCTTGAATGGTGTGGTCCTAGTCCAAGCAAGGCGAGTGCTGCTCAGAAGCCCGGCCAGAGCCTGCACTTAAAGCCAATAGCTGTGAACCCTAAAAACGGTTTAGGGCTTAGGAATTATATTCTTTAAAGGAACCCCTAAAGATCCCTTTGAAGGACCCCCTAAAAACCTGAACAAAGGAAGACGCTGCCTTCTTTCAGCTCGGGACTCAGGCAGCAGCCGGTGAGCCAGGCCAAGCTCCTGGGGGTTTGGGGCCCAGAGAGCCCAATACCCCTTAATTAAGGACAAGGGCTAGGGCTCCTTTAAGGGATCCTTTAAGGGATCTATAGGGTTTAGGGTCTAGGGAAGAATTCCCCTTAATTAAGGAATATGGCTTACATTATATAGGGATTCAAATTTAGGATTTAAGCTATCTTCCTTAATTAAGGGGTATTGGGCTCTCTGGGGGTTCCTTTAAAGGGATCTGTAGGGGTAGGGGTGCCTATAAGGGCTCCTGCAAGGGATCTATAAGGGTATCGTGGGTTTTGGGGGTTTTGGGGTTGTAGGGGTTTAGGGGTTTTAGGGGTTTGGGGGTTTGGGCGTTTAGGGGTTTAGTGGTTCAGGGTTTACGGTTTAGGGCGTTTAGGGGTTAGGGGTTGAGGATTCAGGGTTTAGGGGTGTAGGGGTTTATAAGACCGGCAAACTATGGCGCAGGATGGCACAGCTGCTGTCGTCGTGCAGGCCTTTGGGCAATCCGGCTGCTAGCGATGCCGAAGGTGGTGGTGATGGGCAAAGGTGATGATAGTGATTTCGGTGAGAAGGGCGACGAAGGTGATTGTGGTGATGAAGATGACGACTGCCATGATGGTCGTGGTGATAGTGGTGGTGGTGCGGTTGGCGAGAGTGGTGAGAGCGGTGAGGCGTTGAGGGTGGTGATGCTGGTGACATAATGGTGATGGTGCTGATGGCAGCGATGCTGATGGCGGCCTTGGTGATCGTGACATAAAACGCGGTGGTGACGGGAACGATGGCCAAGGTGTTGATGGTGATGGCGGCGATGATGGTGATGGCGATGACGGTGGTGATGATGGTGATGCTGCTGATGATGACAATGACGCTGACGCGGATGGTGGTGACGATGATGACGGTGCTAAGGAAGATGATGCTGGCGACGCCGACGACGATGATCTGCCAGTGATTAGAACACTGATTCTACTCATGCCCTCGACCCCATTCCCTGAACCTTACACTCTGAACCCAAAAAGCCCCAAACCCTTAAACCCTAAACCCCTAAACCCCTAAACCCAAAACCCAAACCCCTAAACCCAAAACCCAAAACCCTAAACGCCTATAACCCCTTAACCCTAAACCCCTAAACCCTAAACCCCTAAAGCCCTAAACCCCTAAACCCCGAAAAAACACCCTAAGCCGTACTTGATTGCAAGGCCAGGAGCTGCTCGTGCAAATCCGCACACACCAACATGATGTTGCCGGGCTTCCTCGACGACTTCCGCTTTGGGGTCTAGGGCTTCCCAGAGAGCCCAATGCCCCTTAATTAAGGAAAAGGGCTAGGGCTCCTTTAAGGGATCTATAGGGTTTAGGGTCTAGGGGATAATTCCCCTTAATTAAGGAATATGGCTTACATTATATAGGGATTCATATTAGGATTTAAGCTATATTCCTTAATTAAGGGGTATTGGGCTCTCTGGGTTAATGCTCGGGGCTTCAGTTTAGGGCTTCCTAGGGGTCTGGAGCTTGGGGGCTTCTGCCTCGGTACGTGGACGCGGGAATCGGCGTTGCTTAATATAGCGACCCGTAAAAGGGTTTTGGGTGCATTTTGTTCGTCGAATAGAGTGTAACTATTGTAGTGTAACTCTGAGGAATAGTACTAGTAGGAATTCTTCAAGCTTCTATATTCGACTCGGGCACTCTTTCGTTACAATGGCCTAGACCAAGATGGATCCTGTAGAGCGGGACCCATTACCCATTACAGCTTCAAGGATGTCCACCCATCGAACCATACATACTGGCTGATCGAGGTGTGTATACATAAATATAGGTACATAAAAACACAACATAACTACATGCGTATCTACATCCGTCCATCCATCCAGCCAGACAGCCAGCCAGTCATCCAGCCATCCATCCATGCATGCATACATACACATAAACTTGCATGTGAATGTAGATGCACATATTATATACAGATACATGTATGTATACAAAAGCAACGTCATCTACATACACAGTGCAGATACATTCACCTATACACCGTTTTGGAGTCCGGGGTATATATATATATATATATGTATATATGCACACACAAGTAATATACATACATGAACTGGCACGTACGTTTATGTGTATATTTTCTATATACATACATACATATATATATATATATAAGTGCACATGCAAATGACCACAAAGTGTAAAGGTATATGTAGATCGAAGTGCCCATTGGTGCCAGTGGCACCTAGCGGCACTCGGAGACTTTGCGGTGCACAAGGCAAGTGGCAAATCCCGGTGCAGAACGCCACGCTCGTGGCAAAAGGCTGCGCCGGACAGCACCTAGTCCGGAGGGCCCTCATATAGGGTTTCGGGTTTTAGGCTTTGGGGTTTAGGGTTAAGGGGCACAAAGGGTTTAGGGCTCATATAAGGGCCTTGATAACTAGAACAAACGGGAACCATGTCCCTTTGAATTTAAAAAGGTTGGTTTAAAGGCTCATTTCACGTTCCAGTATAGGGGTATATGCTAGCACTAACCAAGCAAGGAGCCCTCAGGGATAGTATCGCTCATTGTTTAGACCCCCAGAATGAACCCAGGCCTTCAGAAACTCGGGTTCAGGGTTGAAGGTCGAGAAACTGATGTCTTCTTCCACGATGGCAACCCGGTCTTGGCAGATTAGAGGGTTTAGGGTTCAAGCGTTCATGGGAGCACATCTACTTGCCGAACCGTCCTCCCCTTAACAAGGGACCCTAACTCCAAGCCTCAAACAAAACCCTCTAAGCACTTGTAGATGCCTTAAAAGAGCCCTGTGAGATAACCCCCAAACCCCCAAAACACTTAGGGTTTAGGGTACTGTAGTGCCGCACAAACCCAAAGGCCTTGGAGTAACTTCCTTAGTAAGCCCAGTAAGCCACCCTGCACCCTGAAGCCCTAAAACTCCGTAGGTTAGACGCCAGAAAGTTGGACATCTTTCTCCTCCCGCCTTGAAGAACCCTTGGAGTAACTTTCATAGTAAGCCCTTACCCTAGGCATCTAAGGACTCATATATCCAGGCTTTTGGGCCCAAAGACCATACTATATCAGGCTTTCCTTA
This sequence comes from Symbiodinium sp. CCMP2592, assembly GCA_905221615.1. Lineage (NCBI taxonomy): Eukaryota > Dinophyceae > Suessiales > Symbiodiniaceae > Symbiodinium > Symbiodinium sp. CCMP2592. The sequence continues at coordinate 475,254 of CAJNDT010005891.1, read as the reverse complement.
AACCTGAAGAACCTACCTTTTTGAGGACTTATATAAGGAAATCGTAATAGGGAACCCTAAAAAGGTAGGTTCTTCAGGGTTAAGGTATACCATGAACCCTCATAAACCCTGGCCCTAAATCCCTAAACCCCAGGGTTAAGGTTTGGGCTAGTTTGATGCCCAGGGTTGAAGAGAAAGCCTGGCGGACGATGCGGGAGACCAGATGTTCACCCAAGCAGCCACTCCTGAAAGGTCACAGGGCTAGGATTCAGGGTCTAGGGCGGAGGGTTTAGGGTGCATAAATTTAAGAATTCGGGTTTAAGGCTCAGTGTTTAGGATCCTTGATCAGGATGTAGGCTTTAGGGTTTCGCGTTTGGGTCTCTGGGTTTAGGGCCCTTTAAGGGCTCCTTTGAACGTTCTTTTGAGGGTCTTTGTGGCACTTAGTCGCTAGGGCTCCTGAAAGCCGGAAGGTTGGTTTTATACGGCTCTTGTAGTACTTGTAACGGTCTTCACAGGCTCTTGTTCGGTTTCAGCCTCGATCTTGGCATCATGGCTTACTTTGAGTTTAATGGGGGTCCAGGGACCCAGAGGGTCCAGAAAAACAAGGGACCCTCTTAGATCAAGGCAAGGCTCTCGCATTTTGTGGTTGCGGTCAGGTTGCTTTGGAGGCGCAAACAAAGGTCCAGGATCTAGGAGGATCTGGGGGGCAAAGCTCCAAACACTCTGACGGTCATAGGCTCTCAATCCCAATTAAACCCTGAGTCGTTGGGGGTTTGGACATTTCTTCACGGAACTAGTGTGCAGCGAAGGTCAGAAACAACCTCACGTCCTAAACTTTGGTGTTTACCAGCACCCCCCAACTACCCTCTACTATACCCTAAATACCTCTATTGGGGACCATCACGGCTCTATTGAAGGGCACTTGAGGGGTCCTGGTAGGCTTAGGATACACGTCTTAACCTGATGGGTCGAAGCCTCACTCATCTGTCCTACACCCCCACCCCTTGTATGTCCGAGAATCGAAAAACCCAGATTTCTCCAAGGATATTAGCGTTGTGGAGATATTCCCCAAAAAGCCATTCTAATCATGGCTTTGGGGGACCTACATGCATAATTACGTACCGTCTTAGGAAACCTCCTAAAAGCCGTTGGAAAAAACAAATGGGAGTTTCCGAAAATAGGGAGACCCTCATGTAGTACCCTAAATAATAGGATCCTTATTATAAGGACCCCAAAATAAGGTACCCTAATTTTCGGAAACTCCCAAATGTACCAGTCCTTTCCAACAGGTCGTCGAGGTCGCCCCCCGACAGCTTCTCCTCAGCAAGGTGGGGATACTCGGCTTGGGCGCCGCACAAGGGTTTGCGGCTTAGAGTTTCCCAGACCCCCGATAGTAGATCCCTTAATGGGGCGGGGGTTCCTATAAAGTACCCTTATATAGGGCCCCAAATTAGGGGATCTACTTTCTAGATCCTCCCGGGGGGTCTGGTTTAGGGGGCTTCGGGCTTGGTGTGGCGTTGTTGCTTTAGTCTTCGTAGGGTGCTCTTTAATGGATCAATGAAACCAGTAATCAACTCACTGAAAACCCAGAGCCCTATATGGTAGGAACCTGATAAAGAAATCCTGGGCCTATAACCCCCAAAAAGGAGTCATATCAGGAAGCCTAATAAAGACCCAAAGATTTCTTAATCAGGTTCCTACATTACACCCTAAATCCAGAAAGCCTTTACTGTGACATCTAGAACTCTATCATGGGATCGTTGTTCTTCCTAAGAGTACTTCTCGCAACAGCAGTAGCCTACTTCTGAGTCTCGTGACGCTGTCAAGCATGGAACTTCATCCCGAAAATCCTACTCTAAACTGGGCCGACATAGTTTGACATCTGCCTGGCAGTAGTCTTTACAAAAACAAGTCCCTCCGAGAGGACCTGTATGTAAGCATCCGTGACCGCGACAGACACCGGTTTCCTGGCGTTTGCCCGGGTGAACCTGTGTTGCCCGCTGTGATGTCGTCGACTGTGAGTGCAGACAGTTGCCTCACCCTCCGGAGCCATCCACTGGTTGTGGGGTAGGTCACACCGCCATAAAAACAAGCAAGCCTAGAGGATAATGTTGTTAATTGTTTGGGCCCTCGGGCCTAATCAAACCCTAAAACTGCATTACCCTTCCCGGCTTGGTGTTGTGATCTTCTTCTCCCAAAGGCGTTCCTCCTCCGGCAAACCATACAGGGCTCCTTAAATTAACAAGGGCTCAATGTTTTTTTGGGGTTCAGGGTTTAAAGGGTTCAAGTTTCTTTGCGGCCTCATGGTCCAGAGCTTTGGGTTTGGAATTGAGGCTTAGGGGTTTATAGGGTTTAGGGAGGTCTTTGGCTCCGGGTTCAGGTACGGTCCGGGGCCTCCAAGGTTTCGGGTACTTAAACCCAGGCTTTCTGGGTACGTGTAGTTCTCTAAATATGGTTCCCTTCTTAGGTCCACCCCAAAAAAGTACGGCACCGTCATTTTCAGCACCCCAAAAGGGACCTTGATTTGAACAACTACCCGTACAGTATCATGAACCACGAAAGCACGCGTTCGATCACCTTACGCACCAGCAGCTTGTCCGGAACTTCAATGTAAATCGTGAACCCCTGTGGGGGTTATTGGTTTAGGTTTGGGAGTTTAGGCGTTTAGGGCCCTCAAACTCCTTGCAGCCATGACGAGTGCCCTTACAAAGCTCCAACAACCCGAACCTCCTCCGAAGCGCCCTGCACCCTTACAGCCTGAACCCTAGACATCCCTAAACCCTACATAGGTGGTTGTCAATATTTGGGTCCTTGTTATAATACGGCAACTAATATTTAGGGTGCCCAAAAAGGGACCATAATTTTGACAACCACCCACATAAGGCCCATCCTTACCTTAATCCCGAAGAACCTACATTTTTAAGGAGTTATATAAGAAATCATACTAAGGAACCCTAAAAAAGGTAGGCTATTCAGGGTTAATTTAAACCCTACATAATGCCCGGTTACCATGAGGAGGGAGATCTGGAGAGCCCTAAGCCGGCAACCACTTAACTCCTGGCAGAACCCTCAAAAGCGCCCTTGAAGGGGTTTAGGGTTTAGGGTTTAGGGCTTGAAGAACCTTCCAGGGAACCCCTTTGGAACAACACCGATTTACGCACAACAAGATTGAAGAAGCCCGGTCACCATGAGAAGATAGATCTTCTGATTCCTGGTGTCCTCACCGAATTCGAAGAGCCGCACGATGTTCCTTGGTCTCTTCTGGTAAAGAAGCAGGATACCTGTTTTAGAGGGTACTGGTTTAAGAGCTCGCATCTAAAGTAGTAGGAATCCAACCACAAAAAGGTAAAACGCAACTCTCAAGATTGACCACCTACTTGTCGGGTATCATGGGGAACTAAAGGTTAACCTTTTTGGTGATATAGGGGTTACAGACCCAAAAAAGGTTAAGGGCTACTTACTCTACTACTGGGACCAAGTTTCGGATGATCCAGATCCTGTAGCACCTCGGGCCGCAAAAGGGGTTTAAGGCGCAACCTGTCGCTACGGGAATTGTCGGGTGTTGCCACTCAACTACTGAACATAACTGACAAAGCTCCCCTAAGCCGTAAAGACATGCTCTCGAGTGGGAGGCTCTACACATGTTCTGCTTCGGTTCTATATCAAGTTGCTTTTTAATCCATAATTCGTAATGGCTCCATAAAACGCTTTTGACACAGGCTTTGCACTGTTTATAGTGCTCTTGTCAAGCATGACTTACACAAATCACCCCTGTATACATGCGACTCCAGCTGACCAGTGGAGGTGTATTAAAGGGCAGCTGCTACGATAGCAAGGCTTCAGGCGTCCCTGCTTTAACATGGAGCCCTGCGTACCATAGGGACCTAGAACGGGGCTTTGGGCGGTATGTTGTCGTATAGTTCGACTTCGGGGACTATGATCGATAAGCCGTTAAACCCACCAAAATCCTTAAACCCTAAACCCTACTATGAGTAAGAATTCCGAACCGTATGTGTCTTCTTCAATGATCGGGCCGAAAAAGCTCCAACTTTCTTTCATTCACCAATGTGTAAGGCCGAAAAGCCAAAAGTTCTCTCATATGCTAGCTCCCGTGTACAAGGACCCTAAACCCTAAACCTCAAAACCTTATCTACGGCATTGGGATTTGGTCCACGGGCTGCCTGGATCTCACGGCGCATGTTGTCCAGCAGTCGTGGCGCTAGGTTCTTCGTCGTCACGATCTTGATGACTCGTTCAAGACCTCGAAAAGCTGAGGATGTGTAATATAGGGGCCTTAATAATAATTAGAATAAGTTTTGGGGCCCATTATACTATAACTATAATAAGGACCCCCCGCCCCCTCCCCCCCCCAAAAAAAAACAAAACAAAAAAACAAAAAAAAAAAAATATATATATATATATATATATGGGTAATTCTTAAGGCCCCGGTCGTCGGGCTCAGGGTCTTTGGGGTTTAGGGTTTAGGGCCAGGGTTTATGAGGGTTCATGGTATATGGCTTGCGATTTAGGGATAGAGCTGAGAGTGTAGGGTTTCGGGCATTGGGCCTGAGTTTCCCCAGCTACCGTTTACTATCCCCTGGACTTCCAGACTGCAAGCCCGCAGCCCAAACAAATCGACCCAATAGCTTCTCCGGGTTTAGGCTCCAGACTTTAAGCCGTACGCTCCCCATGACCCCACAGAAACCAGCTCTTTCAGTAAGCTTGCTGATCTCGAACGGTGCTTCACGTAGATCTCATGATTCTCTGAAAACCAATCTTCGGAAAACAACACTTCCTAGAATGCAAGACATGATGATGACCTAGTCCTGGAGGCTGCAGGGAAATGTACGGTTTAGAGTTACGGCGGCCGCTATGCTCGAGCACAACGGCGACCCTGAACACATAATTTCGAAATCGCCAAAGCCTAAACTCTAAGGCTCGACGTGACGGGAGGTACCGGGCCCCGTTTCGGTTGCTTAGAACCTTACATAGCGCCCTAAGCAAGAACCCGAAAACGAGATGCGCAATAAGTACATCTTCAGCAAATCGCGAAAAGAAGGGAAACTATATAGGAGCAACCCTAAACCCTAAACCCTAAACCGTTAAGAACCTCTAGCCAAGAACATGTTGGAACCCGTAAACCCTAAATTCGTAACCCCGGGGGAGCCCTGCCCAGACCTCTGGGAGGATGTAAATAGCAGATCCCTTTAAGGGGATTGTTTTAAAGTACCTCCCGGGGTCTGGGTATAGAACCCTTCTAGAGCCCTTTTAAAATATCTGTAAAAACCCTTAAGTAGGACCCCTATAGAGCCCTTTCTGAGGTCCATACGAACCTACACCCTTAAGCCTGAGGCCCTAATTGGCGCTAATTATAGGCCCCTTTCCCAGAGAGCCCAACACCCCTTAATTAAGGAACATAGCCTAAATCATAATATGAAGCCCAACATAATTTAAGCCAAATTCCTCAATTAAGGGGAATTATCCCCTAGACCCTAAACCCTATAGATCCCTTAAAGGATCCCTTAAAGGATCCCTAGCCCTTTTCCTGAATTAAGGGGTGTTGGGCTTTCTGGGTTCCTGAGGGCTTCTTACCCTAGGTATCTAAGGACTCATACGTTAAGGTTTTTGGGCCCAAAGACCATATTATATAAGGCTTTTGGGCTATTTTGATGCCCAGGGTTAGAGTTCCTCTAAAGGGTTCTGTAAGGTTCCTTTAAAAGTGGTATTTTTAGGAATTATGAGGGGTTCTATTATATGGGCCTTAATAACTATAAGGGCTTCTTAGGGGCTAAAACATCGATCCCGGGCACCTGTAGCCCGCTCCCGCACCAAGTGGACGACGCCGAACGCGCCGCTCCCCAGCTCTCTCAGAATGTCATAGCCTTAGAGGGGTTGGTGGTTTGAGGTTTTTAGAATGTCATAGCCTCATAGGGGTTTGGGGTTTTTTATTTTTTTGGTGGTTTGAGGTTCTTAGAATGTCATAGCCTCATAGGGGTTTAGGTGTTTGTTCTTGTGGTTTGAGGATTTTAGAATGTCATGGCCTTATAAGGGTTTAGGTGTTTTTTTTGTGGTTTAGGGTCGAGTTTTCAGGCCTCATAGCCTTAGGGTTCAAGTGTTTTGTTTGTGGTTTAGGGTCGTGTTTAAGGTTTAGGTTTCTTGTTGGGTTTAAGCATATCCCTGGGGCTTCAAATATAGGTCAAAATAGGTATGTACATCTTAATCTTAAGAGTTTAGACTCCAAAGCGCCGCAGTGCTAGTTGCAACTTAGTCGGGACAGGAGAGGCTCTTAGAGACTGTTTCTAGGATGCCCAGTAACCTGGGAATAAAAAGGGCTCCCTTTTTGGTATTGGGTAACTTTATAGGGAACCTAGGACTACAAAAAGGGAATAAGGGGACTACTGGGCATCCTAGATTTGCAAATTAGTCGGTGCATGACCCTAATGCTCCATGTAGCCATATAGTATACACTTAGGCCTTAAAAGTACCTATATAGGAACCCCTTTAAGGTCTAAGTATATACTATAGGGGTACATGGAGCCTTAGGGTGAGAGACTCTTGGATACTGTTTGGTTTTGTGAAAAGGATGGGGCCGGGCGTTGGCTGGAGCGCATGCAATCTCCCAAAGCTAACAAACTCCAACGGATAAAGAAACCCCTAGAAACCCTTGCAGATCCCCTAAAGAACCATTGAAGGATCGCTATAACCCAAAGGGTCCCAAACAATTACCCTAATTATACGGCAGAATGTAGGGTTCTTCACTAGGACATAATCACTACTATGATTTGAGGAAGTATCCACCATAATAGTACCTGGCACACTGTGGGAAAAGCAGTTGTAGATCAACAAAGCAAAGCGGCGCAAACTGAGGAAGTCACCGGTCCGGTGTTGGCTGATCAAGCCCCTCGGACTGGCTCAGGATCCAAAAAGTAGATCCCTTAATTATGGGGTTCCTATAAGTACCCTAAGTAGTATAGGGCCCCAATTCAGGGGATCTACTTTCCAGATCCTTTCGGGGGTCTGGGATTTAGGATGTATGAGGTTCTTGCGGGGTTTTAGGTTCGGGATTTAGGATCAAGGAACTTTTGGGCCTTGTAAATAGGGCTCAAGGGTATTTAAGCGGAGTAGGGGTGTTGGGGTTCGGGGTTTAGGGCTTAGGCTTGGGCCCTTCGAGGAAGAGGACTTTCGGTTGAAGGATTTGGGGGTCTATAGTTTACCTTAAGCCGGAAGAACCTACCTTTTGAAGGACTTATATAAGAAAATCATAATGGGGAACCCTAAAACGAAAGGTTATTCCGGCTTAAGGTAAGGCTTAGGGTTTGAGTTTTGGGAAACAGGATTCAGGGCCTATAGTCTATAGGGTATGAGAACCCCATATCATACCTAGAGGCTCATACCCTACCCCTTTTTTAGGATACCTAGTTTTATGGTTAGGATCTGCTATCTTAAAAAGTAGGCGCCCTAAAAAAGGGGTATATAGGGTATGAGTCTCTAGGTAAGTGATCGTTTCAGATGATAGACCGCAGGCATGATTCCCCCAGGCCCTACGCCCGTACGCCTTGGCGGCCTTAACAAAGTTAAGGGCTTCAACACAGGCCCATTTCCCTTAAGGCTCCATGTAGCCATATAGTATACACTTCGGCCTTAAAGTACCGATAGAGGAACCCCTTTAAGGCCTAAGTATATAATTACTATACGGGTACATGGAGCATTAGGGTTCAGATTTCCGAATTCCCGACCCAAATGCTAACACCCCAAATCATGGCCACATATCTACCCAGGGGCCCCAGAGTAGTTCCTTTTAGGTAATATATTAGAGTCCCTAACCAAAAAAAAGGACACACCCAAAAAGGAACTACTTTGGGGCCTCTGGGTAATGCCCAGCTCACGAATCCTGCATCCTGAACCCTGACCGTCCAACGCCGGACGGCCTGACAAGAACAAGGGAAAGTCCAGTTTAGGGTTTACCTGTGACCCCAAACCCTCCAAAATAGTAGGTTATGACCCCTCAATTAGAGGGTAGAACCCTTAAAACGGTAGGGTTTCGGATCCCCAGGTAGGGTTTAGGGTTTAGGGTTCCAAACCCTCTGTGGCAAGCAGCCTCAACCCGAAGTCCTAAGAACCCTAATGCTCCATGTACCCCTATAGTATATACTTAGGCCTTAAAGGGGTTCCTATATCGCAAAACCCTAAAGCCTCAACTCTGTGCCCTTAAACTCCTAAACCCTTGACCTCACACCCTAGACCCTCTCTCGAGCCGTGAAGATCCCTGTGTAGCAAATCCCTTTTACAACTCGTGAAGGAAATGCCTACTTGTCGGGTATCATGGGGAACTAAAGGTTAACCTTTCTGGTTATATAGGGATTATATAGGGACTATACTACCCAAAGAAAGTTAAAGGTTACCTACTCTGCTACTGCAGTTGATGGACAAAATCCTGCATTACCCATTATAAGGAATATACCATAATACCCATAGTTAGAGTCCTTAGGGTCATGCAGGATTTTGTCCATCAGCCGTAGGAATGTTTTTGAGGGAGCCCTTTACTTCAGGATGCCTGCGACTCACAGCCGCCACGGGCGGCAGCTTCGGATGCCAGCAGAGCATGATGTTTTAGGGCACGGTTTAGGGGTTTAGGGGTTTAGGGTTTTAGGGTTGCAGGTTCTAGGGTTTAGGGGTTTAGGGTTTAGGCCGGTTTTAGGGTTTAGGGGCCCCAGATATGCGAATAACGGTTTGATAGGGATCTACTAAGAGTCTTAGATGGCCAGATGCCGTTCCTTACATGCCCCACATCTTCTTGTCCAAAATAATAGCAAGGCTTCTATAGAGCTACACTACGGGCTTGATTGCAGGGCCTTACGGCTTTATCGTTTCAGAGGGTTTAAGATGCAAGCGCCCTTAGAACCAAACCACACACAATGTGCTCCTTAATCCCTGGGAGTGCTACAGCTACAAAAACACAAAATACTTCCTTACAGCACTCGCGCGTGGTGGGCCTTGTCGCTATAAGGAAGCAGGGGCTTTGCCCTGCGGTGCAGCAGTTGAAATGCGCTGCTTGAAGCTTCAACGGCAAGGGCGGACGCACTTCAGGTTGACTGAACTGAATTTCGAGGTGTGGATTTTGATTTGTGGGTTTAGGATTTAGGATTTACGCTGTAGGGTCTATGAGGGATTGGGGTCTAGGGTGCAGGGATCCTTTCTATTCGCATGGGTCTTTTAGGTCTAGACGCAAGGATCCTGCTATGTAGCCTTCTCCGCCGAAACTCGCATTGCAAAGTTCCGAAGTAGTAGGTTACGTTCCCTTGATCATGAAAAGGCATTCAATACAGCAGGTTGTGACCCATAATCAAAGGTCCCGCATACTGCATAGTCGGTTGCGGCCCCCCGCATAATCCGATCCGGACAGAAGCTCGAGCTTCCAAACTCTAGTGCTCTACTTAGAGGCCCAGGGGACTTAGTAAGTAGGTTATAAGTACAGTTATAAGTCCCCTAAATGGAGTTACCCCAATTATAACTACCCTACTTATAACCGACTTAGTGCTCCAGGGCTTCAGAAGCCCTAAGGCTCCATGTAGCCATATAGTATATACTCAAGCCTTAAAGGGGTTCCTATACAGGTACTTTAAGGCCTAAGTCTATACTATATGGCTACATGGAGCCGTAGGGAAGGGCTTGAGATTGAGGAGTTGGCACTGACGCCTAGTACAAAACATTTCAGAACCATGATCGACGAAGAGAAGAATGATGTAAGATCTTGAGCCAAGCCTCCAAGCCCTCAGTCCCGGAATCCCAAACCCTAACCTAGACCGACTATATAAACCTGAAAACCTGGAAATCGTATTCACCCTAAGGCTCCTAAGAGGGTCTTGGGCTTTCTGGGGGAGGGTTTCGGCTTTGGGGGCTAGGGTCCGGGATCTCACTACAAGGGTCCGGGAGCCTTAAGGCAGCACCTGAGGACTATGCCTTGGAAGAAGAACGACGTCTGCTTCCAACATGTCGGCAGCGACCTCGACCAAGGATCATTATGCATGCTGCCTTGGTGTTTTTGTTGAGGCCCTTTTTCCAGTGCATGGAGAGCCTGAATGAGGCATGCTGCCTTGGTGTTTAGAGTTTGGGCTTTCTGCTTGGCAAATGGGAGTTAGTGTTGAGGGGTTGTTGATCAAGCTTTGGGGTGGAGCAATCAAGGCTTCATAAGCATGTATGTGGCCTTTGAAGAAGTGTATGTTGGATATCGTGTTTGAAACGGTCCGTCGTTCATCGACTGGTTGATCTCATTGTGCACGGCTTTTGCTTTCACGCGATGTACCTATTTGAGGTTTGGCCGGTTGCCCTAAGGCTCCATGCACCCATATAGTATATACTTAGGCCTAAAAGTACCGGTACAGGGATCCCTTTAAGGCCTAAGTATCTACTCTAAAGGTACATGGAGCCTTTGGGATGCAGGCTGAACATTGTGCTTCGTCATGAACTTATCCTGGCCAACTTGTCAAGTGTCCTAGAGGAGCTAAGGTTAACCTGTGGGGTTGCAAACGTTTATGATATCGACCCTATAACCCTAAGGGTCCACAGGACCCAATAATCAGGTACTTAGGGTCCGGATAGTAACTTAGTAGTTTTGTAGTTTACTATTGTGGAGAGTATATGATCATTAGGTACTTGGACCCTTAGGATAAGCGATAACCCTCTGGATAAAAATAGCCCAAACGCCTGGTATAGTAATAGTATGGTCTTTGGGCCCAAAAGCCTTAATATATGAGTCCTTAGATCCCTAGAGTAAGCGCCTGCTCTACAACAAAGAAACACCGCCGTGGAGTGCTGCTCATCCTTATGGGTAATCGCCGACATGTCAAGTGCAGACCACTACGGTTGATGAAATAAATCTTTTGCCCAGAATGAGGGATATACCATGATTCCCATAGTTTAGAATCCTTAAGATAATGCAGGATTTTTTATCATCAACAGTATACTGACCATTGGGACCCCTGCAACCATGATAATTTCAGCTGCCTCTTAGGGACTCAAGTAGCCAAGATGAAGGCTTCATTGAAAGTACCCCAAGAAGTGCATACATGTGCATACCCTAGGGGAGTCTTTAGTATTTTGGATTGAAAGGACGGCCTGTCACTCTGGCCATGCAACTCTAAATTTCCATTCGGAAGCCGGAAGCCCTCGAACCTCGCGCCTGAATCCGAAACATCGGTGGCCTAGGGCTTACGTTAAACCCGAACGGCCTACCTCTTTAAGGACTTATATAAAGAAGCTATATTAAGGAACTCTAAAGGGTAGTTTCTTAGGCTCCAGGTAGAGCTTAATTTCGGGCTTAGAGTAGGGCTCGGATTTAGCAGGATTTTGGGCTCACGGCCCTGAACCCTAAATCCAACAAACGGAGCTCAGCACCCGGCTCCGGTCCTGTGCAGAAGGAGATAGGCTTGTGACAGGCACTGAACCAGATCTCAAACCTCGGTTCAGGTGCGGCTTGTGCCACATAGGGGTTTAGGGCTTCGGGCTTAGGCATTGCAAGAATTCCTGACCTAAATCCGGCCAGCCCTGTGCCAGGAAACCCTAAACCCTATCACCCTTGTACCTGGGGCCCAGAACCCTAAACCCTAAACCCTAAACCCTAAACCCTATATCAGTTCTGTACCAGAAAGCCCCAAACCCCGTCAGCCCTGTACCAGGGGCCCTAACTAAACCCTAAATCCTCTCAGCCCTGCCCTGCACTATACTTAAAAGATCATGGGACTTAGACTTAGTAAGTAGGGCTATAAGTACCTGAATTAGGGTTATAAGTAGATATAACTATAGTTACCTTACTTATAACCCTACTTACTAAGTCCCATGATCCTGCAAGTAGGGGCCCTAAGCCCTAAACGCGTTCAGCCCTGCACGAGGAGCTCTACACCCCCAAAACCCGAGTATCGCTGCACTCAGGGCACTACACCCTACACCCGTTCAGCATCCTATGCCCAACATCCTGCCAGCACCCCTAAACCCTAAACCCTGTCAGCCCTGCACTGCTTAGAGGCCCAGGGGACTTAGTGAGTAGGTTTTAAGTAGAGTTATCTGTACCCTAAATGGAGTTACCTCAATTCTAACCCTACCTATACCCGTCTTACTACGTCCCTGTACCTCTAAGTACAAAAAATTAGAACCCTAATCGAATCCTGACAGAAACCCTAAGAGGAACCCTTTCAAAGGATCCCTGCAGTACTGCTTGAGGGGCCCTCAAGGCAAGCTCGGTTGCAAAGACGCGCACTGGGCTGCTAGCCAGGTAATCAGGCCATCCAGCGATCCCTGGCAGTCTGTCTTACGAGTTTTAGGGTTAAGGTTTAGGGTTTTAGGGTTTAGTAGGGCTTATGGTTTAATTTAAGGTCTTACGGGTTGATTGTCAAAGCTCCTTTAAGGCAAAGGGTTCGAACAGGGTTCCTATTCTGGTTTGTGACTAATTCTCCAAGGGGTACTTAATACTTAAATGGTGCGTTCAGGCATGCTGGCTTTAATCCGAAATTTCAGGAAAGAACTGTGAGGACAGATCTTACATGCCTGTTACATGATAGCATTATTATTGTTTAGGCATGAGGGGTTACAGTTTAGTTGGTGTCCAGGGTTCAAGGCGTATAGGGCCTACAGTACGGTTTAGGGACCACCAAACACTTATCCCACACAGGGTCCAAAATGTGTCGAATACGGTTTAAGCTTGTATTGTTAGATCATTATTGCATCTCAGGGTTCTCTACTCGAAGCGATAAGAGACGAGAAGATTAGGTCCGAGACATGTCTAGAAGGTTTTTATTCGAAGCTAGTCCATGGTTTGGACAGTATTGGAAATCAAGTTCTTTCCAAAGTTCTATTCCTACTTGGGCTCAAGTACTAAACACAATGCATAATGGTACCCATCTATGGCACAGTAACTCCGTCACGAACACCTAAACTCGAAACTTTCAAGCCGTAATCCTCAAACCCTATACACCCTAAACCCCAAAGATATTTGATGTATTATAACGCAGCGCAGACACCGCAGGAGCTTTGAGAAACGCAGGGCTCAAAGAAGCCTGGGTCTGGAATTGATACTAACCCTAAGGATCCACAGGACCCAATAACAAGGGCTTCTATAAGGGTTCCTTTTAAAGGGTTCTACAAACTATAAGGGGTATCGTGGGGGTTTACTACAGCCCTAAGGGTCCAAAGGACCCAATAATCAGGTACTCCGGTTTTGGATAGTAGTTATGTAGGTTACTATTTTGGAGAGTACATGATAATGGGTGCTTGGACTCTTAGGGTAAAGGTTTCAGTTTACGGGGACCCCCAAGACCCCTTTAACAGAGAATTGATGGCTCTTTTCAGTGGGTATTTAGGTATTTTAGAGGGTAGTTGACCAGGTCTAGGGCTGGTGGTTTAGGGGTTTAGGGGTCAAACGGTTCCGGGTTTAGGGTTGATGATGGCTTTCGGTTTCAAGCTTAGGATTTAAGGCTATTGAGCTCAGGAATTAGGGGTTCGCTGTAGGAGTGTAATTATAGATTAATGCTTTGGCTTCCACTTGCAGTACTCTAAGGGCTACTGCAAGGGCTAAGAATGGGGCCTTAAACTTAATGAACATGGGCTGTGTTGTAGTATGGTTACACAGGGACTGGAATGGGTGCTATCACTAAATGATCAGGCTTCTATATCAATGTATATCATATAAACAAAGGGTTACGAAACGTGCTACTACATTAACAACTAACTTATACCAGTAAGATCTACTAAGGCTAGCATGGCCACTCTTTTCTTCCGCACTTGGCAAAGGACGCGCACGAAGTTACCCCATTCTGCACGTTCCGCCGATCTACCCTGCTTGTCCAGGGCAATCTTCGGAATCTCCTAAGGAGAACCACTACCTAGACCTACTAAACCCTACCTTTTTTGTAGGTTCGTATTATCAGCCCTGATTAATATGGGATTGCTACAGGGATTTATAGAAACCCCACAAGAAAGTAGGTACTGGTAGGTTGAGGTAGGGTTCCATGGGGTCAGGATCGCAAAAGTGACCCTGAACTCTAGAGCCTCCACCCTAAACCACCCCTTAAGCCGGAAGAACCTACCGTTAGGGTTCCGTATTATGATTTCCTTATATTCGTGGCTTAAGGCCCCCAATAGGCCAAACAAAAACCCTGCACTGTAAACGCTAGCAGGGGCCCTGTACTGGACACCCAAAACCAGGCAAGTCCTACAGACTCCGAACAGCTTCTCTGCACTGGCAACTCTGCTCTGTAGCCCTCCCTTCTGGCCCTAAACCTCAACCCTAAACCTTAAACCCTAAACCTAAACCCCAACCCTAAACCCTAAAACCTAAACCCTAAACCCTAAAACCTAAACCCCAAACCATGTTAGCACCGAGAAACTGTCGATCCGAACCTCTGCGAGGGCTTGGGGTTTGCTTAACAAAGGGTTCTATAATAAGGGAATTAAGGAAGGGTTTAGGGTTTAGGGTTTAGGGTTTAGGGTCTAGGGTTTAGGGTTTAGGGTTTAGGGTTTAGGGTTTTAGGGTTTAGGGGTCTGGGGCTTTTGGGGCTTTGGTTTTAATTTAGCCTCAAAGGGATCTACAAGGGTTCTATAATAAGGGAATTGAGGAATATACCTTAGTCATATTATGGAGCCTACTATACTCTAGGATGCGCAGTTTCGCAATAAAAAAGGGCTCCCTTCTTGGTATTGGGTAACTTTATAGGGAACCTAGGACTACAAAACGGGAATAAGGGTACTACCGGGCATTCTGGTAACCTAGACCCAGAGGGTCCATGTATACTACTATTATGGAATTAGGCCCCCAAAACCATAGTGGGGATTGTCTTCTGGGACCTAATTCCATAAGGGTTTTGGGCCTTGGAGCTTTCGGGATGAACAGAAGCACAGTAGTCGAATCACTGAAGAGGGAGGGGGGGGGGGGTGGGGGGGCAGGGTATATGCTGCATCTCATGTATGAGTATGTCAAGGAACCCAAGAAACAGCGCTAATGTCGACCCCTGATGTATACACCGTTTTTCCTCAAAGAACAATCATCTTATCCCTGTTGCAAGCCTGGGTACGGTATGTAGGGCCTAATGTAGGGTTATTGATGCATACCAGCGTCTTCGGCTTACAGGCTCTTAGGAGTGTAGGGATGAAGAGGGCTTAACATTCAGCTCTAGATTCCGAGAGCCGAAACCCTAATCCAGATCTTTCAGCATGTCGAAGAAGCTGATGGTTGGCCGCGCGTCCTTTACAAGAATGCCCAGATCTTCCAAACTACTTTAAGTTACAGTAGGAATATAGTTCCAGTTACATTCCCAAAGAGTCCAAAGTACCTACATCGGAGAATGTAGGGTTTCTATAACAGGAATTACTTTTATGATTTGGGAAGTATCGCCCATAATAGTACCTAGGACCCTTTGGGATTATAGCAGGATCCCAAAGTTAAGGTGTATATTCCTCCATTGACGGTCCGGGTGAGTCGTGCCAGGCAGAGTTGATGTTCACGTTCGGGCTTGCAAAGTTGCGTGAACCCAAAGGGTCCAAGTAGTGATCCGGTTTAGGGTTTGGGGTTTAGAGTTGAGGATTTAGGGTATAGTGTATACTTTTTGGGGCCAAAACACCCACTACAATGGTACTTGGACACTTTGGAGAAGTTTTTAAAGGCATAGATAGAAGTTTCTAGAGGCTCAAGCAATCTTGCTTAGGCCTCAGGGTACAGGCTGCACGGATAAGACTCAGGGGTTGCATTCGGGTGTATGCAGCTTCGAGTTTGGAGAGTAAAGTAAAGGAGGATTACGTTAGGAATGGTTAGAATAGGGCTTTGGGTATGCCATGACTCTTATAGGCTTTGCCCTAAACCCGTAAAGTCTTACATCATGTAGGGCGATTTGCAAAACGTAGAGCTGAGATGGTCTGACGGAGCTACATACCTGTGCTTGATGTACCCGGAACCTTGAAAGGGATTATAATGGCAATCCTAACCTTAAGACCGCCACAGCAAGGGAGTTGACACATGACGTGAGCGTCTACGTTAGGCTTTGGTGTCCTATCTGCCCCCAGACGGACTTTCTCCTGATACCGAAATCGATCAAGGAAATATCATGAACTTAACATAACCACACTATGCACCGTAAAACCTGAATCCATGCAACCCTTCTTGTATGAGTTTCAAGATCAATGCAGTCAAGGCTCCAAACTACTCCCCGATGCCTGGCAAGTAAGCTCTGCATAGTGAACCTCACTCTCCCCACACTGTAAACCCGAAGCCCACCCACCCCACCCTAAACCCCAGAAGCCCTAAAAACCCAAACCCCAAAACCCCAACCCCAAAGAACGCCCCACCATGCTCACTTAAAGGATCATGGGACTTAGTAACCAGGGTTATAAGTAGGGTAACTATACTTGTAACTACTTAATAACCCCAATTAGGGTACTTATAACTTCCTTACTAATTCCCGTGATCCTCCATGCTTACCCCTCCTCGCTCTTGAGATCCGCCGTGTCGGGAGCGAAGGGGAGAGGATCCAGCCTGAGTTGCCGAGTTCGGAATCCCGCCACGGCTAACCCAAGGGTCCAAATGACCCAATAAGAAGGGTTTCTATGGGGGTTCCTTTACGGGTTCCTGTTTAACGGGTTCTATAAGGATTACAAAAAGGGGTATCATGGGGGTTTTGCTACAGCCCTAGGGGTGCAAATGATCCCATAACGAGGTACTTGGGTTTAGGATAGTAGATACGTAGATTCACACTTGGGACAGTATATGGTCAGTAAATACTTGGACCCATTGGTCAAGGGTATAGCGCTTAGGGTTTAATAGCATTTAGGGTTTAGAGGCTTTGGTTAAGGGTTTAGGGTTTAGGGCTTCCGAAACAATAATGCTAAAGCCTGTAAGCCCCATCCCGAAAGGTGTACAGTATACTTAGTATGCTGAACCCTAAACCCTCTCACAACAGGTGCAACCTGTACTAAATCCGAAACCCTTGCCCAAACAGTGCAAAGCATATTCAACCCTGAACACTTTCCGCAAAAGTGTAAAGTATACTGATTCAGTTACTCCCCTATCCCAAAAAGTGTAAGTTGTTAAAACAAAAGTGTTCTTTTGCCGGAAATGAGTAGCTTTCCCAGATCCAGCTCAAAAGCCGGCGAGGCCTGCCATGATCTTTCGGTCTCAGGGTTTAGGATGTAGGGCAAACGTTGGGCTTTGGGTTTGGGGCTTGGGGTGTAGGGTCTGGGGCTTAGGGCTTTTGGTTTGGGGCTTAAGTTTTGGGGCTTAGGGTTTAGGGTCTGCGGCTTGGGGGTTGGGGATCACGGCTTCGGGTCTATCAGGTATAAGCTAGACGCAGACCCTACAAAAACCAATGTCTTCCGGTTAGGATCCTCTGGCAATGAGAGGCCAAAACAGGCAAAAACGGAAGTACATGTTAGGATCTAGGTCCAATAGGCCCCTTAAGTCCTGAACCCGCAACCCCAGCCCTGAAGACTGAATCCCAAAACCCCAAAAAAAAACCGCAACCCCCCAAAACCCGTGAACCCTAAACCTTCTTTTCAATACCAGAACCCTATAAGCCCAACAAAACCCCAAACCCCCTACTTGTTAAACTGCGCAACCCTAACATTATGTTTAAAAGCAACTCCCTTTAAACCCAATAAGACCCTAAGCCCCATGATTCTTCCACTCCATCCATAAACCCTGTCTTGAAAAACAAACGGACATGATGCCTTTAAATCGCAGTCCCAAGCCAGCTTGTTGTCCTTGCTCGGTGCCACAGCCTCCGACAGAGGCTTCGTCGAGGCTTTGCGCTTTGGGGCTGCTGGCTGAATATCGTTTGTAAGGCTTCGGGTCTGTAGTTTTTGGGGCTAAAGGTGTAAGGTCTCAATCAGGCCAAAATCCCCAACCCAAGGCTCCAGGTCTCCATATAAGACCTACTTTCGGGAGGGGTCCTTCAAGAGACAATGAATGTCAAATGGAACCCTAAGGACTGTTATTGCCAATTTTTTCAGGGGCGCACACCCTTTAGGGCGGTTTGTGGTTACTTTAGGGCCGCTTGTGGTTACCGAGTGCTCCTTGGCCAATTCGATCTGTGTTCTTCACTTCCTTTCCACTCTTCTGCGCACTCGAAGAACTCCAATTCTTCCCATAGAATTTCTTCTCCGTCGCATCTTGTCACCAATGTCGTCCGATACTTGAATTTCGTCACTGAATCTCCAGTCGGATCGTACGTCGGTTTGCGACCCCAATCAAATCGCACTGGCGCCGTCAGGGATGTGGTCCGCGTCATCCCATTTTTTCCACCACCTTCCGGCGTCATCTTTCCGCCAGCCGCATTCGTCTTGCATATGCGACTGGTGGTCCGCCCAGCCCATGGAAAGGCGGTGATGCCATTGGGCGTACTCCATCCCCTGCGGATCTTGTGCTCCGGGAACCGAAACCTGAATAGTGCTTCCACGGTTTTAGGGTTCCGGGGTCCGGGATTTGGGGCTCCACGATTTCGTACGGCTTGTTTAGTCTAAGATTTAGGTCCTGTTGCGGGTTTAAAGAATGGAAGAAGGGTGAGGCTGTTATATAGGAGCCTGAAACGCTACAATATTGTATGGGGGTATGTCATAATGCACTTATACTGTATACTGGGACTGTAAGCAGATAGAATCATGCATATATATTCCGACCTCTAGATTTCTAGATTTTAAATTACTCATGCTGACGGGCTTCTTGGTCTGAAGCTGGCGCCAAACATAGCCTGCTCTTGCCGAAAAACTGATTTCGAAAACACGGGGGTTCAGTATTTATACGATTGAGGATACAGGATGGAAATCAGGCTCCGGGGCTTGAGGGTTGAGGATTCGCCCCCGGAATGCTCATCCAGCAATCTCCAGCACTACCTTGACGAGAGGGTCATACGCTGCCCACTTCTTTCGCGCACCTAGCTTCATGGGATTAGGATCTGCTAGGTATCTATAATACAAGAATTTCTAGAACACCTCCGACGGTCCGAGGCCAGAACTGAATCTGGGTAGAAACCACGAAACGCAGCACTGTGCAAACGAGCTCCTTTCTGACGGAATACGCCTGCTTACCAGCAGGCACTATCAATACCAGCATTGCTCACGGGTAACCCCATGCATACTTACTATACAATAATACAAACAACATTTAAGTGTAACGGTGAACACTAAGCCACCAGGCCCCGAACCCTAAACCCTAAACCTATACACCCTACACCCTCAATCCTCAACCCAAAACCCTGCACGCTGAAACCCTGAACGTTGGAAACACTCGAGCCTGATCCTGGGCTATTTTCGGCGGAGAGGGCGGAGCCTCGAGGGGGCGATTTAGTTCCGGTGTGGGGTCGCAGGGTTTAGGGTTGTAGGGTTATAAGTTATGCGTTTCAGTCGCTACTCCGGAGTTTGGCCCGCTTGTCAAGCCTGGACCCCATAGGGAGACAAAAAAGACCCACAGGGTTATAGGGCTTTTAGGGTTTAGGGTTGAAAAATCTTGGGTTTAGTTAGCTTATAGGGTTTAGGGAAAAAGGGTCAGGGAGGGTTTCGGTAGAATGCCGAATAGACTTCCAAGGATCCTTATCATAAGGATTCTTCATGATCCCCTAAGGGTCCATGTGCCCAAATCGTACACACTTTGGCCTTCATGTAGTGCCCATATAGGTTCTTGAGGGCCGAAGTATTAGTATTTGGGTACATGGACCCGTAAGGTGATCTTACTACTCAAAGGTCTAGATTAGGGTTCCTTGATTTACGGAGCGTACCTTTCTGTCGAATTCAGTCATTCTACCAGCCGTTTCGTGCTTCTGTTTGGTTCCCCAGCAATCGCTTCGCTTGGGGGATATGTGTTTGAAGCTTTAGAGCCGTTTCAAATTTCAGGTGTGGCTCGGAGAACGCTAACCCAGAGGGTCCACATATACTAGACTTTATGGGACTTGTTCCCATTATGGTTTTGGGAGCCTAGTTCCAAAATAGTAGTATACATGCACCCTCTGGATAAGCCCTAAACCGAAAGCCCCACCTGAAGATCCCCACGTAAGATCCAAACCCATATAGAAGTCTGGAATACCTGAAGCTTACAAACCCCTAAACCCCCTAAACCCTAAACCCCCTAAACCCCAAACCCTCAAACCCTAAACCCTCAAACCCTAAACCCTTATAGATCCCTTGAAACGAACCCCTATGGATCCCTGTAGAGGAACCCCTATGGATCCCTTTAAAGGACCCCTAGCTTATGAAGGGACCTCCAGCTTCTCGGAGCCGGAATACTGAACAGCCACAGGTATGTACGGAAGATAGTCCCACACCGTCCTAGGTACTGTTCTGGGGGATACTTCCACAAATCAACATAGTAAATCCTATTACAGGAACCCTACATTCTACCATATGGGTACTTCGGACCCTTGGGGAGTTACAGGGATGGGTAGGCAGGTACCCAAACTCTTAAACCCTAAAACCTCAAACCCTAAGCCCGAACTCCTAAACACTAATCTCCAAAACACAAACCACTAAACCCTAAACCCCAAACTCTGGGGCGGCTTCCATCATACGACCTACGCTGCATACTAAGGCTCCATGTGCCCAAATAGTATATGTTTATGTATACACATTAGGATAGTGGTGTACTTGGATGTGTAGGGTTTAGGGACTACTTTCAGGCCAAAGTAAGCAATATAGAAGCCTATATAACTACCTACACTATTTCGGTGGCTCCTTATCATATTCATTGTTTAATGGGCCCCTAAAACCCTATCCTCTTCCAAGTATTAAAGCCCCTACATTCTATGACGTACATGGACCCTTCGCTAGAAGCCCATTTCAGGTGGGTAGTTCCTCTTCCATAGTACTCCCATAAGACCCCTTTACCTTATAGGAGTGGTATGGAAGGCTTATGGGAGACTACCCACCTTAAAACTACCCACCTGTAGATGGCTTAGATTCCCTTTTAGGAACCTGCCCAACCCCCTATAAGGCTCCATGTACCCTTATTGTATATACTTATCTTAAGGACGAAATGAACCCTAAAAGGGTTTAAGGTTCATATACCATATAGGGATTCATAGTATATGGGTACATGGCCCCTACTTTTAAGGGTCATTTGGTCTTTCAGGTAGGCGTTAAAGTACCTATATAGGGACCCTTTAAGGCTTACGTATCTACTCTAAAGGCACATGGAGCCTTCGGGAAATCTCTCCGACAGCCCAGAGACTCCAATACCCCTTAGTTAAGGAATATTCCTTAAATCATGTTAGGGATCCTATTATAAGTTAAGGAATATTCCTTAAATCATATTAGGGATCCTACTATAATTTAAGGAATATTCCTTAATTAAGAGATATTAGAATCCCCTAAACCCTAAGCCTATAGATCCCTTAAAGGAACCCTATGTATTCCTTAAGAGATATTGGAGTCTCTGGGAGCATAGATTCGACCCGAAGCCTCGGATCTACGCGGAGGAGAGGGTGGAGCCTCCGTGGCCGAAAGCTTCAAAGGACTTATACTAGGATGCCCAGTAACCTAGGAATAAGCAACTTTATAGGGAATCTGGGACTACAATAAGGGAAGAAGGGTACTAATAATTACTCCGGTGGATGATCCAAATCCCGCATTAGCCATACCAAGGAATATACCTTAATTCCCATAGTTTAGGGTCCTTAAGGTAATGCAGGATTTATATCATCAACCGTAGGATGCCCAGTAACCTAGGAATAAACAAGGCTCTCTTTTTGGTATTGGGTAACTTTATAGGGAACCTAGGACTACAGAAAGGGAATAAGGGTACTACTGGGCATCCTAGTATAGGGATCTGATAAACGCTCCGACAAAAAGAGTTCCTTTTGAGGGATTCCGTTGAAGGGGTCTTCAAGGGATACTGGGTATGCGGCTTGCAAGGTTTAGGTACGAGGCGTTAACAGTCAGAATATGATTTGGCGTATGTTAGGTTGAAACTTTGAAAGGGGGCCGTAGAGAACTGTAAATAAGGAACTACTTAAGCTTGCATAGTAGCACAGATGATGGCGCAGTGTCTGAGACTTTCAATGGAATTCATCAACCCGGCCGTGCATCGAACATTACTCTCTTTTCATGTGCCGCACTCCGTCCCAAGGAGGGCAAGCACAAAAACCCTCAGGCGTTCAGGAGCAGTGTTCAAAAATCCGTTCATGTAGGGGGTGTTCTTCGACGGTACAGAATCCACAGGCATACTGCTAGCTTGGCTACGGTCTGAGGCATCGGCTCTTAACTCACAGTTTTTTGCAGGGCTTCGAGGTTTCGCCAGCAAACAGCCGACGAAACGACTCCCAAACCTTGCCACGAGCCTTGCATCCAAATCCTAGTAATTATGCACGTCTGTCTTATCCCTTGTCCGGGTTCATATGACGGAGAAAGCATTACAGTCACGAAGACAAGCCGAAAGGCGCTGATGATCACGGATGGTTGGCATCCAGAAACCTGGGAAGTACAGCCTTGACTTCATCAGTCTTCACACCTCATTGTAAGCTTTACACAGACACCAAAACCTCTCACAACTCGAGCCCTGAGCTGCAATCCGTGCTGTAAACCCCTAATCAACCAAAAAGAAGCCCAAAACAGATGCCTAAACCCTTAAACCCTCAAACCCCCTAAACCCTCAAACCCTAAACCCCCTAAAGCTCTAGACCCTAAAACCCTAAACCCCTAAACCCCCTGAAACCTAAAAACCCTAAAGCAAGACCGTCCAGCTGCTTCTCGATCAGCTTCAGGGAAGCCTGCAAGTCTCCCTGACCACCAGCGTAGACCTTCCAGCGCTTTATATTTGGAGGATCATGGGACCTAGGGTTCCTTAAAGGGTTCCTTAAAGGGTTCCTTAAGGGGCTCCTTTTAAAGGGTTCTATAAGGGATCTATGGGGATTTAGGGTTTAGGGGCTTACTTGGAGGATCATGGGACTTAGTAACCAGGGTTATAAATAAGGTAACTATACTTATAACTCCAATTATTAGGGTACTTATAACCTTACTTAGGTCTTCAGGCTTAGGAACTATAATGTAAGGGCCTTAATATTTAGAATAGGGTTTTGGGGTCCATTATACTATGACTATAACAAGGAGCCCAGAAGATGGTATAGGTAATTATCAAGACCCCTTTTTCTCGGGCTTCAGGGATTTTGGGGCTTTTAGGGGTGTAGGGGGGCTACAGGGCTTTAGGGGTCGAGGCTTTAGGCTTGAAGGCTTTGGTCGGGGCTTAGGGATCCCGCGATGATCTATCATGGGTTGCAGGATGAGAATAACAGTTTAGGGCTTAGGGGTTTGGGGAAACTCCGGTCTTGTTCATGATCGTAGGCTGGCCCTTTGGATCTGTGGGCGTTTAGTGAAGTTTAGTGCACGTGGTGGAACAACATGCGGAGACATGACTGGCCTTGCTACATGGCTGCTAAACTCGGACCATCGGCAAAAGCATTGCTCATGATGCCAGCTGCTGATGCCTGCAGCAGGAAACTGTGACCTCACTGTTTGATGAAATCTACACGGCAAACCCGAAAGACAAACCTCGTGTTCCATATCCGAACGTTCGATACTGCAGGGTCTATAGGGTTTAAGAGTTTGGCGTTCGATACTGCAGGGTCTATAGGGTTTAAGGGTTTGTGATTGAGGGGCTTGTGGCTTACAGGCCTTATAGCGTTTTTGTGACTTATATATGTTTTGTGGGGTTTCGGACCTTTGCGGGAGGAGGGTACGATTGAGGATTTAAAGTGCGCGGGATTTCGGAGGTTTGGTTTAAAGGTCGTCTGCGGTAAATACATGGAGAAGCAGAAGCAGCTGTTACAGAGAACCGGATACCTCGTCCCGCTGCATGGACACCAAACCATACCTCGGCCGCTGAACTAGCGTTTAGGATTTAGGGATTTAGGGGCTTAGGGTTTGGGGTTTAGGGGGTTTCAGGTTTTAGGGTTCAGAGGTTTAGGGCTTTAGGGGTACAGCGCTTTAGGGCTTTGGGGTTTGAGGCTTTAGCAGATTAGGCTTTTGGGATTAGGGGTTATCTTTCCTAGAACCTCTTGATCAAAGGAGCCCTCTTGAAAGGAACTCTGCTAGTAAACATCACATCAACCAGAATTCTAACATCATTTCTCCAACACATATGCGGAAATACTTGAATTTGACCACCGACTGCGAAGTCTGCAAACGGTGGCAAACCACTGTTCAGCCCAAACAGCACTGTTACGAAAGGCCAAACAGCACTGTTAGGAAAGGCATCTGGAAGCGCATGCCTGTACATATCTACAACGAAATGCGGCAGGAACCGAACCGAATCTACTGTCTTTGCGTACCGTGACCACAAACCAACAGCACGACATACACACACACACAAAAAATAAAAAAACAAAAACTGGGTTTAGGGTTTAGGATTTCAAACTCAACACATGAAAGCCTTGACCCTACAGCCAGAATCCAAAGGACATCCATCAAGCGTTTGGGTAGGAGACCTCACCCCGCCCTGGATCCTACATGTTACCTGACTAGTAGATTACCCAAACAAAGCTATACCCTTCAAGCAGTAGGCTGCATCGTTCAAGGGGCCTAAACTGTATCGTTTCCAATCTTGAGCCTGAACCGGATCCTTGATATCAGAACCCCTAAAAAGGAGCCCTAATGACTAATGTCAGGGTCCCTTTTGTGAAACCCGACTCTCCCTCTCTCTCTCTCTCTATCTCTCTCTCTCTCTCTCTCTCTCTCTCTCTCTCTCTCTCTCTCCCTCTATACATAAAAAGCACCATTTGGCACACTTACAGTTGCATCCCGAATTTTCGGGACCCGCAGTTTACCAAATCTCCTGCTGAAGCCAGGACGACCTCGTCCATCGCAGCCTGCCGGCAGCCCAGTCGAAGAGGTGTGGCTCTTTCCTGAGCTGACAGGGAGTTTTTTTTTTTAAAGTGTACTGGCTCTTTCTCCACTCCGCACGAAGAGCAGGTCCACAGCCCGCCAAAGGGCTTACACTGATTAAAGGGGGTGCCTCTCAGAACATCTTCAAGTTGAGAGCAAAGATCAACAGAGAGAGGAGCCACATCTCATTCATCACGGCTGCGACTACGATCACGGCTTCTATCACGACGAAGCGATGAGGATGAAGAAGCCGCACGACGACGGGCATTGCGTATCCACTCTTCCGACTGCAAGACCTGGGGACGAGGACCATCAACTTCAGACTCCGGTTCACCTACATGTACAGCAGGTACGTGGCCTCCAGCTTCACCATGAAATTCAGGTAGGGCAGCAGATGGACCAAGATCACGAACTGGACGACGATTGCCAGGTGGAAGCCCAGGAGAGTCACGAAGGTGCACATCGCGAGTTCGATTCTGGGAGAGAGAAGGATGAGCCCATGTGCCACCGAGAGATCCACTAGGAGCTGTCAACAGGGACAATGGAGTCATAGAAGTCACAACCATGTCCTCGCCGCCTGGTACTTGTGCAAGTAAAGGGTTTGTATTCGTCGGTACGAACCGAGGAGGGTCGCGAGGGAGATGATGACGACGTCTTTGGTGGAGAGCAGGGCGACCACGATGAACAGCACGAGCATGATCAGCAGCACCAAGTGAGCCAGCAGTGCGATTCTCTGGAGAAAGTCGTCCTCTTGGTTGTATCGATGTTGGCAGTGGAACAGAGGCCGGCCAGTTGCTGACACCCGTCTCCTCATCCTGTTGGACGACGAAGAGGTCACGGTCATCTTCGGCAGGCCATCCTCCAACTGGAACTTCCAGATCGGCGTCAGCATATAGTCTAGCTACATGGACACGCCAGGCCCGTCTCCGGTAACCAGCAATTGTATGAGGTTCAACTCCTGGTAGACGGCGAGAGAGCTCCTCTAGATCAACTGGCAAGTCTGGCGAGAGGAGGACAGACGGATCCAGAATCCAGGTGGAAACAGGTATCGTGGCTGGCCCTGATCCCGCTCGAGCTTCACGTTGCACCGCTTCAAAAAATGTTCCTCTCGAATGTTGCAACATTCATCATCACATTGCCCTCCGGTGATCGCAGCCAAGTCATGGTCTCTTCCATTGCCTCCAGAAGCAATCTTTCTTGATGTCGTAGTCGACGAATACGAGCCAGAAGCCGACGAAGGAGCTCAATGATGTCTCCTTGTCCACCATGCACGACATTCACGTTGACCACGTCTCGGACGACATCCGTTGGCCAAGTTATAGTAGGTGGGATGCTACTTGTGCTCGTCGTAGTCCACATCATCCCAGTAGTTGATTGGGCCCAAGCTGGGTGTAAACCGAGACCAGGCACTGAGGAAGTAGAGGGCAAAGAAGTCCCCTCAGCCAATTCTACTCCGGCATCGGTGTCCAAGTCAGTGGAGGTGCTCGTCGTGGAGGTGCTGGTCATGGAAGTCCACCAGGTACTGCACAGCGATGTAGTCGTAGTCGATGAAGTCAGTTCCCCTTCATTGCTGCCACTTGCCTCGACATCCTCCTCAGACGGCTCCGGCTCTCTCCAGAAGCCACGAAGTTCACCTGGGGCAGGAAAATTGACCGGTAGAGGAGGAGGAGGGCCAAAAGGTCCACCCGAAGGCGATCGTGGTGGTACTTCAACCAGTTCACCGGCTTCGTTGTACGCAAGTTCACTATCCATTGTTGGCACATACAAACTCGTCCCAGAGGGGCTTCGCGATCTTGTACGACGATCGCGACGACGGGTAGCTCTCCTCCGCGTTCCACTGGCCGAGCTGACAGCTGTCGTAGAGGAAGAGGGTTGGCTTGTCCTCCCAGTGTCCGTATGAATACTCTGGGATTCCACCGAATCAGCGGGCGCAGAAGGTGAAGGTTGAACATCGGCAGGTTGCAACCGGACATTGAGGTTTGCTTCCAACGTGTTGAGGAACAGGTCTGCATAGTTTCTCCCCCAATTGAATAATCTCCATTGGTCCATCTCAGCTCTGGGGATCCTTCTCACCGGTAAGTATCCTTGCGGGATGAATCTTCTGGAGATCACGGCATGAAGAGCATCTAAAGCTTCGATCCCATCCACAAGGCGTGAGTGCAAGCAACTGATCGACCATCTGCCTTCAGGTCCCTGGCCTTCTATTTGCATACGCTCCAAGGCGCGAAGTAAGCCTTCCAGTCTGGTGATCATTGCTTGTGGCACTCCTCGTTCCTGAAGACTTCTCCTTTCAGCATTCGTCATCTGCATCAACATGACGTCGTCTTCGTCTTCGCTGTCAGATCTGGCCGCCGGGACAAAGGGCGGCGATGATCCATTCGCTGAGATCGGGCGGACATCCGGGAAGAGGCCAAAGTTGGGGACCACGGGCCAAGTAGAGGACAAGGTCGTGGTAGAGGATGAGGTAGTGGTGGTCGTCATTGTGCAAGTCATCCCCATCGTTGAGTAACAGCAAGATGTGGACGTCCACGTTGTACCAGACCACGAGGACCACGTAGAAGACGACCATGCCGTAGAATTTGGATTATCATTCCACTCGTGCCACCCATTCCAGGAATGCCAAGTGGATTGCCATCCCATCCAAGACCAATTTGAGACAGACTCCCCTGTAGCGTCATCTTGCCCTTGTACTTGCTGATCTGGATCTGCAGGCACCACTTCCTCCATCAATGAGTTCTCAATCTCAACGGCAGGAGAAGGAACAAAACTGGAGTTGTCGGGAGGGTCCAGTGACGAAGGAGTTGCCTGTTGTTGAGTCTCCATGGACTCCTGATTGGCTCTTTGTTGGTCACGAGCTTGTTTAGCAAGCTTGTATTGCTCCAACCAAGCTGGTCGCCAGTTGCCATCAAAATAGGCTTTAAGGCGTCGTTGTTTCTTCAGCCACCTTTGCATGCCGGTGCCACCTTGATGACTTCGGAGTTCGGCTGAGGTTCGTGGTCTGGGCACCCATTCACCATGATGCCAAAACCCTACTTCATTGGGTTGGGCGTTGTCTGAGGAAGACGCCGCATCAGGATCCGGGTAGTCCACCTCATTTAGAGGAACAGCCGTGGGTACATCGCCACTCCATGAAGATGCGGTGCTTCCGTCATCTCCCGCCGTAGTAGACTTCTCTGCCAGTTCACCCAAACCACTGGCCCAGACTTCAAAGGCCTCGCCATAGAACGTCCGCGCTCTGACAACAGGGCCATCCACTGACTGAACAACATCCTCCACTTCGAACGGTGGCTCATCTTCTTGAATGGGACCCAAGCCTTGTTCAAGAGCCCGACGTTCGCGAAGACGAGAACGAACGCTCCCATTCGCGAGATGCCAGCGGTCTCTGCCAGGGCGTGTTTGATGAAATCTTTGGGTAACACCAGTTGTCGTAGCCGGGGTAGCCGTATCAACAGGCAAGGTAGTACCAAGAGACCAGTCCACTTCCAAAGTCCCGCTTGATGCAGAGTCCTGCGTTCCACTAGGCAAACTTGCCGAAGGGGTCGTGCTGATACGATTCGAACAGGGTGTCCCGGAGGTCATGTTCGCACGCGAAGAAGTGTCGCCCCAGGTAGTAGAGCATGGACGGATCCGGCTCATCCAAGGCGTCGAGGAAGAAGACGAAGCACACGAAGAAGGGTCGCCCCAGGCTGTGGGGCTCGAACTCGTCCAACTCGTCCATGGTGCCGAGGAAGAAGACGGAGAGGACAAAGTAGTGCCATGTTCCTGTGTGTCCCCGTCGTCACCATCGCCATGGCCAGCAGGTAGACATGGAAGGGGTGCACTTGCCGAGACAGAGTCATCTTCCATGGGTTTGTTGGAGACAAGCCATGTACCAGGGTCCCTACCCAAAGTTCTTCCTGAGGAGGAACGATCACCACGAAGTTTTCTGCCATCATGTAAGAGACGTAGCAGAGCACCCTCGTCATTTGATTGTGTGCTCACCCCATTGCCAGGCAGAAAGGGCGTGGGCACAGACTCTGGCAGTGGCGACTCAAGTAACACCATTTGTGGTTGTGCATCTCCATGTCCCAGATTGTCAAAGTCTTCCATTTGGACGGCCACGGAGATCTCCTCATCCCAGGCTGCTGCCATGAATTGCACGTATTGGTTGTAAGTCCAGGGCTGCGAGCAAAAGGGTGTCGATGTCACCTGCGAAGGAGTCAAGGACGAAGAGCTGGCTGCACCGGTTTCGGGGTGGGCTCCACAAGTCTCATTTTCCTCATCCCAAGCATTGCCGTCCCAGAAGAGGAGAAAGCAAGGGAGCGCTCGCCACAGCAAGCAAGGAGCCATCACACGGCGAGGTAGGCGAGGAGAGCGACAATGCCGAGGGTTGCGACAGCGTGTCACCTGGAGCCAAGAAACACCAGCGGAGTGCTTGCAATCCTCACATTCGCAGAGCACTGTCAGACATGATCACGCGCAACGTCACTCAGCGACAGAGAGGAGCCGAAGAATGACAGCCTTGATGTAACACTTCTCAATCCTGGAAAAGGTGCTTCTGACACGATCGCAAGGGCTGTGTAAGCGAACATGCCGCGCAAAGCACAGTCGGATATGACCTTGCACAAAATCTCAAAGACTAACGACAAAGAGCATCCCATCTTGACAATCTCGATGTAAAACTCCCAAGTGGTAGGACAGCTATTGTCAGAGTAAAAGCAAGGGCATCGTAAAAGAACATGTCAGTCGAACATAGACTTCACAGCTTCAAGAGCGACGTAAGTCCACACTCTCAGATCGAACTTCACAAGGTGGACATGCACCGATCTAGAATCGTAAGGCCAATTGTCGGCCGCTGCTCCACTTCACGTCCCACATATCAACGTATCTACTTCTGGCCGCACACCAAGCGATTCTATCTTGAGCTCCCACATACCAAAGACTTCCCTGTGTTTCAGAAATTTGGCGTTCGGGATTGGACGCATAAAACCTGCAAGGATGTCGCATACCACACTTTAGACTCTTTGCCTGCTCTTCTCGCCACCAGTGCGTATTTCGCCAGAGTAATGCTCGCATTGTGAGACCAGGACAACAATCTTGTCCTCGTCGATTGTTTTCAATTCGCCTGGCCCAATGGCCATGGAGGTTATGCTGCAGGCCAAGGATCTTCGTGCTCCATCTTGGGACTTGATTGTTGTGGAGCCACACCCTGCAAAATCTCAACGTCCTCTGGTTCCAGCTCACCCAGTCTTCGTGTCGTAGGCGTTTCAATGCAAACATTCTTCTGAGAGTGTGAAGTTGAAGAGTGTTGGCAGCCATCAAGTCTTGTGCACTCCAGTGAAGCGCCCCTGCCGTCCAGCTCCAGGTTCCCTCAACGAGACTGCGAAGGAGATCAACCTTTTTCATCCAGGGTCCAGAAGCGCAAAGAATGTCAGCATGGGAGGCAACAGCTGCACGTGCTCGCCCTAACATTTCTTGTGCCTGCTGCGAGGGGCTCTCAAAGAAATTGAAGCTCACCCCTAATACCTTGATTGATTCAAGGCGGCCAGAGACAGAAAAGGATTCACCACCAACTTCGGCCCGTCGGGGTCCAACATAGTTGCGACTGGCAATGATCTTGGTTTTGCTGGTGGCAAGTTTGAGACCCGCCTGAGCGAGACAGCGATCCACAACTCGGATGCGTCGTACGAGTCTGCCAAGCTGACAGTCAACCAAGAAGATGTCATCCTGGTAGAAGAGCAAGTCCACATCAAAGTCTTCAGCCAGTCCACCCAATTTCTTCCAAGACGCGCATTCCACCAAGTCGGAGAGCATGGAGTCAATCAGGATGCCAAACAATTCGGCGCTCTCCGGAGCACCCTGTTTAATGCCGGTATTGGGATGAAGACGTACACGGCCACCTCCAGGGACACGTCCTTCAAGACAATGAGAATGAAGCTGACCAAGGAGATAGCGTAGTTCAGAACTTCTCCCCTTGTTCCGGAGGCGATCTATCAAGAGACTGGCCATCTTGCGTCGATCAACTCTATCAAAGGCGCCTGCGACGTCCAATTTGCAGACCAATGCGGGCATTCGCCATTCATGGATAACATCCCGGATGCGAGACATGCCACCTATGAGATCGGCTGCTTGGCGACCTCTCCCGCACGCAGAAATCTTGGACCCACGTCTAAGCAAAGGAAGAGTGCGAGCACAAACCAGGCGGTTGACCAGTTTGTTGAAGGCTGAGCTGACGCAGATCGGCCTCAGATCATTTGGTTTCAATGGATGTGCACACTTGGCCAATAAAGCGAGGAAACTGACATTCCAGATTTCAGGCGTTTCCTGAGTCTCCACAATGTGGTTGATGAGATGCAGCAGTTGCTCACCCAGGGTCTCGTGGGTAGACATCTCCCTCAGCAGGTGTACACTGATGCCATCTGGCCCAACAGCACTTCGACACTTCATTTGCTGAAGTTCAGTGCGGACATCCTGAAGAGTAAACCCGACAAAGTCGTCCCTAGACGGCAGATCACAGATGAGATGATCCAAGTCTACATCCCAATCCTCCAACTCCGGACAGACCATCTTTTCAGAGAGATGCGCCTGGACTTCCTCCGTGACAGCGGCAGAAGATTTCCCATCGAGCATGCCACCCCACCATCCACGGCGCTTCTTCTTCTCATTTTGTAGGACTCGAAATTCATCCCACCCGCCTAACAAGATGCGCGACAATCTTCGTTCCTCCCAAGCATGGCGATCTCGACGACGAAGACGATGAACTTGCTTCCAGCATGCCTTCGAGTTGGAGACTCTGGCATCCTTGATTGCACGCTTCGTCTCATCACTGTCACGATAACGTTGCGAGGCCCTCGGTTTGGTGTACTTTCTGGCAAGTTCAGCAACATCAGCATCATCAACAATCGTGACATCCGGAAGTTCATGGTGGACCCAACGTGCTCTGGAATCATTTCCCCATTGTTTATCGGGAGTTGCTGCACACACGGTAATTTCAGTATGGAGGAGAGCATGATCGGAGTTGATCGTGTATCTCCGCTCAGGGTCAATGTGCACTGTGCCAAGTCTAAGGTCTTTGCCCAGGAAGAGATCAATCTGGCGACCTTCACGAGTTTCATCCCGAGGGTAGTGAGTGGGAGTATTCTTCTGGGACTTGACAGGAGCAATAGCGAAACAACCTCGTTTGCCAGCCTCATCAAGGAGTACGTTTAAGTTCTCCGAACAATGCCCAATCTCAAGCTCTTCAGACCTTTCATGTTCAGCCCAGCACAACTCTTCATTGGCATCAACACCACAGACCAGCGGGTATTTCCGCCACTCAGCAGGAAGAAGTGCAAAGAATTCCCCCACAGCAGACTGGTAGCGGGAGTTGGTGACCCCCGTGAAGCAATGGATAGACCCGCAGACGATTCTTCCAAGTCCATGTACTCTGGCGAGAATCCACACTCCTCGAGAAGAAGCGACTTTCCGAATGACACAGTCGAACCGATCTTTGGCGATTCCAACCGCGGTACCTCTCCACTGGTCTCGATGGCGATGGACTATCCAATGATATTCATCAGTTTCCATGCCATCCCAGCCTTCTTTGCCTCGAGAAACTTCCTGTACAAGTAGAACATCAGCATCCGCCACCGCAACATCCAGCATCTTTAAGGACTGGCCACCAAGGTTCCAGCAACAGACACGTCCCCAACGATGTATTGCACACGATGAGTCCTTTCCGTCCATGCCGGTGCATCTCTTAGAGAAAACATCCCTGGAAGCAGAAGAAATTCTTCCCAATGGCGGTTCATCTTGGGTGAAACCTTCGCCCTCCTGTCACAGCTCCTTCTCAAAAGCAGACTTTGCTTCATCAACAGTACAGCCTGTGATTTCCGCAACGGCTTCAAGGGCGACCCAGCCTGAGGAGAGGAGCACGAACTCACCGTCCTTGGGTGCCTTGTGGGTGGCGCTCGCCAATTTATGGTTGCCACTCCATATAGTACCCATGTTCCAGTCGCAGTCATGCGCCGTGTGCTGGGTGCTGGTGATGTTTTTAATTCCTCCCTCGGTATTCTTGGCTGACATGGCAAGCTCACAGCACTGAACTAGAGACCGTGCCAACTGAAAAGTTGACTCTTGGGCGTGAGCACACTCTTCGCGTCAAGGAAACTAAAGAGCTTTTCGCCCGTGCCGCTTTGGTTTTCACAAAGCTCGCCCACATGTTCTTCGGCTCGCCCATTTCCTTTGTACTGGCCAGCTCAAATTTACTGTTCGCAACAAGTTTAATGACACCCCACATTCGATTCTTGACTTCCGTAAAGGATTCACCCTCTCGCTGCTGGAACTTGAGCATGCCAACGGATCTGCGGGGACCATAGATTGCAAGCTTCTCCACATCGATCAGCTCCTTGATGCCCTCCAAGTTGAACAACACCCCACTTTCTGCTTCAATGATCGCCCTTTTTGTGTCGCGTGCCCAGCCACCAACCACGAGTGTCCTTTTTTCGTCTTCCGAGAGAGAATCGCCGGCACGATCACCTTGAAGGTCACCCCGAGGAATGGCCCCACCTGCATCCGCATCCTTACCTCCTTTGTGTCGAAGGTACTCAGCCCAAGGGTCAGCATGTCCTGGAACAACAGCGGGACGTGAAGCTCCATGTTGTGGTAGCCCATCGCTTACGGGGATCAGTGGCGGAGGTTTCTTCTGAAGGTCGTCAATCTGAACTTTCATCTTCTTGACGTCTTCGGTGAGGTCCTCGAGGCACTTGGTGGTCTTCTCCTGCTGACGACCCATGCTCGACGAACTCCTTTCAAGCGCGTGGGTCCTGGTCCGAAGGTTGATCATTTCATGGCCGTGTTGGAGTTGTTCTGCCTCGACACGATCAAGTCGTCCTTGGAATGAACGCCAAGCATCCTTCATCTCGTTGACATGGCCAAACAATAGTTCTCGTATCTCGTGGGCGCTGAGCGGTGCGTCTCCATGAAGAGGACGTTTAGAGGGGCTATCAAGATCAGAGTCATCGTCTTCATCGTCAACCACCGGTACAACACTTCCATCAACTGCAGCCTCCCGTCTGCGCCCCTTCCGTTCACGCTTGCGCTTCTCCTGCTTGACTTCAAGTTGCATTGCCATGGGGACCTTGTCTTCCGGTTCGGACTCAGCAATCTCGGTGGGGGACCCCTTCTCGGGGGCGGGCATGTTCTCATCAACCACCATGGGGCCCTCCATCGTAGAAGAGCAGCGTCACGAAAAGCGAGCTCGGTAGAGAAGTACACCCTGACAGAGTGAAGAGACGATTCCAACCAAACTCGTCCAGATAGTGCAGCAGAGACGAATCCAACCAAACTCGCCCAAATAGTGCAGCAACAGGACCAACTCGCCCGGGAAGGAAGATCAGCCCAAAGAGGTCTACGACAGTGCAACCCTCACGTCCCACTCAAGGCGTCCAACGTCCAACAACGAACCTGTAAGAGACAATGAGGTTCTGGCCGCCAGTTCTCGACGTCGCCCCCGAGGATGACAAATGTTCTTGTAGAAGAGAAGGAGGGACTGGCCGGCAGATCTCACCCTCAAGGTCAGCTCGAGGAGAGAGCCCCGCGGAGCACAGACAATGATGCGATGGGGCAAGGGACTCCGAGAAGGGCACTCAACAAGGATTCGGGCCAACAGCTTGAGCAGGGAGTTTAGGGCGTGGGGTTTAGGGGTTTAGAGGGCCTATGGGCGTAACAGAGCTTTGCCGGGTGTAAGGACTATATTAGGAAGTCGTATGTAGGGTTGGGGCTTAGGGCTGAGGGCTTTTCAGAGTTTTGCTTTCGATGGGCGCATGGTTCTTACACGCTGTTGCTGACTGGGGCCTGCTCAGGTGGTCAGGTTGTGAGGAGATGTTGGAGGGCTTAGGGATGCTGGTCGTCTGGTTGATTATTGGGGATTCCCGTGATCTAACCAAGTCCATCTGAGGAAGTTCTATATGCAACTGGCCTGAAAGAGGCTCTTACGACCTGACCATCAAAGTAGGGTTTGAGTGCGTCCGTCCACATGTACACGTCCTGACTGCGGAACACCACCATTGCTGCCTTTAGCAACTAGGGTCTTTCAGGCTTAGAACTATACCTTGGGTACTGCCCCCCATACAGTAACAGTCTACAACAGGGCTACTATGAAGGGCAATATTATCTAACTGTTATTAACTGTTACTGAGTGGGGGCAGTACCCAAACTACACCTGCAGGCCCGCCAACCCTGAACCTCGACTTCACCCCTCGAGGTTCTACCCAGCACCAGTTCTCGACAACGTTGTCCCACACACGAAATTTATGCCTCAACATCACCGAACGCCCTGACCCCTAAACCCTAACGCCACGAACCCCAACCCTGAACATATGTCGCACTGCCGTGCATCTTCCTGTCAATTCTTTGTACGGCTCCTTCCCAAGCATGGACGGCATCCTGTTTGGGGCCGGCGTGACGCGTAAGGCTTTGGACTAGGATTTAGAGTTCACGGCTGGGAGTTTATGGCTATTCGCGATAAAAACCCTAAACCCTAAGATCCTAAGACCTAAACCCTAAACCCTAGACCCTCAGACCAAACCGTAAACATTGGCATTTGTTTCACTAATTAAGGTCTTCGACTTCGGAACGAGAGCTTCCGGAGTTCGGTGGTTTGTTATCCGTGTTTGCTTCTTTGGGTTTAAGTGTTTTTTGGTGGTTTTATGTTTTTTGTGTGAGCCTAAACCCCAATTTCCAAACCTCCACCCCAGACTCCGGAGGTTGCAGGGTTTGGCTTTGCGCAAAGAGCTCATCAAGGAAATTCCTCCCCGCAGGAGGTAAGCACACGGCGTATCGCTTTGGGTTTGGTGTTTAGGAGTATTGCCCGATACACAATACACCCAACACATCCCCAAGAGCCTTGTAATTGATTCGCCTTGATGCAGATGACCATGTTTATGATTCAAGCGATGCTGGCGATTGTCATTCTTATAATTATTGCCATTGCTCAGGGCCAGTCTCTCTGCGCTGCATGCACACCTGGCCTCCAGCTGATTGCAGCTTAGCATTGACCTGAGCTGCTTGCGACAGCAATCTCCAATAATGGTTTAGCTTGAACTACCCAAAAACTATGTTTGTTAGGGTCCTGTAAAATCTACAGTAATTAGGGTTTATAGTAAGAACCTACATGCAACTAGGTTCTAGTAGTTTGAGGGAACTTACGGAATCTTCAATGTCGGAGGTAGACCAGACAAATGTGCTCGACACAGCATCCCTAAACTCATAAACAAGACTTGCTGAATATCCCCGAAGGTCATGTAGTCTACACTGGGGTTCAAAACTAGCCATAAGGAACTCCCTTAAAGCCTAAGCATTTTGTGGCAGGTGCAGGGACCCATGCTGAAAATGGCAGAGTTACTGCGCGAAGGTGACGTACGCATCTGGCTTCTTCGAGTCCAGCTTCACCGCCGAATGGAAACTGTCCCGGACCTGTGGCAAAGTCGAAGGAGGTAGTGTTTCAGGATTTAGGGGTTCAGGGCTGTTGAAATTGGTTTGTGGCAAAGGGAGTAAGGTTTGGCTTAGGGGCTCAGGGATGATTCTCTAAAGTTGCAAGCTCAGTTGTTTCTGGTTTAGGCCAAGCGCTTCGACCCTCCGCCCATCCTATGCCCACAAAGGGTTCTTATTGCGTTGCCGTTGTTGTTGTTGTTGTTGTTGCTGTTTTTGCCCACTCCCTTCTCTGCCTTCAGCCGTGCAGCTCGCACTGGGAACTTTCTCAACTTCACACAGGTGACCTCTTGAGAACTGGCAAACACATCTAGCATCTAGCCGGAGGGTAACCTGAACTGCCTTAGAAGCCTTACACTTATGCATGAACCCCTGCACCCTGCGGGCAGCCCTTTTCAGAGGCCAAAATTAAGCGGCCAGAGGCTTTTCAGGGACCTTACCTATCGAACTAAATAGAAACTGAGCTTGGATCTAAGAGCGGTTCCCTTTTGGGGTCGTCGCTATACAGTTTTACTACTCTGTTGGAGATCTAAATACCAGGAATCCGATCCGAATAAACCCTAAACCTTACCAAGCCTATAATATCCATTAACGCTCCTTTTGGGATCGCCTTGGCTTTCATATAGGATCCTACCAAGAAGTGGTTAACCCGAAAACCGAACTACGATGGACAGAAAGGTTCGGGGCCCGAAACGATCCCGCCTCGTTCAACGTCCGAAGAGCCTGTGGAACACTGAGTGCTAGTATTGTTGATTATACCTGATATCACGGTCACTCATTGTCATTCTTATTATTGTTCTTGCGATGCTTAGTATGACTCTTATTGGTATCAGCGGCACTATCAACATCATGATTCTGATTCTAGCTGTAGGGGTTTCAGGGTTGGCCTAGGCTCCCGACCGGTGGAACTCAGGGCTTCATGGTGTAGGGTCCAGGGTTCCTTGCTTTACGGGTTTTGGGTGTGGAGTTAAGAAACCCTAAATCCCAGGAATATAGATCCATGCAAAGCCTAGAGTTTGTCGGCAGTTTCGAAGGGTCGTAGTGTGTCCAGTTTTGGGGATTAGGTGTGTTCGGGTTTGAATGTTCAAGGTTGGGAGGCTTCGGTACTTTATCCTGCACTGAAGCCTGACTTGTCCAGTATCCTAGGCGCTCTAAAAGCTAACCTTTGGCGTTTTATAAGGGTTCTGGCGCCCGAAGAAAGAATAGCCGGCTCTGATACTAAGAAAGTCTGACAGTCACGGAAAGCAATGTGACAAGAGCTTGGCTCAACTAGGCCGAAAAGCCTTAAAATATGAGTCGTTAGAGCCTTAGGATTCGGGTTTATGTTCGGCATGAAGCGGACAGCGAGCTATGCACTCCAGGGTTTAAGGGCTAGACTTTTGAAGTCAGGGGGCTGCGGGCGAAAGGTTTCTGGTTTGGGGGGGTTAGGGTTTTAGGTTTAGAGATTTGGGGTGTAGTGAGTCACCGAATCCCAAAGACCTCAAAGATTTCCGGAAACCTGAGCGCATGAAGCAGTACCTAGGCTACGAACAAGCTCAAAGAGTTACCCTTAATCTCCCTATAAGCCCTGTGCCCCAACCCCTTAATCATCAACACATACACCCTGTAAACCCTAAGCCGTACGCCATAAACCCCGAAATCCCTGAAGCCAAAGAACCCTCAAGCCTCCTAAAACCATGGTAAAAGTCTAAACACAGATTTCAAAACTCCCAACCCATAGTAGTGACCAACATCGAAACCCTCAAGCCTGAGGCAACAATTTGTCTGACCGGTGTTTCAGCAGTAGCAGGAGCTTTGACGGCTTGGAGTTTTAGGATGCAAGCGTAGGGAACTCTTGGGATTTAGAAATTCTGGGGATTTAGCATTTGGGGGTTTAGATTCAGGATTTTTGGGTTTAGGGCTTGAGCTTCGGGGGGGGGGGTGGTCTAGGGCTTAAAGTTTGCAGTTTCGCAGCCAGCTTGAAGAGTCGGACCTAGTCCCGCTTTCTTTTCGCGTTTCTATTTTCTGCCGGGACCAACCCCAAAAGTCCTGAACCAAACAAATCCTAAACCCCAAATCCCCAGACACCGCTAAGATGCTGCCCTCACGCCTTTGCCGTCTCTCCAGAGCGGTGTAAGGCAATGGCATCGGAAGTTCCTCGGATTGGAGAACGGAGACCGAGGCTGAATCGCAAACCCTACACCGCTTGCGGCTTAGGGCTTGGGGCCAGGGTTTAAGGCTTGTAACAGGTTAGGGCATTACGTGTTAGTGTTTACAAGGCTTTGCTTTCCTAACTCCGGGGCCCCCAGTCCTTGTTGAAACTCAGTGGGGATCTCAAGCTGAGTTGAAGGTAAAGCTCTTCGGTTGCAAGTTTAAGCAAATCCAGAAACTGAAACACTGAACTGCAGAACCCAAAGCTCACAAGGGAGTAAGGCATGCCAGAAACCCAAGCACAATGGGTTAGTTTATATAGAGCTTTGGGGATCATGTCCACCAAAGTCCCGTAAGTCAAGGGCTATTCAGAAAATCACCTTAAGGATCCCTCTATAAATTCAGGTGTATTGTACATTGCTTAACAAGAGCATTGTAAGGTTTGTGATAGTCCACTTGGGCACTTAGGCTTCAGGTTGTCACTTAATAAAGTGACAACCTTAGAGAACCCTGGCACTTGCCGGCACACTGGTGCGTCATGAACAAGAATAGACAGGATGCTGCAGGGCACTATGCTCGAATTCCGGCATACTGCGGTTGAACAAGTCGGCGCGACATCGGGAAAACACGACTCCATGTAACAGACCCTGGAAGAATGCTTGGGATGAACTGCCAGGCTGGGCTAGGCTTTGATTATAGGGGCCGCAATTATTAGAATAGGGTTTGGGGGGGTCAATATACTGGCCCCGACATTATTCGTTTGCTGTTCAGCTGTTGCAAAAATTAAGTCTTAGCTTCCCGCGCTTCGCTCTTGTAGCCTGTGCATTGAAGCCTACTTGGAGGACCATGGGACTTAGTAAGTAAGGTTACAAGTACCCTAATTGGAGTTATAAGTATGGTTACCTTATTTATAACCGTAGTTACTAAGTCCCATGATCCTCCAAGTACATGCCCAGTCAGCCGAGGAGCCGCACCTGATAACATAAAGCCCCAGGTCGCAATCAAGCGTCTATCGAGGCACTCCAAGCCCTAAATCCTACTTGAAGGCTCATGGGACTTAGTAAGTAGGTTCTAATTGGGGTTTATAAGTCCCCTAGCCTTGGGAAAGAGCCGTTGCGAGCATCAAAAAGAGAACCCAATTGAGTTCCCTAAGTGGGGTTATCCTAATTATAACCTACTTATAACCTTACTTACTAAGTCCCATGAGCCTTCAAGTAGACATGTACCATAGGATCGTACAACTTACCAATAACATTGAAGAATGAAGTACAACATGCTGTAATACTGTACAACATAGTAGAAACAGTATAAAACGGCAAAACAAGAAGTGACATAACATAGTCTAGCATGATCTAATACTACAGACTGCGGGCGAGCCACGTTTTTCGATCCTGTCGATGTAGTCGTTGTAAGATCCTCCTGCCACATAGGTCATGGATTCAAGGCTTCGGGTCAGGGGGTTTTGCGTTCTCGAAATCCTCGGTTTAAGCTGTAAAAGATACTAACCCCCAACCCTAAACCCTGACACGTATAGAATCATGCGATTCTCTTCCTGTCCTAAAGCCCTCGACCTATTGTCTTCGTTCGAAAGATAGCATGGCTTTGGCCCTGGCACCTCCTGCTACGAGCACTGATACCCAACTCTCCGGATTAAAGTTGTGGAGGTGAGAGTTTCCGAAACTAGGGGACCCTAATGTAGTACCCTTTATAGTAGGATCCTTCTTATAAAGACTCCCGAAAAAGGTACCCCTAATTTCGGAAACTCCCAGGTGGGCTGAGACCAGGCAAGCGAAACTGAAGAGGTGTCTGTCGGAGCAGTCCTTCGGCGGGCCAGGCGACGAAGAGGAGCAACCAGCGAACCATAGCACGAAAAAGATTGGCTTCTTTATAAATCCTAAACCCTGAACCCTACACCCTAAATACTTCCACCTTCAACTCAATATAGACCCTGACCCTACACCCTAAACCTAAATACTTGCACCTTCCACGCAGATCAACCTGAAGGACTTTGGAAATGGGCCGCACCCTGGACAGCCGCAGCATGCGGAGCTTGGTATGGAAATGCTGTTGAGTCGCGAAGATGTGCAGACAAACACCTAACATAGGGCCCTTAATAATTAGAATAGGGTGTGGGGGCCCAATATTCTATGCTTCTAATAAGAAACCCGCATGATAGTACAGGTAATTAACATAATACATGCAGCTGCAGCAACCGTAACTTTGCGAAGTGGAACGGGGTCAGAAGCAACAAGAAAAGCCAACAGGAGGAGCACAGACCCAAAACCCCCGCACTCCCTGAAACCCTAAACGTGATTCGCCGCATTTGTTGCCCGAAGCTCAGCCGCAGGTACAGTAGTGCATCACTGCCAGCTTCGTTGGCCAAGTTCTGCACAACCGGAACCAAAATGCAGAGAGCAGTCAGGTGTGGGAGTCTGCCAAGCTGAGCGGCTTCTATGTGTAAATATGACGTTCAGGTCAGGGCTTAGGGGCTTCAGGAAAGGATGAATTCCGATGCCTTTCATCACACAGCCCCCTCTCCACCCGAAACAAACTCACTAACCCTAAATCCCACAAGTATAATACATGCAAGTCGTCGTAAGCTTGAAGCAGGGATGCTTTGAGGAACGACGTGTGCCGTGCCTCGAGCCCAGACTCGAAACCACGAGAGGCCACATGTAATAAGCAAACTAAATACATGAACTGAACAGGTAACCGAATAAGTGGATGAATGACAACATGTAAGTGCATGTGTACAGATATGTGTATATACAAACACAAACGAACCAGCAAAGGAAACCACACAATTCCATCAGTAAATAATCTGTGTATATATATATATATACACACATACACATCATACACATACATAGATATATCCACACAAACATGAACATATACACACTTAGAAAGTTACACACGCATACACACACACATATATATATATATATATATATGTACATACATACATATATATATATATATATATGTATATATACAGACAGACAGACAGACAGACACAGACAGACAGACAGACAGACAGACACACAGACAGACACACAGACAGACACACACACACACACACACACATATAGTCATATGCATACAAACATTTGTACATACATACGTACATACATAGATACAAAGACAACATATATACACACGTACATACATCCATGCAGGCGGACGGACAGGCAAGCAGGCAGGCAGACATACAACACAGTGTCCACACAAATACTTAAATCAGGATACATATATACATACAAATATTTGCACATATGATGTGGAGTTACATGCGTATTATGTGTTTATACCTGTATATCCATATAAATATATATGATACATACCGAAAAATGGCGGAGGTAGATCATGTGGGGGCGTATATATATATATATATATATACATGTATATTCACGGTTTGATCATGAGCTGGCTCCCCTCAAGCACGATGAGCTTCAGCTCCTGACTGCTCTCAGCCGCAGCCGAATTTAGGATAAAACCGCACTATCCCCCTGCAGAATGTGATTTCTGAGCAACCTTTGCCAGCACAAACAACGGCATGACACAGCGTCACACTAAATCTGTACGGGGGTCATAAGAGAAACCTGAACCGAAAGGGCGCAAATCCCTTAAGATGACAACAACAGAACAAAACCTTCACGCGGAGGCTCATGGAGATTGTAGGCAAGCCAAGGAGCAGCAAAGTGCAGATCATCAGGATCGGAGTCTTTCAAGTTAAGGGGTCTAAACATCTAAGGTACCTACAGTGTTCGTATATGCATATACTGTACGGTGCACGTTGGCCTTCTTTGGTGTTAGTTCTTTGAAATTTTTTAATGTACTGTTCAGATCTTCGTTTTGTTCTGTAGAACCAAAGTACATACTACAACAACCCTATACTTGGCACCTTAACAAGGAACACTTACAGGCACCTGGACTCCTAAAGGATGTCGCAGCTGTCAAGTTTGCTGCTGTCCCAGGCTCGGTGATCTGAAAACTGCCTCTGGCAGGCAGATCACACATCCTACATTTAAAACTAAACTTGTCCTGGGTGTGTGTTCCAAACCAGGGCTCATTACCGGGCTCATTGGGTGTATGGCTTCGGGCAGTTTTGAATAACACGCCCCCAGATACTCTGCTAACAGCCCATGCACGCTGGTGGTGCTAGGAGCACGCCCTGCACTTGCAATTCTGCCACAAGGAACACTGCTACCTTGGCTATATCGGAAGGGATGACAGCGACACGTGCTGGTGCTGCCAGAGCTATATACCCTAGACTTCCTGTACCCGAAACAACCCACTCTGAATCTAAAGCCCGAAAGCTTTCTATAGGGGGCCTTAATGATTACAATAGGGTTTTGGGGCCCATTATACTATAATTATAATAAGGACCCCCCCCCAAAAAAAAATACGCTTTACGCCCCTATATTGAACCTCCCGCAACTTTCTTCTTGCGACTCCAAGGTGCTGGTTTGCGAAGCACGCGTCAACCGAAACCAGCTCAATGTACCTTTGCGTCGCCCTGGGCTGGACCAAGAAAGCTATAGAGTGTTGAAACATGTCATGATCCCCATATACCCTGGGAGGATAATGTAAAGAGTCCTACCACTAATCGTACCAATAGCGGGCATTTCTGTGCAACAGGAAATGAGTGTGCCCCCTCCCACTGACAATATATGGGAGTTTCCGAAAATCGGGGCTCCTGATAGAATAGTACCCTAAATGGTAGGATCCCTACTATAAGGACCCTAACATAAGGTGCCCCTAATTTTCGGAAACTCCCGCATACAACAGCTGCTCAACAGCTCTTGCCGAAGCATAGGCTGAGAACCCTAAAGCTTGATTTGATTTCGTAAACAGCCTCCAACCCTGAACCCTACAATACCCTATGGGCAAAACCATAAAACAGAATAACACCCCCCCTTCAACAAAAACAGTTAAACCCTCAACAACCCCAATGTAGCGGCCTGAGTAATCAACTTAAGGCTCCTTTGAGGGCTCCGTTTTCAGGGTTACTATACGGATCGGCAGCAGGGTTTGATAGAGGGGACTGTATGATCGGCACAAGGTTCACGGGTATACCATATTCTGTCAGTATATAAGCACAACGACGGGATCCTCTTTGTCAAACTCAGCCCAGAAAGCATGAAAAGACTATATCCCGAAGCCTGAATGTTCATAGAGCCCTTGCAGAGCCATCCTGACCCCGTTTGGGTATCCTTATTAAACCCAAAACCCTGAGACCTAAACCCTCAAAGACGTGGGATTTCCTTCTGAACAGCCAGGGTTCCAGCTCTTCGTACATGCGTCGGTGCTGCAAAATACACATTGCCAGTTGTTTGACTGGAAGAGGCTGGTATTGTAGACCTGGCGGTGCGATTTAGGGTCTGGGATGGTCTAAGTTTAGTTATAGGGTTCGATACTATAATAATAGATCTGGCTTCGGCATCGTGAAAAATACAAAACTCCCCATAGCCTGTAACTGAATCAATCTTGGCACTGCATGCTCGCTCGAATTTGGCACACCCTTCATAAGTTACCGTTTGCACAGGTCCGTATAGCACAGAATAGTAAAGCTTTACAGCCCCTAGGATAACTATACTACACTATCGTTATAAACAAAACCCACTGGACTACTTCTGATCACAAGGATCCTAACCCAAAGGCTCAAAATGGCCCAAAA
This sequence comes from Symbiodinium sp. CCMP2592, assembly GCA_905221615.1. Taxonomy (NCBI): domain Eukaryota; class Dinophyceae; order Suessiales; family Symbiodiniaceae; genus Symbiodinium; species Symbiodinium sp. CCMP2592. Next base: position 431,177 of record CAJNDT010005891.1, on the reverse strand, counting down.
GCCTGATATAATGTGGTCATTAGGCCCAAAAGCCTTAAGATATGAGTCCTTAGAGCCTTAGGGCAAGTGGGGCCTCGAGCTCATGGTTCTTTTTCGAGGCTGCCTTCCTTCAGAGAGAGTGCCAGTAGCAGCCGAAACTACCTCGACCCCAGAAAACCTACTAGTAGGGTATTAAGGGGAACTAAAGGTTAACCTTTTTGGTTATATAGGGATTATATAGGGACTATCCTACCGAAAAAAGGTTGAAGGTTACCTACTCTACTACTAGGAAAACCTGTCGGTCTAAGGCTGCATGGGGTCAAGGTCGGATTTAAATCAAACCCAAGGTGAGAGGTTTAAACATCTAGAGTTTACTAGAAGGATTAATCCAAGGACTTTTAAACATTTAGAGTTGGCTAGAAGGATTAATCAAAGGACTTAAGAAGTAAATTTGTAACTAGGGTGAAACCGAAACCCTGAATCCCACACTCTGAACTCTTGAACCAAAGCTGAGGGGGCTTCAGAGTCTTGCCTTCTTGGACTCAGCTACTTAAGAGGCGACTACGTGGGGACTGTACCAGGATGCAGTCGTTTCTAAGCGGATCGTGTTGGAGTTTCGGGAGACAGGGGGTCTTCCTGAGTAGGCTGGGGGAGGAAAATTTTGCTGTTCCCAGGTTCGAGTTGCCGGTCTTGTTTAGGGTTAAGCGTCCCTAAACCCTAAACCCTCATCCCAGTTAGCGTCGGGGACGAGGGCGTCAGGCCTCTTGCAGATTCCGGCTGTCTCAGCAATTTTGTTGGGAATGTGGAACTAGAGTCTACAGGGTTCAGTTCAGGCCTCTACTAGCACTCTGAGGATCACAACCAACCACGAAGGGGCCTCAACGACAAAACATGGGGCGCTCGGAGAAAAATGTTTATTTCTGTTGCGGGAAGCCGTAAACCCCTGAACCCACAACCCTAAACCCGACACGGGCTAGTGATTCTAATCTAGGCCCAAGAGTAACCTAGGAATAAAATGAGTGCCCTTTGTGGCTTAAAGGGGCTGAGAAGGGAACCTGAAACCTAAAAAAAGGGAATAAGGGCCTACTCTAGGTCCTGCTGTTGATGATACCTGAAGGACCCTAAACTATGGGAAGTATGGTAGATTCCTTATTATGGGCCATGCAGGATTTATCTCATCAACCGTAGTAGTTCAGCGACTGATCACTCCGCGGCCTGCCGGACCCAGCACCAGGCATCCTGTTCCGCCTTCGGACGTTTAGGGGTTTAGGGTTTTAGGGTTTAGGACACCCCAAAGACAAACCCTCAGGGTCCATGTACTCATGCAGGAGACACTTCGGCCTTCAGGTACCTATATCGGGGCCTAAGTATATACTGTCTAGGCACATGGACTCTTAGGGAAAGGCCTAGCGACAACGACTGAAAGGAGTGCGTAGACTCAGGGTTTACAATGTTGCTTGGCATACCATTAAAGGCTCGGCGGTTAGAGTAGCTGTGCGGTAAGGCATTGAAGGCTCTAGGATAATCGGCAGGTTCCGGATGTGTGGCTCAGGGTTGCCTCCGACGTTGGACATCAGCGCATTATTCATCGGCTTTGGGCTCTGCATTTGGGGTTAAGGCTTCGGGTTCGAAAGCTAGGTTTGCTGGGCTGCAACCACACATCCTTGGCATTGATGACACTGGGGTAGTTTAATTTGCTGTCCAGCCGTACAAGCGTTGCTAAGTATACTTGCTGGTGGCAAGGAGACACAAATAGCTGCCTAGCGTAAGTGTGTAGAAATGTGTGCATATAGATAAACACATTTATGTCTACGTGTATGTACGTTTATGTATGTTATATATATATATATATGTATATGTAGATTACGTATGTATGCATGTACAAAGACAATTAGAGCTGCAAGCACATGTTGCTGAAACACATTTATCCATTGCAAGATAATTGCTGTTCACCTGTCTAGGTGAGGTGCTCGCCGGTGGATTATCTCCTTATATCTCTTGGAAGCTGGTTTATGCATAGGTATGTGTGAATCGGTATGTATGCATGCATGTACGTATGCAGGTACGTGTGCATATACCCATGCATATACACACACACACACTCAAACATATGTCTACGTAGACATATGCATATGGACATGTATGTATGCATGTATATAACTGCACACGCATATTTACATGTGTGTACATCTTGCTGTTCATGTATCTGCGCATGTCTTGACTTGTGTGCACAGCTTTGTGTTTACACACACACACACACACACACACACACGGGGGCACGTTCGGATTTGCCTGTCCACACATAGGTTTGCATGCTATATGCTTACGTGCATGCGCCATTTCCCTGCTAGCCCATACATTTATATCGCTATATGTATACGTGTTGTGTCTCTTTTCTCTATGCCATGAGGACTTAATGATTCCTTTAAACCATAGACCTAAACCCTAAAATTTGGCCTGGAAGATCGTTCTTGGAGGCCAGCCAGACAGCCAGACGGCAGAGAAGATGATGATGATTAGCCTCGGGGGATGCTGCTATGGGTTCAAGGCTTAATGTAGGGGCCTTATAATAATTAGAATAGGGTTTAGGGGGCCAATTATACTATATTCATACGAAAGAACCCCACAACCATATTCTAATTATTAAGGCCCCTAGATTAGGGTTCAAGAGGCTTGTGCAGAAGCCACGGCCGGCCTCCTAGAATCACACACCTTCGGCTACTAAGCAGTTTCCGCCTAAAGCCAAAACCTCGAGACAGTAGCCTTAAACCAAGGCACACAGATTTTGTTCAAAAGCTACGTAAGTCCGCTTCCCCGACAGACAGACTGCCCCGCACTGAAGGATGGTCCCAGCGACGGCGCGCGTTGAAAATTATGCTTGCCGATGTTGGTATCCGGATGACATCGGATGTTTCTTTTGGGGGGGAGGCACTACATTCATACACGCGCGGAAGGTCCGGAATCCTGCATTGTGCCGTTCGGGGTCGTGGATTTCAGGTTAAAGCTGGGGCGGCAGAGTTCGGAGTCCTGATGTAAAACTGTAACTGACCATCTAGTCTGGCCCCAGACGACATTGCAGCATGAACCGTCGTCAATATCCACTCTCGAACCATGCACATTTCCAGAGAAAATCTCCGGAGTTGCCATAAATCCTGAACCCTGAACCCGAGGCCATGAACCTTAAACCCAACCCTCCCGAGCATCCATATGGAGGCCAACGTTATATAGAAAGAGAGGAGCAAGAAGATGACGAACTCAGAACGGCTATGATTGTGACGAGGACTATGACGATGGCGATGATGACGACGAGGACAGCGACAGAGGCAACTGCAACGAGAGGTGCACGTGTCCCTGTGCAGCTACGTATGCAATTGATTTCACGCATGTATGTGTATGTATGGCCGTAGGCATGTATATATGTATGTCGTGTCTGCGCATGTGCACGTGAATATACACGATACAACTAAACGTGCGCCCACATACACGTACCCAAATAAAGATAGATAGATAGATTCAGAGAGATAGAACGATTGTTAGAGACAAAATTTGCCGCCATATCGTTACCATAACCGTGACTCGTGACTGGTGCCGCCACCGTTACCATGCTTCCAGGTGTATGTATAAAGATGTATATCATTTGATGCACAAATACATATCTACATTCATGTGCATTGTGATTGTATATGTATATAAATACATATGTATTTACATATATGTATAAACATATGCGTGTGCGCATGTATATGTTGTATATATATATATATATACACACACACACGCGCTGCGTCGTGAAACATCGTTGCCCAATCAGTAAACTACGCACGATCGGCTAAAATGGAAAGAAGAGAACACCGCAGCAGAAGTTCGGACAATGACCTGAGCTCCGGAGCCAAGGCACAAAATCACGAAGGCTACCGCCTGGAAGTAGTGTTCAAAGTCGTGGACCTTCGGCATCAGCAGCTTCAGGTTCGGGGCTTACTCCTGATCCTACACCTCAGAAAGAAAAACAAAAAGTCACAACTGGTAGGCCGTGGTTTTTGTCGGTGTGACTACGGGATGCAATCTGGCCACGAACTTGGATCAAGCAACAACAACAACAGCAATGATCAAAGTAACGGGCACAAGAACTGCAAAAAACAATCAAAGCTCCTAACGGACCTAACCATCCTCCTCAGCACCTAAAGCTCCTAACGGACCTAACCGTCCTCCTCAACAACTAAAGCTCCTAACGGACCTAACCATCCTCCTCAACACCATCACCATCATGGCAGAGTCAATCCTACTTGTCGGGTAGCACGGGGAGCTAAAGGTTAACTTCTTTGGTTATATAGGGGCCCATATAGGGGCTATACTACCCAAAAAAGGTTTAAGGTTACCTACTCGACTACTAGGCCATTTGTCACAGAAACAACAACGAGGGCAATCACCACGCTCCAAGAGACGTATGATGTCCCCGAAAAATTTGCACGATGCTTCGAAAAATCTCTCACAAGAGCCGGGCCAAATCTCTTCTCCCAGAGGCTCGGGGAACGGGAAAGGGTTGACTTGTAGCCGCACAACATACAACAGAGTAGGTTCTGAATAGGTTTTTGAATCCTCAACCCTAAACCCTAAACCCTAAACCCTAAGGCTCAGGGCTTAGGAGTTTGGAGTTTAAACTATTTTGGCCTCCCGGGTCTCACGGCTTAGTGCATCTCCGAACCGCAGCACCACCCTCCATCACAGTTTAGGAGTTTAGGGTCTGGGATTTAAGGATGAGAAGGGACTTTGCTAGGAAGAGGCAGCAGAAACTACAAGGCTCTTGCCCTAAACCCTAAACCCTGAAGCTTTTCAAGGACAAGCTTGTGGTGAGCACAAGCCCAGCTAGGGGCAAAGCAGCAGTCCCTCTGGGAAGATCGTAGTAGCCAGGATCCTAAACCCTGGCCCTCAAAAACATAGGAACCCTATGCCGGTAGCTCCAAATCCTACAACAAATACTAGGCTATGATCCCTTGACTATAGGATATACACCCTAATCCCTCGGCCGAAATCCCTTAGCAGTGAAGACACTAGGACTGAAAACACTCGGTCCTGCGCTCCCCACCCCCCACCCCCTCCCCCTTCCAAAAATAGCAGAACCTTTAAGTTTCTCCCCACGAGCACGCCCATCAGCATTCCAGACAGCCAGCCACCTCGGACTAGGATTTAGGGTATGGGGTGTAAAGAGTGTAATTAGCAGCAGCTTGAGTTTGCAGCTAATACTACCTAGGATTTGGGGTACCTCGCCATCGCATGTCTCTCCGCAGCCCCAAGCTCTCATGCTTCCTTACATCAAGGGCCGCCACAACGAAATGCCACACCCGAAAAGCTGCTAGGGCTAAGGGTTTCAAGTTATGCTACATGAAGCTCTGAGCAACCAACGTCCCAAACCTGAAAGCCTGAAGAGCGGCAAGCGTCCGAAATGGGCTGCATGGCTGACGTTCGTACCGTCACCTGAGAACTCGCTGACCATCGCTGCAACGGAGTCAATCAAGATGAGGACGAGCAGCCTCGCAGAATCTTGCAGTTCCGCTGAGACGGTTTCACTAAGATTTTGCTGGAGCCCAAGGGGTGCATGTAACCAGATACTTCTACTTCACAGCTAACGTACCAATATTGGAGCCCCTTTAGGTAATGTCGATGCATATGCTGCGCAGTTGTACCGACCCTTGGGGAGAAGTGGCCCTAAACCCCTACACCCTAGCATCAAGGGCCCCTGCAAAGGTTCCGAAGCCTGCACAGTTCATCGATATCAGCTGATTTTTCTAGGTTGGCCTTTTAAAGCCTCCGAAAAATATTCGCAGGCAGGGTCCTATTAAGCCCACTAAGGGAAAATATAAAATGCCCCAAAGGCCTACCTAGTTTTGTACACTAAACAACATGAAACAAGAGTATTGATCGTTGCGCACGTCATCTTCCAATGCTTCGGCAAAGCAACATGTGCAAACCGGGCCTGCTCAAACCACGACTGTAGCAAGATTCAAGCGGGCGGAGGATGTTTCCTTCCATGGTTGCTGTAATCAGGATATACTTTTACACACTATTCCAACCCCCTATCGTACACTTCTCATGATCAAGGCAACACGTAGCTACCGGGCTTTGAGAGGCGAAGGGCAAGGCGGACTTGCCATACCTGTACTCCATCTGGCCCCAGTTCATGATCACCTTGGTGCCCCACATCCCTGAACCCTTAAACCCCAAAACAACAACCAACTCATGATGAGGGGTTCGAAGCTTCCACTTCTTAGGAGTTTTTGGCTATAGGTCCTTTGGCTCGGGGCATCTTTCGAGCTTGGGCTCGGGATCGTGGGCTGTGCTGGGAGGTTAAAGGGGCTTACGAAGAGCAGTTACAAGTACCGTAACTGGGGTCATAAGTAATGAAAAGCATACTTAACTTGTTTATAATCCTAGTAGTTGACTCAGTAGCTTAGTCCCATGAACCTCTAAGCCTTCGAAAATGAGGATCAGGTCTTGAGGTACAGTATACACCACCATTATGAGAGGGGAAATAAGGGGACGCTCTCACAAATAACTCCGACCCTATATTCAGAGTCGAGAGGGATTCTAGCGTGAGTTTCTTGGGCACTGTAGCCACAGGGCTTCGGATTATTTGGTTCCGGGATGGGCTGCGGCATGCTTACAAGCTCAAGAAAAACTTTCACTTTACTCCTCAACCGCAAACACAGGATTGCAGCCGCCCTTCCCACTAAAACCGGTCTGCTTTAGAATCCTCCAGAATTATCTTGAGGAGGAGCAATACACTTACACAGCGGCAGAGACTGGCGACATGCATACCTATCATACCTCACAGGAAGGTTGCTGTTCAGGCACGGGAAGCCCAATGAATCCAGTTGGTTGATAGTGAGAATCTGAAAATCACATCTTGAAGTCTGTGGAGCGCATGCGATTGCAGATTTAAGGGGTGACTCCTCCTCAAAACCTTCAGGCGATCATGATAACATGAGGCAGGCGGCATCAGCGTAGTGCATGCCCATCAGTGCGTAGACGCCCGCAGACATGCCAACCAGCTGGTAGCTGTTCCTATACTCAAGCCCGTTCTAGCATGTATATAGTCATTGTTTGAAAAATCGGCTGTAAATTCAAGTAAAAAAGGAACAATATAGTTTAAGGAACGCCCAGGTTCTGCAGGAATGAGTCGAAAGCGGCACCCACCGCGACACCAACGTTCAGAAGACTAGGCGGCCAAGATTCTCTGGAAAATGGGACTTGGGAGGTTTAGTTTTTTTGAAGTGCGCGGTTTAGGGGTTAGGCGTGTAGAGTTTAGGGTTTGGGGATTTAAGGTTTAGGGAGATACTGTGTCAGCCATTTTTGTGGGACATCTCCTCATGCTATATTCCGTTTGTACATGCCGCCATACTGGCCCATTGGAGTCGCTACAGCAAGGACGGACCGGAAAGGGACGGGTTTAGGGGTTTGGGGTTTCTGCTTTGGGATCGCGGCAACAAGGCTTAGGCCTCGAAAGGTTGTTCTGGGGTTGCGGCTGCAAGGGTTCCATAAGGGCTCCATAAGAGTTTCATAAGGGTTGCATAAACGTTCCATAAGGGTTCTGTGTGTGCGAGATCAGGCTGTGAATTGGCCAGTTGTGGGGTTTAGACACTGGGACTTAGGGCTTAGCGCTTTGGCTTTACTTACCTTTGGTTAGCAAGGAATGAACGAATGGTAGTAAATAATAATAGTTATGCTTATTCCCTACTAACCCAAGGTACGTTTAGGGACTTCAGGGTTTTCAACCAAAACCCTAAACCCTAAACCCTAAACCCTAAACCCTAAACCCCATTCGCCGTAGTTTGGGGCTCTGTCGAGGCAGCCAGGATGCACGGCCAAGCGCAAATGACCGTGGAAGCCCTGGCACGAAGACGCTACGGACGGTTTTAGGGTTTAGGGTTTAGGGGTTTAGGGTTTAGGGTTTAGGGGTTTAGGGTTTAGGGTTTTGGGTTTAGGGTTTTGGGTTTAGGGTTTAGGGTTTTGGGTTTAGGGTTTAGGGTTTAGGGTTTAGGGTTTAGGGCTTAGGGTTTAGGGTTTAGGGTTTAGGGTTTAGGGGTTTTGGGTTTAGGGTTTAGGGTTTAGGGTTTAGGGTTTTGGGTTTAGGGTTTTGGGTTTAGGGTTTAGGGTTTAGGACACGAAGAAGCTACTTGGAGGATCATTGGACAAAGGGTTCCGTAAAGGGCTCCTGTTAAAGGGTCCTATAAGGGATCTATATGGGACTGTAGGGATTTAGGGTTTAGGGTCTACTTGGAGGATCATGGGACTTAGTAAGTCGGGTTCCTTTTGGGGTTCCTTAAGGGGGTCCTTGAAGGGTTCTATAAAGGAATCTATTGGGGGTTTAGGGTTTAGGGTCTACTTGGAGGATCATGAGGCTTAGTAAGTAAGGCTATAAGTACCGTAATTGGAGTTACAAGTATAGTTGCCGTATTTATAACCCTAGTTACTAAGTCCCATGATCCTCCAAGTACGGACGGTTTAGGATGGAAGGTTATGCAGAAACAGGCCGTGGCGAAGGAAATACCAGGGGTCTACCCATTGGGATATAATTCATGATCTCGGTACAACACTATGGTTGAAAATAAGACACTACAAACAGAGTTACTACTGTATGCTTTCAGTTAAAAGCAAGGTAGCCACACCCCAGCTCCCGATGCAGCAATGTCGGAAAAAAAACGAATCGTCACAATCACACTCAGACCATGCCGGGGTTTTAGTCTGTTAAAGCCTTAGAGCATCGCTGTAGCTTCGGGTACGGGTTTAGGGTGTAGGGTTTAGGCCTGCAGGGGTCAGGGCTTAAGCGTGACCAACGACAGGTCCGACAAAAAAAGCAAGGACAACTCGGGCTTCTGGTTGCCTAAACCCCAAACCTGCGGCACCTGGTCGACCCCCTGGTCTGAAATGGCCTACAGGGCTAGGAGGCCCAGTAACATAGCAAAACTTTATAAGGAACCTAGGACTGCAAAAAGGGAAAAAGGGCCCACTGGGAGGCCTGGGTTCAAGGACCAAGGTCCGAAACCTTAGGTTCAGGGTTTCGGGCCGTTTAGGGTTCATTACAACCCTGCACACTATGCGTCCTAAGTCTCGAAAACAAAAGCCCAACCCTAAACCCTAAAAACGCCCAAACCCGGAACCCAAGAAAGCCTTGTAAGTCCAGCAAGCCTGCCCGCTTGAGCATCTCCAGACGTTTATGATTCCGGGCTTCCGGGCTCTGGAACCGGGGTTTAGGATTTAGAACAAGCGTTCAAGATTTAGGAACCGGGCTCTGGATTTTTGGGATCATAGGACCTTAGAATGTTGGAGACATGGAGACCTGGCGCTTTAATGTAGGAACCTGATTAAGAAACCCTGGGCCTAGAACCCCAAAACAGTAGGATTCATATGAGGAACCTTAATTAGGCCCAAGGTTTCTTAATCAGGTTCCTACATTATAGTGAGCCTCTCTGCCAGCGGGTGGCCTCCAGCGGAATGGCGACGATGAACAACATCACGGAGTTGCCAAGGATGTGGGTAAAGGATGCATGCGTAAACCTGGAGCTCGGTGTTTAGGGCTTAGAGTTTAGGGGTCTCGGCGTCAACAGCAATAGTTGCAAATCAAGCAGTAATGGCAGTCATAAGATCGATTGCACTATAGTCGTAGTGGCTCCCGTACTTTCAGACACTCCAATATGTTCATGATGAAGGTATCAAAGGGCGCCAGCTGGTTCAGGGATCAAGATGACAATGCACATGACTCGAAAGCATGTCAGCCATGGCCAGATAAGGATGCACTTGGAAGGGTCGCGACGCGGCAGGAACGGTATACAACATGACAGTGCACATATTGATATTGATTGATGGGTTTAGGGTTTAGGGTTAATCAGCATTGACCAGGAAATTGCATCATCAACCAGACGAATGAATGAGACCCAAAACAATTAGCCCGAAAAGATGAGCTCCTGAAGCCCCCCCCAGTGGCCCAGCTTCCCTAGGGTTCCGGTGTCGAAGTGAAGCTACAGTTCGTAAGCCATCATAAAAGGGGCTGAATAACTAGAGAAAGGTTTGGGTTGATGTTCACTACTGTTAGAAGAGGAACCTTTTTGAGAAGCGCTGGCAATGATTCAGACCTCTGCATTACACCCATGTATGCACGACCGTCCATGGCTTCTGCAGACAGGCGGCTGATAGGTTAGCCACCTGCAGAGTCACGGCAGAAGCAACGAGAAATCATGAACACTCAGACTCGCCTGCTCCTTTCTGCAAAAGGCTCAGACTCTTGTGTGGGGCTCCGTCAAGGTGCGAGTACCTACACACCGTATGCTCTCCTAAACTCTAATTACGCTCCATGACTACCATCCCGAATCCGAGTACGTGATCGTTGGGAAGACCCTGAGGCCTAAGGGGAGAAGTGCCGCTGGCGTGTCGCAGGGTCTGGGTTTTTGTTTCGGATCTGGGGTAGTTATGCAGGCTTCTATATCAAATCCTGACAAGCCTAAACCGTCAAGCCATAGACTATCTCTTAAGCCCTCGAGACCCTAGCCCCTGAACACTAAAGCCTGCAAAACCTTGCCGTGTTTTGGAGTCGGAGGGGTCAAGGTCACAACTGGGACTGATCTACCTGAACACCTCCTAAACCAGGCTTGAATCGCAGTAGAAAGGGTGCGATGCTGGTCGCACCGTAACACGTGATAACAAGGAGCCCCCTAAATAGTCTAGGTAATTAAGGCCCCTCTCTTAGGAAAGGAGATTCATCTATGAAAACCCAAAAGAGCCGAGGCAACTCAAACCTGTCGATCCCAAAGCCTACGACTTTAGGGCTCTATGCTATACTCACGGAATCCCAACCTCCCCTAAGGGTCCATGTACCCAGATAGTATACAATGTACCCATATAGGGAGTACTTTAAGGCCAATGTATATACTATTTAGGTACATGGGTGGTTGTCACAATTAGGGTCCCTTTTTGGGTCCATATTGTAATACGGCACCTATTATTTAGGGTACCCAAAAAGGGACCATGATTTTGACAACCACCCACATGGACCCTTGGGGCTCTGTTTTGAAGAGCTTCGGGCTGCATGAAATTCTCAAAGCGTAGAACTAAGAACTCTGCACATGGGTAGTTGTCAAGATTATGGCCCCTTTTTGGGTACCCTAAATATTAGGTGCCGTACTATAATAGGGACCCAAAAAGGTACCATAATTTTGACAACCACCCACATGAAGCCCTGACGTCCAAGACAACGTCAAAGAGCACAGGGAGTTACTGAACACAAAGCACCCTAGGCCCTAGGATAGACCCTAAATGCAAAGTGCGAAAAAGACCCTGCATACGCCAACCTTTATTTTCAACACCCTATGAAAACGCAACCTTGTCAAATCCTACTAAATACCTTGCGGTGGCTCCTCAAGCCCCTATAAAGCCTGTGTGTATGAGTGCACGTATGTATGAACGTACGAGTGTATGTCTGTGTGTGTGTCAATATTGAGAAATCTAAATACTGTGAGTGTGTGTATATATCGATATGTATATATTGTACTTTGTCCAAAAGCCAAACCTCTTACAATAGTTACTGTACCATTGCCATTGAAAAGCCTCCAGCACTGGTAGCGCAGGTCCGCGCAGTCTCGCTGCAGCAGAAAGGCCGTGTCGCCCGGCCAAAGAGACCTGAGGGTACCGGGGCTTAGGGTGTAGGGCTCTCGGGGTTTGGGTATCGGGTTTAGGGTTTAGAGGTGTGCAAAGTACAGACTTTAGTGATTAGAACAGGGCTTTCGTGGTGCATTGCTCTACCATAAATAGGATAAGAAGCCCTTTGGAATCTGTATACTAGGTGTTGGGATTCGTTTTGGGTTCAGGGTTTCTGATTTACGGTTTAGCATTGGAGAAGCTTCTTAAAACAAACCGTATGGGTTTACAAGGGTTTAGGCTTCAGGGTCAATCCAAGGAGTGGCAGAGTTGCACACGGGGTGCTTTAATCTTCTCTTTTGGCGGGGCGGGAGGGGGGTGGGGTTGGTGGGTGGGTTCTTCACCGTCTCTTGGTACGGGCTTTGTGGCAGGTTTTTCTTTGACAGGTTTTTCACAGGTCTCTGCAACCAATACAACTAGATTCACCCTAGCAGTCCTGGAGCCTTCGTCACTGCACCCTGTACCCACAGCCCCACCCCGAACCTCCCGAGAATGAAACCCGCATTAAGACTCTCCCGTCCTGGCATGGAGCCCCTGGCCCAAATCGTGCAACGGTGTAGGCGTTTAGGGTCTAGGGTTTGGGGTTTGGGAGTTTAAGGTTTAGGAGTTTAGGGTCTTAGTTTTTTCGGGTTTGGAGTTTAAAGTTTAGGGAGTTTAGGTTTTGGGAGCCTAGTCTTTGGATGCAAGCTTAGGGTTTACGGTGTGGGAGTTGAAGGCCTGGAGTTTAATGTAGGGGCCTTAATAACTAGAATAGGGTTTTGGGGGCTTCTTACTATAATTATAGTATAATAAACCCCCAACACTATTCTAATTATTAAGGCCCCTATATTAGGGTTTTGAGTTTGGGGTTAATGGGTTCAGGAGTTTAGAGTTGGGGGGTGAAGGGTTTCGGAGTTTAGCGTTTAGGGTTTGGGGTGTAGGGTTTAGGAGTTAAGGATTTGTGATTTAGGGCTTGGGGTTTAGGGTCCAAAAACCCTCCAATTCTCAGATTCCGGGTGGTAATATAGAGGCCTCAAAAATTAGAATAGGGTTTTGGGCAATTTATAGTAGAACCACAATAAGGAACCCCAAGGAATACTGCTACTAACTATTAAGCTTCTGCATTAAGAGTCATGTCCGGGGTTTGCAGAGCTTCGGAACATCCTCAGACCAGCTAAGGATTTCTTCGGAACGTGTCTGAGCCACGGACTCTAAGCCCGCGCCTCCTGGCCGGGGATTCTTCTGGGTTGCATCCCCTATAGAAGCCCACTGGCTTATTTCATGAGCGATTATACTGTGACTATAAAGCATTACACAAAGAATAGAAGCCAGTAGCCTACTATCTAGGTAACTTTCTTGGAGGATCACCCCTACATCACCTAAGGCCCGTTGTGTAACGTTGCAAGTTTCCCAACTCTCAAGAAAGGAACAGAGAGATGAAGGGCTCATACAAAAGCCTTTCGGGGGTTATATTCCAGTATCAGCATATAGGGATTATAAGGGATATCTTTGAGACATGAAGTCTTCCAGCTATCTGGAGTACTTGTATCCCAAACTCCAAAACCCTAAACTTTGAAGCCTACGGTTCAGGGTTCGTTGCGAGAAGGCTGAGCCATGTAGGGTCTCTTTAAAGGCGAACGGAAGCTGGACAGCAGGTAACATAAGCACATCATCGGGCTCTCGTCGGAGAAGAACTTCCAACCTACCAAACATAGGAGCCGTTGCCACTAGATTAGGATTTGGTGGTAGATTCTAGTAAACAAAATTAGTTATGGTTCCAGCTTCCGAATTACACTCCTCTTCGAAATCCGAAAGTTCGCCATTGGTGCTTCTTCAAGCTTCTACTACCAGGTCTCCTGATGTGTAGGGGAAACTATACATGATGATATGAATAGTTCTCCAAATTATGGGCGCATTTCAGGTCCCCCTAATAGTACGGCACCCTTCGAAAATGGACCCTGAAAGGGACCCCAATCTAGAGAACAACCCATATGGCAATTTGGGCGCACGGTCTTCGATTGTGTTGGCGCAGGTGGCGCCCGCAGCCCCTCTGCCCAAACCCCAGACCCTGAGCTTTAGGGTTTAGGGCTTAGGGTTTAAACCCGCAAGCCAATAACACCTCACAACTCAAATCATAGGCCGCAAACTCCACATTCTCAACCCGGTGTACCGGAGTTCGGAACACTCGACTGAACAGTAAACCTTGAACTCCCAACCTACAGAAGGCATCAGGTTTAGGGTTCAGGGCTTTAGGGTTTAGGGCTGTGCAAGGCTCATGGGCTCCAGGAGTTCATCTTGCTCCAATACCTCTGCATCATCTGCTGACCTGCGAGCTACCTGGAAAGTCTTGGACGGCCAGCCCTCCAGCTGCCAACTTCTCTGGGTCACGCAGGCTTCCCATTATTGTAGAAATGGGTGGAAGCAAATTTGCCAGACCGATAGCTTGAACGAATCTGTGAATACCAACCAGCTTCGTGCACTTTCGGACATGGCCACGATGAAGCAGGCTGTTCGCAGCCGTGGTTCGTCGGCTAAGGTTGCCTTAGTAAGGGTACTAGGCGGCACAACCCTTCGCCGCGTCAATCTGCGAACCTTGAAGTGACCTACTAATTTAAAAGCTAACTAACCTTAAACAGTCTTCGAAACCTGAACTTTTAGTGACCCTGAACTCTGGCTTGCTTGGGTGCTTTAGGGCATTGGGTCCCTATGGCTTTGGCATGTCTGTGCTAACCCAATCCACCTTCCCATATAAACCCCCTTATAATGAAGCCCACCAAGATAGGGATGTCCCTATAAAAGTCTTATGCTTATGTCCTTTTGGGGTCCCTAAATCCACCTGATCTTGCGTCGTTCGCAGAATCTGGATTGAAGAGCGGCAGAAGCACCCATGCACCGCAAGCCTGTGGGGCTTCCGGGCTTAGGGTTTAGGGTTTTGTGGTCAAGAGTTGATGGGCTTGCGAATACATCTTCAAGAACACAGCAGTGATCAGCATCATAGCCCCGTCTGACTATCATCGGGCTTGGCATTCGTTGTCATAGTCGTGGTGCTCATGCCACAGGAAAGTTCAGTGATAACAAGCAACATCACCACCTAAACAGCTAGCCTCTCACTGCTCCACACCTTACGTAATTTGCATCCGTGTAAACATGCCGATAAAGTTGGCGCAGCGAGAATATTGATTGTGATCGACATCATTCACAATAAATAACAATATCATGAACTGTATACTGAGTATATATGATATTATTCTGATGATGACGATGAGGAGGAGGGTGCCATACCAGGCACAACAATGTCCGGACTAGACGGGTGCCTTCTGATTTTGCTGATGCCAGGTATGTCTGCATGAGCAGGATGAGCAGTAACAAGAGCAGGTCTTTGGAGAGAACGGCAGCACAAGAACACTATACTATCAAGACCCTAAACCCTAAACCCTAAACCGCCGGTAAAAGTGCTCCATCTCTCCTGCGAGTCATCTGAAAGGTTCGAATGCATGCAACCAGTTTGTACGCGTATCCATCACCGTCTTCTTCGTTGTAGTTTGTCGCCATGTTCTGTGACTGAGGCTGACACCAGGACCAGCTGCGATATCCTTGGAGGACGCAGAAACGATGCCCGAACGATAAAAGCTCAAAATTTCAATGCGCAAGCTGAGCACCTTGGGAAAACGAGATCCCCCCATTGCAATCTCGAGAGCTCACTACTTCCCAGCGGGCAGCCGAGGCTCGTGAAGATTGGCTTGTACTGCCAGAGAAGTTTCTCCACGGCTAGAGATCCTGACACCTACGCGAGATTGCTGTCGTGCTTTCAGTTTAGACCTTGGGCTATGACGTGTCCGTGTCTACGACATATCGGGTGCTGATGAGATTGTAACACAGTGCTGCTGCGTTTGCCATGGAAGAGCTTGCCGCCGATTCCTAGATCTGGTCGTATTTCCCCGACCCGCAACTGTATGCAGTTGCCCGGCATATGTTGCCTTGCAATGCAGGCATGTAGCAATCCTAAACGGGCACATTTCCACGCCGAGGATAGGAGTAGCATTTCTTGTAACTTACTAGCTAGAAGTATGTAAATGTAAGGCTATCAAAATGATCAAAACACCGCTCTCTGCGCTGGGCAAAATTTGCGGGCAGGTTCATAACACCAGGAGCTCCACTATAAAACTTACTACAAGGACCGCAACAGGAACCCTGATGCCCTCATCAACGAAAACCCACCACAAATCGTAAACATGGTTCTCCTCAACAGAAACTCCGCACCCAAGGCCGAATCCCCGACTCGAAATCCCAACCATAAGCTCTGTAACTCGGGTCCGTGGCGTGCAGCATGCCTTGCAAGCACGACCAAACAGCTTTAGGTGAGCGGCTGGGCTGTGGTAGATGGTTTAATTAGTGTTGGGGGTTGAGGGGCCAGCAGCTAGATTGCCGGCACCATCACGACCCCTAGCCCCAGCAATGTTGCTTTTGTTGCTCTTCTAGCGACGAGCAACTCCATTTTGCCATGTCCAGCAATGCATGCTAACGTTGTAACTTTTCTTGTCAAAACACGCGGATGCTGCTGTTGCTGCGTTCAGACCTGATGATTACTGCTTCAACTATGACTACTAATAACAATCATGGTAATGATGAAAGTAGCAACAACACTAAAAAGCTTACATACCACAACCAGAATGATATCAATAACAAACCAGTCCACTGTTTGTCGGTAGACGAACAAAAAGACATTCAAAACAATCTTGCTGCTGATAAACAGGGTAGTACTGGGATAAACTTTGACCACAACCCCTTGAGGTAATTTCCAACTGCAGTTGGGGTGATTGATACAGATATTCTGGATGCATTCCTTACTTTCCCCGGCCCTTAACTTCACATCCGCAACTCCTCTCCCAAAAGAACCCGACACCCTTTTTAACTTTATAAAATTAGCAAGCCTCAACTCTCAACCCCTAAACCCCCACATGCCTCTTGCGCTATGCAAACCTAACGGAATGATTGTAACACTTCATAAATGCACGTACATACATGCATTACATGCATGCACATGGGCCCGCATGCATGCATCCATCCATCCACACATGCGTGCTCAGGTACTTCAAAGGCAACTGTACATAGAGTACACAGGCAATTACAGATGTGCAAGCATGCAAACATGCAGACAGGTACACCTATGTTTGTACAACAGATGCGTACAGTTCATTCATACGTATTCATGTGTGTATAGCTGAAAAGGCCGCCGTCGACTTGCTGGAGGCACAAGCACGGCTTAAATCCCCGACCGGAAGTGGCCGCACCATGGTCCCGCTACAAGCAGCGAGTACTGAATTACGGTTTAGAGTTTCGGGAAGAAGGTTTTTGCAGTTTACCGTAGATCCAGATACCGAAATACAGACGTGAACCAAAACCTCAACCCTACAGCCTACACCCCTAACCCCTAAACCTCTAAACCCGTAACGCCTGAACCGTCGAATTAACGAAGCACAAGGGGCCATCGAGACCGGTATCATCATGTCTCTGCGAAGGTCGGCTGATATTGCTTGGCAACACCTGCAGAGGTTCAGGGACGCTACACAGAGGTTCAGGTTTGGGGGTTTAGCCGTCAGGGCTTCATTGAAGTTAGGAGAGCTTTTGATACATGCTCTTAATTAAGGATGAGCACTTATAACGAGGGCCTCATGGTCAGACAGCCTTTGCAATTCGGATAAGCCGCGTTGGACCCGATACGTCAACCTCAAGTCTGAGTCAAAACCCGCCGCCCAGCGAACGGATCTCTGAAGAAGGGCCTTGGCACCTGAGCACTGCAGGAGCATGAACAACTTAGTCTTACTACAAATTCCTTTTGGGCTGCTTGCAACACTTGTCCTATATCACCTCAAGAACCGATTCGAATCGCTAAGGCCCGAGATTGCGATATGCGCCTCACCGGCATTTGTGTTTAAATTGACAAGGCGAGCCGGCGAGCCGTACCACATGTTCAGGGGGCTCTGCAGCGCTACAGCCTGCAGTACAGGGTAGGAACTAGTGTTATCTCAAAATCCAGTGACATTCCAGGAAGGTGTCCGATTAAACTAAACCCTAGACGCTAAACCCTAACGCCTAAACCCAAAGCCCCTAAAGCCTAAACCCTAAGCCCCAAACTCTAAACCCAAAACCCCAAAACCCTAAACCCTCAACCCGAAACCCTGAGCCCAAAACCGCGTCCTAGAAGCCTGTGGCTCGCAAGAGGGTTTCAGGCTTTGGAAGTCCGCCAACATGGAAAACAAGTTGTTTGTTCGGAGCTTGGCATCCGTGTCTCCACGTAAAACTCAGCCGCCTACACAGCCGGTATGTCCCCGGTCAACGCTAGCCCCAAATTGCCACCAAAACTTCAAGCCTTAAAGTCCAGACAGCGGCTTGCCTTGCTGGTTGAACGCAATGTTTCCCAGTCGTCATCTTCCTCGTCACCTTCCACAATGACGTCCTCAAAATGAAAGACTTAGAAGATGTGGACTCGGGGTCAGGCAGCTAGTGGACGACTGCAACGCATAAGTGCAACCCGCAACAGCATCATCAGGAAGGCCTGATGATGAAGGCCTAGGGAGCTGTGTGAGTACACGACGCTGCCGACTGGCCTCGTGCCTGCCCCGAAGCCCAAAACCCATAAGAGAATCCATGGCGTCCTGCTCTTGCTTGAAATTCTTCTCTGGTAAAAGAGGTTACGAAGGGCTGTCGATCCCTACGGATAGAAAGTGTAGGCAGCGGCCAAGGGTTTAGGGTTTAGGGTCTGGGGATCGAGTTTAGAGGTTAGAGTATAGGACAAGGATATGCTAGAAGCCCTTTTTCGGGAATTGTCAGCTTGGCAAAGACCCGCTGAACTAACTTCAGCCCATGCCACAAATTATGAACACTGAAATTCTTAACCAGAAAATCTTATATCCCGTACACCACCCGTTACCACTGCTGCCCCGTCTACATTTCGAATTCGGCATTGCTGCCGCTCCCTAAGTATCGCATTGCTGCTGTTGAAAGCGTTGCGCTGGGATATATTATGCTATAAGTATAATTAGGAACCCTCAAAATAGTATAGGTAATTATTCATATATTATGCTATAAGTATTATAATTAGGAATCAGGAACCCTTAAAATAGTATAGGTAATTTTTAAGGCCCCTATGGTAATCGGGAGGCTTGCACTCTCGTCGTAGGCGCATCTCCAGCTGCTTCTGCGTGCAATCCAGGAGAGGAGTTCAGGGGAGTCAAAGTGCCTATACATACTACATGGAGGCTCATGGGTACTTGGCTGACTTCTGAACCCCTGCTAAAAGTTAAACTTTTAGCCTCCTTATTATAGTTAATATAGAAACCCAAAAAGTTAACGTCCTAAGAGCCAACGAGAAGCAAGGGCAGTTATAAGCCCCTAATACGGGTTAAATTCAGAGTTACCCCACATATGGCCCTACATACAACTACCCATGAACCTCCAAGTACACCTTTGCCCTTTGCCATGCACACATGTAAAGAAAGATTGAAGGTAGGGATGGAGAGCGAGAGCGAGAGGGAGAAAAAGCAACTTTGGTTGCAGGTTGAGCAGCTTTTAGGGTGTATATGTGGGCTTTGAGGTTGGGAAGTTGGAACTTGGTATGATTTGGGCTTCAGGGCTTGGTGGCTAAGGTTAAGTAGAGGTTTAGAGATTTGAGGCCTCACGTTGCAACATCGCTTTGGCTCACACTGGCTGGCCCGCAAAACAGCGACTTTCTCCATCCTATATCAAAACATGCAATTAGAGATCCGGCCCTGAAGTAAAGATATTGTAACCCACAGGGTCCACATATACTACCACTATGGAATTAGGACCACAAAACCATAATAGGGATGGTCTTTTGGGATCTAATTCCAATAATGGTAGTGTATATGGACCCTCTGGGTAAGGCCTAGTATACACTCTCGAACGCTCAGGCTTTTGTAAGGTTGCATCCCAGCACAGGAACCCCTTTACACCATCAGCCCTCCGTGCCAGATCTGCAAAACAGACAACAGCATGCCGCCAAATGCTTGGTTTTAGAGCCAAGGGCTCGAACGTTGAAAAGGTTATACAAGCCTATACGTTTAAGCTTTTAACCTCGGAACAATCATCACTGTAAGCTCTGCCGAAACTCCCAACCCAAAGACAAAGCTCCAACACCCTGAAAGCGACTCCCCTAAACCGCTTAAAACCCCTAGCCCGGGCCTAAACCCCCGAACTTCAAACTTGGAGCCCTGAGTGAGCCGTAAGCTCAGAACCCTTACGCCCCGAAGCCCTAAACCCCCTGTCAAATATAGGGGCCTTTATAATTAGAGTAGGGTGGGGAAGTAGCGACTTATCTAGGCCCCCATGTACTGTAGAGCCCTGATAGGAACCCTTTAAAGGAACCCTATTCTTATTACTAAGGCCCCCCCATGTAGGAGTTTCCGAAAATAGGAAACCCGAATATAGTACCCTAGATAATAGGATCCTTGTTATGAGTACCCCAAATAAGGTCCCCTCATTTTCGGAAACTCCCCATGTCTAAACTCGTGGAGCACAGGCCTTCTACGGAAAAGGAGGAACCTGCGCGGCTTGAAGATGAGTCAGGATTCAGGGGCGGTGATGTAAGAGCCTTACTAATTCGAATAGGGTGCCCTTTAAGGGGGTTCCTTAAAGGGACCTTTAGTAGGGTTCTGTAGTATAGGGGCCTGAATAATTAGAATAGGGTTTGGGGGTGTGTCGGACATGCGTCTGAGGCGAACGAATCTTAAGATGACTGGTGCATCCATCAATAGCGCAGCTGCTTATGAGCCACGGCTAGCTAGGCTAGCTTAGTAATGATACCTTCTATGTCTCGCAACATGGAATCATATTTTAATGACCAGTTGTCGAGCAACTGTACAGGAAAATGGACGGTGCCATGGCATCTGCGAGTAATGTTGCGCGGTTCGGCAGAGAAGTTAAGAACCTTGCAGCAACCTGCACAGACCTCGACAGGTGCCCATACGGGTTCAATAAGATGTGTGTGGAAATCGTTTTCAAGGATCTGATCTTGCTTAAATCTCTCAAGAACATCTTTAAATCTAGTAATGCGGTTTTTGGCAGCTTTAAACCTTTTGATAGGACCAGGTTTGGTCGGCAGTGCACTTCGAATTTCCTGGGGAGACATGGCAAGCCACCTTTCAAGAGCAATCTGTGTGACGCAACTAATCTTTTCGGTAACACGATTATGAGCAAAATCATCTTTGAGGGCACGAATTTGTTGAATCCAAGGGATAGGAGCGCTCTTCCCTCTGAATCTGGGAATAGGCCACTTCTCGGACAAGGGATTGTTCATAAGAATTTTTGATTTAAGTCCAACTGCCTCGCAAAAATCCACAGTTGTGACTCGAAGTACTTGCGGATTAACATTGGATGCCATCCGAGCTTCAACTCGAAGTCTTTGGATGTTGTTGGAGGCGTCCAAAAGATCCCACTCCGGTATGAAAAACAAGTAATCAGGGAACGTCGTTTCACTCGGGAAGGCTTCGAGCCATTTGCTTTGACTTTCGTTGGGGAAAGTCATACCGTGTAGCTCGGGATTTTGTTGCTGTGTTTGAAACAGAAAGGAAGTGAGCACTCTTAACTTATAAGCAGCCATGCCTATAAATTGACATTGACCCAAAAAATCAGCCTCAACTCCGCCATATTGTACGAAAAGAGCGAGTGCTTGAGTCCAAGTGCGAATTTTGACAGCGGCATTACAAGCTTTGTCAGTCCATTTTGTCCAGAAAGAGAAAATTAGCGCAAAATCCTTAACGGAGCTGCCCCATTTATTCCACTCAGTTCGTGTACCAGGGGGTTCCATTGCAAAGGAAGAGCCTGCGAAAAGCACAGTTCACACTGTTGCCTGTTTTGTGTATGCAGAACATTCGCTGAAACACCATTTGGCTGATTTTCCTCAGGCGCAAATTGTTGGTAACTTTCAGGGTTTCTGTTCATTTCCATCCATTGGTACAAGAGCTGTGCAACGAGAAGTTGGAATTGATGCCATTTACTGCGCGTGGATTCAGGAAGAAGAGTTGAACAAATCAGAGCTGATTTGGCACATTCCGGCCATTGACTACGATCAAGGAGCTCCTGAGGCCAAGAGCGCCTTAGCTCAGCAAACCGCGGACAATCCCACATGATATGTTTAATATTGCCCTCTTCATGAAGACAATATTGACAGTGCGGTGTAGTTTTGATACCCATCTGATAGAGCCTATAAGGAGTAGCATGTGCATCGGATAACATCCGAATGACCGGATTCCTAAAAGGCGAGGACGGTTCTAAACTTCTGAGCAATTTTGTAGTTGCTTGCAAATCAACGTCAACAACTCCTTGCCACTTCAAATGTTTTTGCTCTAGATGTTGATAAAATCGCATCCGAATTTGAATACGGATAAAATGTTCAAATTTCTTTTTGTCAGGCTCAGTCAGAAGTATGCAATCATTGTCACTACTGCTTATAGCATCCGCATCAGGCGAAAAGCGGCAGCATAGCCAATCCAAGTCTCTTTGAAAGATGGTCATGGGGCCATAGAGATCATGTTTAGAAGGGATTGACTGCGCAAGCATGTCTTTAAGTTGCTGTGCAAGCATCGGTGCTTGAATGAATACTTGTCTCCAAAACCTCATGTTATGATAAACCATAGCGCTTTCTGGATCAAACAGATGTGTTTGCTCGCAGAATACACTATGCGCGGCTTGAGTTTGACATTTGCGAAATGCAGTCGCTTCAAATATTTTTGATCTCAAGTTTTCAATTTGTGCTTTAGTGGGCCTGACGGCAGTACAAGGGTAACAAATGGAAGGCATGATTTTTCTGGCAACAATGGTGATAGCGTTGTCATGAGTAATGTGAGATCTGGCAATTTTGTTCAGAAGAACATAGCAGTCCTGCAAGATGGGTTTGAAAAAATTAGAGGCAGAAGTGTTCTTAAGGGGGAGTGGTATCCCAAGATACACAATCTGCTTTTGTCTTTTAACTTCGTAACCATCAAGCCACCAAAGGTTTTCAACTGCAGGATTATCTCCAAAAGCGACAGTTTTGGCCTCAGTCTTAAATTCAAACGAACCATCCCAAAACTGGGTGATGTGGAAGGCGTGCTGTAACTGCTGTGAGTTGCTCCCAAGCATGAGACGATCGTCCACGAAGACCTTTGCGAAAATGTCACGATGAGGCATCTCATTAGCCCATGCACCCAACATTGTAGCCGCAGCGAGCATACTTAGAGGATCACCTTGCGGAATGCCTAAAGAAGCCCCGAACGCATTTTTGGAGACCGAACCGTTAAGCGAAGCATATCTTCGAACGTTGGTTATCATAAACTGCCATGTAGCCACAGCAGAAGTCGGGACACCAATGTGGAGTAAGCTCTCGCATGCTTTATCTGGAGGGACGTTATCAAAGAATTTCTCAGTGTCAATGGCTACTCCTTGAATTGTCGCTCGAACCACTGAGTCAAGGCGCCAAGTTGATTCACACATGAGCGCTGCAGGCAGCCATGCATGAAAACCAGACCCTCCACAAACACCTCCGACTGAATGTACAGAAATATTTTGCTGTGATTCTCGACACATAAGCAAAATGGTTTTGCAGAAAATCCTATAACATACAGGCGTGATTGTCAGAGGTCTAAGATCTTTAACAGATGTCTTACCCTGCTTTTTAGGTATGCAAGTCATTTTGCAGTTAAGCCATGCCAAGGGCACACGATGCTGTTGAATGGACTTGTAAAAAATATGTGCCAGGAAAAGCACCGCAGAGTAGGGCAGAAGCTTGAGATGTGCAATTTCAAGCCCATCCAATCCCGGGACTTTAGAAGCATCAGCTTTTGAGAGGATAGTCTGAATATGCTGGTTAATAGTCAAAATTTGCTCCGCATCACAGTGATGCTGACACGGTGCTTCTTGCCTTGCAGGAGAGGTCGCCTGATTACTTTTGTAAACTTTCTCAAAGAAACTGGTAATTTCCTCAAGAGAATCGTGCAAACAAGTTGTAAAGCCATTCTGTCCATATTTTACACTCGCAATGCAAGAAGGAATAGGTGGTGATGGAACTCGAGCCCATCTGAAGAGATTTTTAGTCCAGGAGTGTTGTGATTGTCCACTTCTCTGAATTTTCAATCTCCACTTTTTGAGCTGATTTTTGGTAATCTGCTGAAGTCTAGAAAGGATGCTTTTGTGTTGAACCCAGTCCTGGTTTTTAATAGCCATTCCTAATTGGTGATGCAACTTGCTATGTTTGAATTGCTCGCGCAATCGAAAGCGAGGTTGCAGTCCTAGGACAGCTCCGTCTGGATTATGAATTTTCTGAAAGGTTTGACACCACATTTCCCAATCTGCATCAACGTTGGTATTAGAGATTTTAGCAGTGTAAGAAGCAAGTGTTTCCTGCCATTCATTTTCACAGTTGTCACTAACTTTGACATCCACCTGATGATAGACTTCCCAAGTGGGTTTTTGCTGAAAGTTGTTATGGATTGACGTGTGGACGAACGAATGCCCTTTTTCAAGCACTTCAGTGGCCTGAACCGGGGCTATCGTTTCCTTAAGTAAATCCGTTACGGCAATGACATCAATGCAGCTGGTGCTACCAGTACTGTGCTTGTACGTGTAGAAGTCAAAGTTGGTGCTGTAGGTGAGAGGGAACCAGCAGGAGTCAAGGCAACTTTGAACAAACTGCCCACTGCGTGAATCAGCGTTAATATCGCCAAACAGAATGCAGCTGTGATGCGCATGTGCTTCCAAAACAACCAAAAGCTCGTCAAGAAACGGCGTGCTGTTTTGTGTGGGAGCATAAACGTTAAAACAAATAACCCATTTCTGCTGAATAAAAAGCTTAACAGCCAGAAAGCGCCCTTTATGAAACCAATTGCTCATATTATCAATACCAATTTCTTGAACCGGTATGTGTGAACGAATAGCAAATGCAACTCCAGGAGTTGATTGATCAAGATGGATCGATTTTTTGTTGTGCCCTTGCTGTTTATAATTAGGAAGCCCACTAAAATACAGGTTGTAACCATGCTGCTTAAAGGTAGCACGGATACTTGGCACTGAATCGGCTCCAATACGGATTTCTTGCAGCGCAATGATATCAGCATCAAGCGCGACAATTTCATGCACGTGCGGAGTTAGGGCATTGACATTCCAAGTACCGATACGCAACCTGGCATGATCAAGATTATTATGAATAGCACTTGTGGTACGATGAAAGGCTTCCTCCCAAGAAGATGGGAACCCCTTCTCGCCTTCGTGATGGTCCACCTGATTGACACCACCACAGCAACAATCACCCCAGCAATTAATACAGAAACAGTGGGGGATGATGTTCCAAGCAAAGGATTCATATATAATCCTTTGGTGGAACCTAAACCTTCATGAAGAGATGAACGGACTTTGCAAATTTACACTACTGGGGTTTGTTCCCCCGGCCAAGTTTTGCGCAGTCAGCGCCTGAATTTGCGAAGTCAGATTTTGAATTTGTTGCATAAGTTGCTGTATTGTCTGTTGCTGCTCATGATTTTGCTTCATCATGTCTTGAAGTTGTTGCTGCAGCTCGTTCGTGCCATGTTGCACTTTTTCATCTTCGGAATCAGTCCATTCCTCAGAGTCAATTTTCATTGGCGCGAAGTCTTCAGGCTTATGTCGCTTGCGAGCAGCATTGTTGACGACATCAACAAAGGAAGTGCGGATGCTAGGAGCTTTTGGGTGAAATTTACCAATGCGACACTGAGCATTCCACGTAGGAAAGTGTAAGACGTTATTGTCCGGCACTGGTTCAGCTGGCACAACTTTAGGCTTGCGGGCGGCTTCAATCTTAAGAGTGCGCCTTTCGTAACCAAAGGTGATGGGAAATTGCCAAACTTTGGGTTCTTCACAAGACCTAACCATCCAAGTATAACCAGCTTTTTTCCACCTTCTTTCGCCGTCTTTAACCGTAGCCTTCCATTTCAGCTGTTGCAACAAATCAACAATGTTTTCAGCTTCCATTTCAGGGGGAACATTGCTGATAAAGTAAGCAGGATCATCAGTTTTACCCAATCTTGCTTTCATTTCATCATGGTGTGTATTGAGCATTCGAAGAGCCCAAGTACCTCGAATTTTGAAAGCGCCAAGGTGTTTGCCATCGTTGTCATCAATGATGTCGAGGACTTCCTCGTCCGTCATTGGGCGGCCCTCTTTTTTCAACCAAATATGTTGAAAGTTAGTACGCATGACCCCAGGAACATTAACTTGGAGTTTTCCAGGCCCTGACATAGCAAGCAGCGACTGAACTTGCCCACTCGGCACTCTAACGGAAACCTGATATATGCGTTCGTTAACTTGCTGCGTCAACGCTTGCAAATTCCAAACATCCAAGATCTCAAGATTACGGTTGCGTTGGATCAAAGAAGAAATCCATTGCTTGACAGTGGGAAGTCTTTTTTGCTCAATTTCAATTTGAGTCTGTGCGCAGGCTCCACTATCGCTAAACGTTAAATAGCAAACTGAACTTTTCGCTGTGCCAGGCTTCTGAATGTTCACCGCGGGGGCTGTTTTACGGTACTCAACGTCCGTATAAGTAATTTGGTGAAGATACGCCTGCATAGAAATTTGTTGGCTTTGGTCCCCATTTTGTTTTATCATTGCAACACAGATAGCCTCTGGTTGCTTCACCCCAATCCCCATAGGGAACGGAGCTACAACGCCTATGGGGTAATTCCTACCAACTCCTTGTTCCGCTATACGTTTGGCCTGATCTTCTCTCTCGCAAATATACACTCCCCCGTGAGTGTTGGAGAACTCGCTGAGCGGCCGAACGTTCCAGCCGTCAGGATCCAAGGTAAAAGTAGTGCTATTTTGTTTGCCTTTGCCTTTTGCTTTACTTTTGTTCCCACTTTGATCCACAACTGCATCGATGTAAGACGGTCCTTTGACATTGTTTTTGCTCTTCCCTTTGCCTTTTCCTTTCGGGTTAGGCTGTTGAGCATCTCCGCTTCCTTTTCCTTTTTGATTAGCAAACGAACTACCTTTGCCCTCCAAAGATTTCCCTTTGCCAGAAGGAGGTGTGATTGTGCTCTTTTGTTGGCTACTTGTTGCTATTTCGCTGAAGTCATTTTTTGTGGAAGTGTTACTGGCCGAATTAGCAAGTCCCATTCTTTGTGCCGCAGCGGTAACACAGCTCAAAAGCTGTTTAGCATCCGTGGTGCGCTCAATCTTTTTGCAAAATTTCAGATCGGAAATCAGCAACATGCGAATCTGTTTGGGCGCAAGTCCATGTTGAATGGTTTCGAGCTTTTGTACAAGCTTGGTGATGTCTGCTTTGTTTGGCTGAAATGCTGAATCTGACGCTACACCACCAGTCATCACGTGACTCATATCATCATCCGAAAAGGGCTCAATTGGATCTGCTGAAATAACCCAAATAAGAGGCCGGCTATTGCTAAACCCGAACATCCCATCGGAATTAAACTCCTGTCTGTCGTAGCATTCGTCGAAGTTAGCACTGCTACTTTGAGGTGTGCAATAATTGCAGCTTCTCATGTTGCAGTCCGACAGCCCGGAAGATCCAACCCTGTTCTTTAAAGTATTGCTACTGAAACCCGAGTTTCGAAATCCATGGCCATCGATCTCATCTCCTGAGGTCCTCGCCGGAGAATGGTACTTACGTTTGCGGTTAACCAAAACACCGTGCCCTCTGCTGACAAAGTCTTCCTTATCAGAATTTTTGCTGAACGGCAACGCTGACTCGATGGATGTGTCGATTTCTGTGCTTGCAATATCCTCAGAACAATACTCAATAGCACTAACGTCGGAGTCAAAGCAATCGGGCCAGGTGTGGGTAACTTCCGAAATGTCCTCCCCCTTGTCACTGTAATTCGAAGGGAAATCCCAGACTACAGATTCCGAATCAGCAATCCGAACAATGCAATCATCGTCAATGGTGCTGTGATCGCCGTCTCCTGCTTTTGTGAGAAATCCTCGGATGGAGGTGGTCTTGCTGTAGATCGGTTTACCGTAACGCATACCCGTCAATTCACTGTCAGCCCAGTGTTGTGCTTGATTTGGCACATGAAAGTCAAGCTGTTGCAACTGATGCCTAAGATTAGACTTACAGGCATCAATTCTCTTAATCGGTGTTGTAAACAAGACAGCAATAATTCTAGTGCCCTTCCAATCACAAGTTGCATGGGGAATCTTAAAAGTGGGAACTTCAAGGGTGCCACCAATGGGAATGGGCGCCTTGAAACCTCTATGTTTATCAAAGAAGAGGTCCCCAGCAGCAGATTTGAGGAATATTTCCCCATCACTAACTTGAGATATGGCCGTAAGGAATGCAGGTAACTTTTCGTTGCGCGCATCCGTGTGTAACATTGTCTTCATGTTTTTGTTGATAACAATGGTCGATCCATAGGCTTGCTTGTTGCACTGTCGGAAATACTTCGTAATGACTTTGGTAAAGTTGGGTAGATCCGACGTAGCTTTGGTCAAGGACAATCTAGCAGCTCCTAAAGTAATCTGATGACCATCCCCGTTTTGTTGCCAAGGAACATCAGGATGCTCAATAAGAATTCGAATGTTGTCAACCGTAATACAATCTCCAACAAGAATGTTACTAGCATGTTCTTCAATTGAAACGGAATCGGGCTCAAGATGGTGAGAGGGCGCGCTCGCAACTCTCAAATCATTACCTGTGCCATGAGACAACACCATCCCCCCTGAGAAGGTTTGGTATCCTGAAAGCAAAGTTCCTATATGAATCAAAACCATAAGAACTTGTATCCAAACAAACCATCGGCAGCTCCACAATAGGCTTGCATGTCTGGGAATTTGCATGTGTGATTTTTGTCTTTTACAATTTCGCTGTTCACTTTGCTCATACGGCTTTTGCTGATGTGTGCTTGTTGCCAAAATTTTTGTGATTAACAGCGGCCACCCTCGCACAAATCGTGATACAATAAATGCGTAACCGGGATCTGCAACTCCGTCATTCGGATCCATAGCATAAGCAGCGCCGGCAGATGCGGATGCAACGCGCCGTTCTCGATCATCATGCCTTGGATATAAGGGCTTATCTTCTGTCGAAGGAATTTTTTGTGCTGAATTTTTGCTGAGTGATATGCATGTATCATTTTTGCATAGTTTCGGCCACCACCGACGATCACTGCTGTCACACACAGATGCATCGCGAAGTTGTCGATCAGTTTTCCTTAGCTGGTGAAAAAGTTTGTTACCGCCGTCTATTTTTGCTGTGCTTGTGTTGGCTTGATAAGCTCCAGCAGGCGATTTCAGCACCCAGTATGCATGCACAACATCCTCGGAGATGCCTTTAACCTCACAACCTCCCCGAAAGGACCTATCATAGCAAGCACTGCCAGCAGCATGCACCATATAATCTCGCATGAGCTCACGAACAGCATCAACTACCTCAAGGATTGAATTCTGGAAATCGGGCTCCGGTCCCGCTTTGCAGGCATCACATTCTCCAGCACAGGTACCCTTCCAATTAAAGGAAGAGAGGTGCCTAGTTGTGATCGCCCCTGGTCGGACAAACATCTTTAGGGCCTCAGTGGCAATGACAGCTGCCGACACAGACCGATGACGTCCTTGGACACATTCAAATACGAGCACAGCAGATTTGGAACGTAGGGTTTGGGCTACAGCTTCAGCTACCGCTTTTACAAAAGCGGGTTGCCTCAGGCTTTGTTGGATTATGAGCCCATTAACACCTATGTGTTTTTGCAAAGATCTATCTCGGTCCCTTTCCGAGATGTGGTGCAGGCTTTTTACAATGGTGTCCCAACCGGAGTATTTGCTTTCCGGTGCCACCGGAGTGAAACGTCCATCCTGGACCTTAGTGCCTCTAGAGCAAACTACAACCTTCTCGAGTCGCATGCCTGGCATAGAACCGATGATTGATGACGAAGGCCTGGTCGGTGCAGTTGAAGTTGTCGGTGCAATCGATGCCGATGGTGATGACGTCGCTGGCGCTGGCGATGTTGACGAATGGGCTCCTTCAAGGTGTAGGGCAGCAGCTGATGTTGTCGAAGATGCCGAGGCGACTTCCGAGTGCGACAAGAGTCTGTGGAATCTAGGTGGTCTGGGCATCGGAGCTACAGGGACGGATGGAACCTCGATGAGATCGGGAGTTCTACTTGGTCTCATTGGCGGTGTCGGAGGACGCCGTTCAGATACCCTAAACTCGAAGTCTGGTGCTCTCGAGGGCCTCTGAGGAGGAGTGGGCGGCCTCCTGAAGCCCGGAGGTGGGCCAGGTGGTTCCTTGGGCCCCGCCGGAGGTGGGCCAGGTGGTTCCTTGGGCCCCGCCTTGGCTTTCACCAATCTTTCAACTTGCTGCTGCATGGTCTCTCCAGGCCTTCTTTGCCCACTTGGGCCTTTACCAGCAGGTCTATACGCCGGCTTCTTTGGAGCATTCATGGTGAAACAGCGGCAATGAATTGCAGCTTGAGCCTGTTGCTTAAGGGAATGGTAGATGTTCAAGTTTCTAACGCTACTTGCATCATCAAGTGTCTTATTCTTTCTGCTATACCCCCTTTGGTAATTGGTTCTGTGTCTGCTGATGACCGTATCAGCTGGGTAGCTTTCCAACGGGACACTACAGAATTCAGAAAGACTGCAACTCAGCGCGGGATTAACTCTAGCAAGTTTATCCCTGACATCCCCAGCGTCAACCCCACTATAGTGACTGTTATCGAACTGCAAATTGACAACTCCCCGAAAATTCTGAATTGCAGACGGGGCAGGCTGACTCGGAGAGCATCGCAGGATGTGCTGCCTTGTGCATACGCGGATTTCAGTGCGCAGGAAAGATGCTGTTCCGAGTATGGCTAACATGTTAGCCCAAGCGTTCTTCTTTTGAAGCTTTTTGATTTCACAAACAAGTTTTTCATCCTTATGTTCAAGAGCATATTGCATCATGTTTGCGAGGGTCATTTTCTTGAGCTTATACCAAGACCATCTGGTTTGCTTAGCAACCGCTCGCCAATAGCAGTTGCCATCTCCAATAATGTTGTTGACGTGCATGGGCTTCTTGGAACCATGAAAGAATGCATCAACTCGAACGTCGAACTTTTCATATCTGTTAGAATCGTTCTTTGTAAACCTTCGAGGCTTATACTTCAGCGGTTTCCGAAGAGACAATTTGGGGTCAAAGTGAACAAGGCCACGCCAATCCCCACAACTCAGAATAATCCACAGAAACCCGAGCCTAAAGAGTGACCCAAGTACAAATGAACCAAATCCTCCAAAGCACAGACTACAAGGCCGAGTGATACGCTTGGCAACGGTGCTATGACGTCGCCTCAGCAGTTCCTGAGCGCATATACTGTGCATAAGGTCTGACAGAAGCGTGACCCAAAGGAGCAGAAATCCAAAGGGCCCCATCTTACCGATCATTTCTAGTCTGAAACCAAAAGGAATTCCGAAGCACCAATTCCAAAATGCCCTCTTGAACAACCTCTCCCAGATCAAATGCCGCAAACGACACGGGAAGCCAGAGCATGCTTCCTCTCCTGGGATTATCATACAATTTATGCTATCAACAACGGGGGCAATCGCAGTTGCTTGGGTCACAGGATTGGGCCCAATCCTGTCATAAGGAGTTGCACCTCCATCGTCACCATCAGCAATGCATAGCCTAAGCATCGTCACTGCTGTGTCATGAATCTGCTGATTGCATTTGTGGAAACAATTTTTGTGATGTTGAAATGCATCTTGCAGGTGAACACCTGCCACGGGCTTTTTGTCGTTTGTGTGTGCAATTGAATTTTGTGTGTAATTTTGGCTCGAACTTTTATTTTTAGTTTGTCGGCTTGGCATATGCAGTCGGTCTCTCAAGGACCAATTATAGGATGTTCCCGTTTCGCAGGAAACGGAAGCAGTTACAATGCTACCAAAGGCCTTCAAGCGCGCGTTCATAAACACGCAATCGTGATGACCAATCACAGTCGAACTCTGGATCTGCGGAGTCAGGATCCAAAGCAGAATAAGGGCAACAGTTAGCCCAGGGATAACGAGGTAGGATTTGTAATCTCCTGCCATGGCAACTACAGAGAGTAATGCCACGTAAATCTACAGAAGATTAGCGGCTCAAACCGCGGGGAGGCTCTACCTCAACTTGAGCCAGAATAGGGTTTGGGGGTATATTAAGCTGTGATGCAAACAAGGAGCTCTCAAAATAGTCCAGGCAATTATTACAGCCCCGAAAGTAGGGTTTGGGCTTTCACGTTGGAAGCACAGGGCCCCTAATTGGGGGTCTTATTTGGATATGGGTTTTCTTCGGCGGCAAATTCGTGATTTTCTGCCTGGGGTTCTAGGGGCGCGTGAAGCTTATAAAGTCCCTGCGCATAATGTAGGACAGTATAGTGGGCCCCATAAGCCTATTCGAATTTAAGGCACCTATATTAGCCGAAGCTACCGCGAAGTTAGATAACGCACGAGTTGTGTCTTCTGGGTGCAAGGCTTTCCGGCTCGAAGGACCGAGGCTCTACCAAGGGCTTGGAGAGAATGGCAGGTAGTCTTGGTTAAGGAGCAGATGAACAAAAACTACAGCGGCATTCCAGCCCCTGGGAGATTCGTCGCTGATGTGGTTTCTCCGGCTCAGATCGTAACTCAAGCTTGTAAGATCAAGAATGAAGTGCAAAGAGGCCGAAAGAGTAGGGTTCGGGCTTAGGGTAGATGAGACTTGGGGATTCAGTTCCAGTCCCGCGAAGAGCTAAAGATCTATTCGGGTTCTGTACTGAGTTTGCAGCATGCCTCTTTCAAGCTACTGGGGCTTCACTGTCAACTACATTCCCTGAAGCAATGCTGCATCAAGGCACTTCTCAAATCAGTGTCGCAGGTTTGGAATCTTAAGATTTAGGGCTTGGTGTATCGGTACTTTGAGGTGAATGATTTGGGTGGTGCAGATCCTGCTTTGAACCAACAAGCCTGTGAGTTTAGGGGTCGAAGTTCCGTACATATGAAAACCCTACTGCCTAGATGCTTATCGAGGGCCTAAAACCAAATCCTAAATATCGAAACCCAATAGCAAGCACTGGGAACGGCACCTCGACGGCAGCCCCGAAACCCTTAACCCAAAACCCTCAAAGCCAATGGCAAAGCCTCACTAGTCCACACTCAAAACAGTCCGAGGATAGGCAAAGGAGGCTGTAAAACCCGCTTACACACCCGATGTTGATCTTCAGACTGGTTTCGGGTGTAGGCTTGAGCTTCCGCCAAAACCCCAAACCCGGACCTCAAACACCTTGGAAGTGGGAGGCAAGGATGGCCTCCTTTCGGCATCGCTCCCAGGGTGGTGGACGAACCTTCATGCGGTGCCGAGACGGACAGATTTGCAGGTGGGGGCATGTGTATGTGTCCTTCACCCGAAGTTTCGAGGGTTCAGTGGCTTAAAGGGCTTGATGGCCCAGCACTCAGAGCGTGTAGATTCCAGGCTTTCGTGCTGCAAGGGTTTAGGCCTGAGAGTTTAGGCCAGAAACTCCTGAAGCGACCACTGTGCCATCTGAACTTTCAGGCCGGCGCAGAGCTCGTTTTCAACACCCCGCAAAGTTGCGCACAACTACGGTTCTACATCGCCGGGCCGAAAGTTTCGACCCACTTGTGCATCATCTTACATACAAGCTCTTGCGGAGTAGCGGAGTACCTCAAAGTGCCGTTTACCCTAGCCAGGCCAGCGGAGTAATTACTACGCCGTTTTAAAAATATAATACTTTTTAGTTCCGGCGGAGGCCCCAAGGCTCAAGTACCTGTGCTAGGAGTCTATGGGGAAGAGGGTGGAGGCTCATGTGTTGTAGCATGTTGAAGCTAGTGGGTCGAACTATCGGCCCGGCGCAGTATGCTGACCTTGAAACTCCGTCACCCCAAACGCCATTTCTTAAACCCCCAAACCTCTAAATCTGAAACGCCCCTATATATTTATAAACACACGAAACCCCAAAAAGCATAATTCGATCCATAAGCCCCTAAATCCTGAAGCTTCTTTAATCTCTGATCGCGGAGTTTATAAACCTACATGTTCAGGCCAGGATTTGGGCCAGGGTTGATTCTCCCGTAGTCACAGAAGCCCTAAGGAATGGTATCAGCAAGGCATCTACTTTAAATCAAGGAACCATATCATCGCGGTATAGTGTATATCTACACCGAAACCCTAGCAAATTTGTTCAGGCCTTCAACCCCAGAATCCGGAACCAAACCTCAAAATACCTCAAAACCCCTAAACCCCCTAAACCTCTAAACCCTAAGCTCTAAAACACTACACCCTAGAAACCCTAAACGATGTCCTAGCAGTCCCAGGTGGGCCTCCCTGGTCCATGCTTGGCGGCTGTGAGGCCGACCGGGTGAATCCCCTGCAATGCGGAGTGGGGGTGGGGGCTTCGTGAACTTAGGATTTTATGGTGTCTTGCAGGGGATGGAAGGAATAGTCAGGCTTTGTAAACACACCCAAAAGCTTCCCACAGAGCTTCGTGGAATTTGGGCTCACTCCAGGCCGTCGTTGTAAGAAAGACGTCACTAGTCAAGGCCTGTAGTTGGTGTCCCGTATTTTCTGACAATACCAACCATGTGCAGGTAGGGTTTAGGTTTAGCGTTTAGGGTTCAGGGGGTTTGGAGGGTTTAGGGTTTCGGGGCTCTCTGCTTGGCTTCCTGGCTTGCAGAAGGCTCCCGATGAGGAGGTTTCACTGACTGGGGTTTGGAGCTTAGGGTTTAGGGCACTGATTGGGCTTTTGGGTTCAAATTCCAGACCGGCGGGATTTCGTGGCTAAGCCGTGAACTTGAACCCTCGGCCCTGAACTAAACATCAAGGGATCCGGCAAGGGATGCCCTGTCATCCCCTATTGACTATGTATAGGGGCTCTTTCAGTCCTCTTCCAAGATACCTGTGATTTTTATCAAGAAACATAAAGGGTGAGACTGTCGGTCCTACCTTGTGAATATGCAGATGACTCAGCTTTGCTTTGCAGAACCCACCTCCCCTCCATAGCTTCATAGCAAACCATGATTCTGCCAAAAAAGTAGCAAGAAGGGTAATACCGGCTATGGTTACCATGATGGAAAATTTACAAAACCATCACACATCGTACAACCATCAACAATGAAACCCGGATTTGAAGTAAACTCACTTATGGCTTATGCTATACAAGTATGACGCTTTGTTGTATAACAAAGCCCTCAAACCCCAGGCCCAATAAATCCTAAACCCGTTTATGCCCTGTAACATACCCTTACGAAGCCCACGGCCTCATCAGGGTCTGCGAGAATGTTCCCGACCTTGCTGGTGGCCTCGCTCTAAACCCGAAACCGCAACTGTCACTTGTCCCTTAGCCTAAAACCCTAAACCACTGAACCCCTAAACCCTCTAAACCCTCAGCCCCTAAACCTTAAACCCCTAAGCCCACTTTAGCTGCCCTTAAAGCTCTAGCCCCAACTAGTGGCAATGTCGAAACTTGTGCTGCAAACTGCGTGCCCCCCCTTTATAGACTCAGAACATACACAACCCCGTCCAAAGATACCTCTGGAACGGATCACGACCCTAAGCAAGGACTCTTCTAACTCCCAGTTTCAACCTCCTGGACTACGACGAACCATAAACGGTCAACAAAAGCACAGCGTCTTCCACTACGCGCCCTACACCCAAAGTTCTTACGAGCAACTCTGAAGCCCAGACCATCCACCCTGAGAGTATACCTGCCACGGGGTCCGAAAAATAACAGGATCTCAGCGCTCTGCTTTGCACCGAAGCATCCGAAATGTTAGGGTTCAGGACGCGTGCATAAGGCTTTGAGGCTTCCAGGTTCTGCTAACACGTAAACCCTCAACCCCTGAACCTCCAAACCATAAACCCTAAACTTCCTAAACTTACTACACCTCCCAGACTTACAAAACCCTAAACCACTCAAACCCGTAAACCCTAACCCCTAGACCCCTGAACCCCCTAAACCTTGCACCCAGTCAGGCCCGGGCTTGTGCTTTTTCAAGAAGTTCAACATCACCTCCTCCCGTAAGGATTCGGGCACCATCCTGCATTCCATGCCGCGAATGGGGGCTGGGGGAAGCGCTCAAGGTTTACGGTGTGGTAGCTCAGGAGTGGCTTAGGGTATAAGGATATTCTTGATGGTCGCTGCCTCAAGTACCCGACAGAAGGAGGGTCACAACTTAGACCAACTCACCCATCGCCACGTGGCACCCGGCAACTCCAAATACCTAAACCCACAACCCCAAAAGCTAGGTAACCTAACCCTAAAACCAAAAGTCCAACCCCTACAGAAATAGATAAATAAATAATACATTATTTATTTATTTATTTATTTATTGATTGATTGATTTATTTATTTATCTATTGATTTATTTGTTTATTTATTTATCTATTTATGTATTTATTTATCTATTTATATATATATATATATATATAATTGGTCACCTCCCAAGATCCGCACCAACTCGGTTCCTCTCTCTGACACACGACCAGACATCTCGAACGGACCTACCTGCTCCATGTGCTGAAAGTGCTGTAAATACCGGTCAAAACGCTTCTCTGCAGGACAGCTTCTTTGCTCATAGCACGTTTACAAACTATTGACATCGAACATTTTGCACACCAGGATCTAATTCCGAGATGCATGGCTTAGTGGGAGGCAGAGTGCCAACACGACAATACCGCGAAGGAACCAAGGGCATGACATAACTTGTATTTTTGGAAAGGACTGTTCGATAGACCACTATGCAGCAGAGCACTGTCATACAGTAGTGTGCTGCCACTATAAATCTGATTTCGAAAGCGGCAAGATTCAGTGACAGCACAACACTTTACCAGCATTAGTGCTCAAAAATGCTGTACAGTCCTTTTCATTTGGGTTTGGCAGAACCGAGGTTTAGGGACAGCACTGCACTTTTGAAACCCAGGTGCCCTAAAGTGCTGCACTGTCCCTACAAACTGGGTTAGGCAGAGGCCAAATTAAGGGACAGTAAAGCACTTTTGAAACTCTAGTGCCCTAAAGTGCTGCAGCGACAAGTCCACGGCCAGGTGCGGCATACGAAGATGGTCCATGAGGTCCTCATCGTTGAAGTCTTTGTGGAAGCAAGGTCTCACGTTGTTACAGAAGGTCTGAAACGGCACGAAATCCATTGGCGTGCTGAGCACCATGGCCGGCCCAACCTGCTTATCATACGGATTGCAAAAGATTTGGCAGAGCTGGTCCTTTTTATACGAACTTGCAATCCAGCGCGCCACTGTCTTCCGGTCCATGCCCGAGACATCTGTCACCGCCTTAACAGACGCAGGGTGCTCGAGGTTGAGGTTCCCATCGTCGCACACCCTGGGCTTGGTCTTCCGGCCTTTTTCCTTTCGGAAATAGTCCAGATGACTGCATGATCCCCCCCACTCTTAACCCTAGAAGACCCGAAAACTGGACACGCCCATTTTGAAGGTTCTACAACTTACTACTCACTGGGAACTTGCCATACATCCAGATAGCTGCCAAGAAGGGCACATGGTTTACAGCCTGCAGAAAACGCTTTATGTGGGACACTCGTCCACCAAAGTGGGTATGGCCACCAGCTTTGTGGATTCGCCGGGGCAGCACGGATTTGCCGGAAGGGCGGGCCCAAACATGCTTTTAGCGAGCACTAAACCACCAGACACACGACAGCAGTCCTGGCCTGACCCTAAGGAGCCCGATCTTACAGCAGTCCTGACCCTAAGCCCGAGCGACCCTGGCCTGTGCAGATAAGCCCTAGCATGTGTCGCATGGTGCCGAATATGTGTCAACGTGCATAGATGTCCAAGTGTCTGCTCATATGTGCTCGTGTGTGCTAAAGTCACAGAGCCGGACTGCGGCAATCGGCCGAAAAGATACATGCTACAACATGCTCCAACCAATTCCAGCAAGCCGAAAATGCCCCACAGCAGGTGGTGTCGAAACAGGCACAGCCTCCACAGGTTCGTGCAGCATGGCAAGCAGGGTCTTAGAAGTCGCAGAGGCAAAGGGCCGCACCGGATGTGTCGATGATTTGGCTGCTGACAACGCAGGTGCAGCCTCCAGCCCACGATTAGTAGAATGTCATGTTTCGCCGGTTCTCTCTTTCCGCTTTCACTTTCGGACTGGGCCACGCTGAGCCGCATGACAGCGTTTTCGATTTAGGGGATTAATGATGAAGGAGAATTTGGAATTACGGTCTAGGGGTGACGGTAAGTGGACTGGGATGGAGGGAGGCGGGCCAGTGTCTGAGCAGGGCAAGCGCAGATCTTGGGGGGGGGGGGGGGGGGGTTGCAAATCTATACATATATATATATATATACATATATATGTATTTATATAATTAGGAAACCTACTTGCCTTTGCAACCTTGAGATAGCCCGTGAGCATGGACCTCGCCACCCTCAGTTTAGGGCTTCGAGTGTAGGGTTTAGGGTTTCGGATCTAGGGTCCCTACTATAGGGGCCTCAATAATTAGAATAAAGCTTTGGGGCCTCAATATTTTGCAAAAATAAAGCTTTGGGGCCCACTATACCACAATTGTCATAAGTAT
The DNA here is from genome assembly GCA_905221615.1 of Symbiodinium sp. CCMP2592. NCBI lineage: Eukaryota > Dinophyceae > Suessiales > Symbiodiniaceae > Symbiodinium > Symbiodinium sp. CCMP2592. The sequence continues at coordinate 393,005 of CAJNDT010005891.1, read as the reverse complement.
AAGGAACCACCAAAATAGTATAGGTAACTATTGCCCCTTTCTTAAACCCTTAAACCCTGATAGTTGACAGCACTCCAAAGCCTAGGAGCCCAAGCTTTGCAACCTTTCCACACGGAAATCCCGAAAAGAAAGCCAAAACTAAAAGACCCTAGATTTACAAATCGCCAAAAAATCAGAAAACTGAATACATTAAACCCCCAAAGCCTAAACCCCACATAGCCCTCTACAGCAGCCAACAATGACCCTAAACCCTAACCGCCCAAACCCGCAACCCCCAAACCCTAAACCCTAAACCCCTAAACCCTGAACCCCTATATAAACCCTAAACCCAAAACTCCTAAACCCCCAACCCCAAAACCCCTAAGCCCCTAAACTTTAAACCCTGAACCGAACAGGTCCGGCTCGTGAAGCCCCTTGTCAACGTCGGCGGCACCGCAGTTGGCGGGCTATCTGGCAGGCAAGAAGAGGGTTTGAGGGGGCAGGGCTTATAGGGTTCAGGGTTGGGGTATATCATAACCCCTAAGGGTCCAAGTACCCAAATAGTAGGGTTTCAAGGTCCAAAAACCATTCAGTTCATGGATGTTGGGACCTAATACCCTAGTATTTGGGTACTTGGACCTTCTGGGTAAAATACTTATAACGAGGAGCCGCTAGGAACAGCATGTAAAGAAGAACAAAGAGGCTCCAGAACCCCTGAACTAAGGAATGCACCTTAAACTTTAAGTCTTCATAGGATCCCTATATACCTTAAATTAAAAGGAACATACCTTAATATGCCCTAAACCCTAAACCCAACCCTGAACTCTAAACGGTATGTTCCTTAATTCAGGGTTTTGGAGTCTCTGGGAAGAGGGTAGAAAACTGCGAGGCTTGGGGCTAAGGGTGCAGGGCTTATAGGGTTTAGGGGTTTAGGGTGTTGGGGTTTAGGGGGTTTAGGGGTTGGAGGTTTCAGCCCTCAACACTGCGCACCCAAGCAAAGCCTATACACATACTCAACGCCAAAACCCCAAACCTAAACCCTACAAAACTCTGAACGCTGGGCCTCAACCCTAAACACCAAACCCTAAACCAAAACCAAAGCTCGCCGAAGCTGCTTGGCATGCTGACGGTGCCAGACCGCGCCGCGAGGTCCTTCTTTCGCTCCTTGGGCTTGTCAAAGCGCCTGGCTCTGCTTGGAGAGTTAGGGCTTTGAGCTTAGGGTTTAGGAGGGCTTTGAGTTTAGTAGGGAATGGAGGAATGGGGTACAAGTCTAACTACTATTACTCTTCCATTCCCTACTAACCAAAGGTAAGTTGGAGGGTTAGGGCTTTGCGTTTAGGGCTTAGGACCACGGAACTTGTGAGTAAAGCTGTAAATACGGTAACTGTACATGGCATTTAAAACGTGGTAAGCAAGGTAACTGTACTTAGAATTACATCTAACTCCAGTTAAGGTACATACTGAGTCTCATGATTCTCCAAGTATTCTCCGCTGCTCCAAAACTGGGTGCCAGGAAAGCAGTATGCTACTATGTTAAGGTCTGCTACAATCGGGCCCCTCATCTTGGGAAACTGCCAATCCAGCATACTCTAGCCTCACTGAACTTCAAACAGAATCTCACTGTTCCTTCGTTTACTACTCCCTAACCCTAAACCCTAATTATAGAAACCTGAATCCACAAACCCCAGTCCACGCAAGTGTGAAGGCCACCTTGCACCAAACCAGTGAGCTGCAAAGAGAAGCCTTGGCGTGGTTCAGGGTTTAGGGGTTACGATGATCTTTTCGCGGGGTTACAAGCAGCTAATGCTCATTGCTGAATAGGACCCGAAAGGGTAACCTACATTACTACGGTGTGACCAAATATTAGGTACTGAGGTCCTTTGGTTTGATAGTAGACTACTATCAAACCGAAGGACCTCTGGACCTAATTGGTCACACGTTGATAAGTTATTGTGGGGGTTTTCGGAAGCCAAGATTATATATGGAATGGCCCCCATCCCCCTTCCCAAAGTAAAGTTATATCCCAAAACCCTAAACCCTAAACCCTAAACCCTATTTGAGGGTACAAGGAGGGTCCTGGTTCTGAGGGTTCCCAAAGCCGATAGACCCTAACTCCGCCACCCTAGACCCTGAACCCCATGAGCCCTAAACCCTGAAGCGCCACTACTACCCAGAGACTCCAAAACCCCTTGATTAAGGAATAAACCTTAAATCATATTAGGGATCTTATTATAGTTTAAGGTATATTCCTTAATTAAGAGGTTTTGGAGTCTCTGGGACTATCCTACTAAACCTAAGTAGCACCTAATTGGGCCTTTGGATCCTTAGGGCAAGGCTTACGTCTTCTGCGGGTGCTCAAACCCCAATGAACCGTATGAACCCTGTGAGCTTTCCTTGAAGCAGTGAGTACCTAGCTACTTCCTTCCTCTTTTTAGAAGCCTGCAGAACCCTCAAAAGAACCTTATCGAAGAACCACATAGTACCCATAGGGAAAGTAGCTACTGCGTCGCTTAGGGGAAGGCTCTTGGCACAGCTTCGGGTATGAATAAAGCAGCCTCGAAACCTCCTGGTCGAGGTGTAGGGTTTAGGGTTTTGAGCGGCAACTATGCTGCAAGGCACCACTCCGCCCACCAACGCACCGTCAAAATCTTCAACTATGGAAGGGCCGACTGTTAAGGATATAATTCCTGCATTACCCTAAGGACCCGAAAGTATGGGAATTATGGTATATTCCTTATTCTGGGTAATGCAGGACTTATATCATCAACCTAAACCCTAAACCCTAAAACCCCAAACCCTATCGCTTAAAGGAGCCCGCTAGGGTGCCCAGATAGATCCCTTTAGACTAGGTAGGCCTTTGGGACATTTCATATTTTCCCTTATTGGGCTTAATAGGATCCTATTTACGAACATTTTTCTGAGGCTTTAAAAGGCCAACCTAGTAAAGGAACCAGGATTCATATCATCAACCGCAGGGATCCGAATCCCGGCGGAAGGGAGGGCAACGGCTTAAGGAGAAGACCCTTCACGGTTTGGGGTTTTAGGGTGCAGGGTTTAGGGTTTCAGGGTTTAGGGTTTAGGGCTTCAGGGTTTTAGGGTTTAGGATTTTAGGGTTTAGGGTTTGGGTTTAGGATTTTAGGGTTTAAGGTTTCCTAGGAGCCCGATATGGGAGTTTCCGAGAATTAGGGGCACCTTAGGGTTTTTTTGACAGGTTAAGTAAGAAGGGTTCCTTTAGAAGGACTCTATAAGGGCTTAGAGTTTCCGAAGATTCGGAGTACCTTAGTTTGGGGTCCTTACAATAAGGATCCTATTATTTAGGGTACTATATTATACCCTGTTTTCTAAAACCTTCAGTATGTCTAAAGTGGAACCTGAGCATGCCCTAAGTTAGCGGACTGCAGTAGTGCTTGTTTACTGGATGCTCGGATCGCTGCGTCCAGATCGCAGGTCTTGCAAAGGAAGCTGTTCCGGCCACCCCTCGGGTCCATGCAACCATACAGCGTATACTTTGTTCGGCGTTCAAGTACGCGTAGAGGAACTCCCCCAAGGTCAAAGTACTTGTACATACTACGTAGGTAGATGGACCCCGAAGAAACCTTATAGTAAGCAATACAGAATCCTGCAAACTAAAAACCCCAAAAACGAAAACAACCTCGAAGGAACCCTTAAAGGAACCATTGCTGTTGCCTGAGATCTCAGGACGGGGCGACTCTGACGCCACCTGCTTTGTAACGGATCTGGCCAGATTGGGTCGGGCACCCATGCCGTCGGCATTCTTGCTCTCCATGCAGGTGTGGGTGCAAAGTGCAGGTTGCACCCCAACCCAGCAGCCTCGAGGTGCTGCCGGCGTTTGGGCGATTAGAACAGATCTGAACACTCCAGATTCTCTTCCAAACGGCTTAGGGCTTAGGGTTGAGGGTTTAGGGTTTGAGCTTTGTACCTGGACCACCGAAGAATCAATCGACGGGGTTCCCTGTCCGGGATGTGGGAACTATGTGCCCTACGCCTCGGTGCAGCTGCCTGTCTTCGTCCAAGAAACGCAGACTTCCCCTATGTTGAGATCTAGCATCCGAGATTAGCGCCTTAGTTTACCTTGTTACATATGTATACATGTATATATATATGTACATAATTATATAAAAAGAGCTCGGAGTGATCGGCCGATTTTGGGGGGTCATGCCCACTGCTCATGGTCTTGATCTCAGCTCGGAGGTTGAGGCGCCGCAGATTCAGCGTCTATCCCTCAACGGGCCATATACCCACGTCGTATGTATACTTTGGCTCTGTGAGAAAATGAACATATGGGAGCCCCTTCTAAGGCCTAAGCATAGAATCATTATATACGGATACATGTACAAATATATATATATATATATATATATATATATTATGTATATATTACTGTATATGTATATGTTTTTAATGTGTATGTGTATATATGTATGTCTGTATGTATGTGTAGGGGCCAGGTACATGTATAGATAGATATATAGGCTCGTGAACCCCGAATCTAACAGTCGCCTCAAGCGTAACCCTAAAACCCAAACCCTCGCTCCTACTCTCTTCCATGTGCCGTGCCTCAAGTCACGAAGGCACCACCTGAAGCCCAAAGCCTCACCCTAAACAAACCCTAAACCCTAAACCCCAAACCCTAAGTCCCCTAAGTCCCCTAAATCCAAAACCCTAAGTCCCCTAAACCCTAAACCCTAAAGAAGACAGCAGAAGCTACGAACAGCTCCCAGGCCAGATATCCCAGCCCTGAATGGTGAAGACCTGGGCTTCTCGCTAGTATAGGGGCCCTGATAATTGGAACAGGGTTCCCTTTAAAGTGTTCCTTAAGGGGATCTGTAGTATAGTAGGGTTCTATGATCCAGGGGCCCCTAATTATACTAAGGAACCTCCCAAAATAGCGTTGGTAATTGTTTAGGCCCCTATTTTGGATGCTTCTTAGAGAATTTTGGTTTCCCACGATCCCACGACCCGAAACTCCTAAAAAAGCCCTTGCACGAACCCTTAAAGCAGCCCTTGAAGCAACCATGGAAGGGTTTGGGGCTCATGGACATGCGTTTTGGGTCTGGCCCCCCAACTGGAGACCCTAGCCCTAGACCCTCTAAGGGTTTACTTGAAGGGTCGGGGGGACTTAGTAATTGGTTCTGTTTAGGGACTTATAAGTACCATAACCCCAATTAGGGTCCCTTTTAGGGTACTTATAAGTCTACTTACTACCTACTTACTAAGTCCCCCGACCCTCCAAGTAGGGTTTAGGGGTTTAGGGTTTAGGGTACAGAGGCCCTGACCCGAGGCATCTAAGGACTCAGATATTAAGGCTTTCGGGCCTTGGGCTATTTTGATGCCCAGGGTAATAATAATCACCATCATAAGACTAATTCGTATTAGCATGGCAATAACAGGGTTCTGGGGGGGGGGTGTACTATCATTCAGGAACCCGAGGAACCAACGTTTATTGCTTAAGCTCACATGCTATGCTGCTGGGCTTTGACTTGCCCTGTGGCTGCAGAGGATGTTGCCTGAGGGGGGTTGGGGCAAATCAGAGGAAATCCCGTGTAGCACAGTTGTAATGGTAAGAGCATCAAGAAACGTAGTTAGTGCACAGGGCAAGGAGTTCCTGGTTCCAGCCAAACCCTAGACAGCCCCAAACCCAAATCCCTAAATTATAAACCCCTAAACTCTAAACCTTGACAATCCCTAGACCACCAACCCCATATCCCGAAACCCTCAAACCGTACAGGGTTTCAGCTTTCAACTTTTTCCTTGTCGCTCCCAAGCAACTCCAAGGCAGTAGAGCGTTAATCCAGCGGCCAACTCTTGGGATTTTGGGATTTAAGATTTCCTGCATCGGTTGCTGCAATTAAGGATCATAAAGGTTCCAGGACATATTGATTTACGATTCACGGATTCAGCGTCCAGCATTGAGGGATGTAGGTTCTGGGGTTTGGGCATACGGCTCTTCAAACATCTACAGCCTATGGAAGTCAACCCTGCGCAGAGCGAACAAGCCCTATATGTAGTTTGCAGTCGTCAACATTAGGCAGGGCCATGTGAGTTGAGTATTTAGGTGCGGACAGTCCAAACCAAATGTAAACTCACCACTCATTCTAGGAGCCCTGTACACACTCAGAGTTCCCAATGTACCCTAAACCCTAAACTCTAAACCCTGAACCCTAAACCCATCTTAAACCTTAGCTGACTCGATGTCGCGATGTTGGCCGCATGGCACCATCTGCACTCTAAACTCCGAAAACGTCTTGGGGACCGGTCCTCTGGGGAGGGAATTGCCCTTCATCTTGGGAGCTTGCTTTGGGTTTGGGGCTCAGGGGTTAGGTGTTTAGGGTTTAGGGTTTAGGGGTTTTGGGTTTGGGGCTCAGGGGTTAGGCCCAGAGACTCCAAAACCTCTTAATTAAGGAATATACCTTTAATTATAATAAGACCCCTAATATGATTTAAGGTATATTCCTTAATTAAGGTGTTTTGGAGTCTCTGGGGGTGTTCAGGCACTGGGGTTTGAGGGTTTCGGGGCTTTGATAGTCTGCTCGAATGGTACAACCCGCAAAAAGGTGCAGATGCATAAACCACAGATCGGGTTGGAGCTCTCTGATACAGGCTGTTGTAGGGCAGAGGGTTTTGGTGGGGCCTAGTAGGGTTAGGGCTAACGCAAGCATACTCCAAGGTTTGGGGTTGGGTCGAGGGTTTTGGGTTTAATTCGGTGCTTGCTAATCAGAATACCGATAGGGTCGTAACGTAGCCCCCTTTGGATTACTTATGTTTCTAGATCACAGATCCTAACCATAAACTGGGTACCGTGAAATGAGGGTAGGATATGACCCTACAGGTAGGTTTGTGGAGAATAGTCGAGTAGAACTACGACTTATTCCATCCCCAAAACAAACAGATAAGGCTGGGGTTCGTCTAGGGTCTAGGCAAACAGTGAGGCGTGGCTAGGATCCTGATTGAGAGCAAATCGCCCAAAGGCGACAGAGCTCTGCAACTGCTGGAAGGACGCTTAGGGTTTAGGTATAGGGTTCTGGTTTAGGGTATAGGGTTCTGGTTTAGGGTTTAGGTTTTTTCTTAAAGGGTTCAGGGTCTAGGGGGTTTAGGGTTTAGGATTGCAGGGCTTTTCAAGGCAATGAGCATCGCAAGGGCCTAAAGCCTAAACCTTATTTTGAAGTCCTACTCTAGGGCCCCCTAAAAAAGCACAGAAGCAAAAATTAGGATAGGGATATCCCATAAAACCCCTTATCATGAAGCTCAATAAGTCAGTTGAGATGTCCCTATCAAACGCTTATGCTTATGTGCTTTTTGGGGTCCCTATACTCCCTCATCCAATCCCCACACCCTGGGAGCCCACACGGGGACCTACACAGAAGCAACAGCGCAGAGGCTCAGCGGATGAGGCTCCTGATCAGACTGTCCTGTGGAGCACCCGCCGTGTTGGCGAGGGGTTTGGGGATCGAGGTTGAGTGTTTGAGGTCAGCGGCCCATCTAGTCTACATGGAGTTTTGGAAATGCACAATTGACGAGATTTGCAACTGTTACTATAGAGGCCTGTACAATTACTACTCTGCTCAAGATTCTTGCTGTCATTATACTGCAGCCTACCCCAACACCATATCCTGAACAACTGGGGCACGGGCATTAGGGCTTGGTTGTTGGTTTCGGGTTTCGGACCCAGAGACTCCAAAACCCCTTAATGAAGGAATATACCTTAAATTCTTACATCATACTAGGGGTCCTGATATAACTTAAGGCATCTTCCTTAATTTTCCTTATAGATCCCTTCAAAGAACCCTTTAAGGTACATTGCTCCATTAAGGGGTTTTGGATACCTGGGGGCTCTGAGCCCCCCGGTCTTGGCTTTTCGCTTCCGGGTTTTCAGTTTAACAGGCGTTTAGGGCTTAGGGCTTGGGGTTTAGGGTTAGGGTTGGGGTTTGGGGTTTACGGTTTAGGGTTTAAGATATTGGGTTTCGAGCGTAAACTCACACGACTTGGAGGAAGCACGCATCGAAGTTGAAGGACTGTGGAAAGATCAACCCCCTTTGTAACCCTAACCTTGCCATATGAGCCTTACCAAAGACAATCGATGTGAAGAGACGGCAAAAGAGCATTAAACAAATCAAGTGAGGGCGACTTGCTCGGAGTTGATGTATATGCTCAGCTGCGCTGCCTAAACCACCGAAGACCCTAAACCCTAAACCCCAACAGCCCTAAGCTCCGAGGCCAAAAGCCAGGATAAAAGCTACCTACCCGCGCCTGCTTCTCTTTGGGCCGGTTAACTGGGAGGCCTGAAGAGCCAGGCAATCCCCATCCCCGTTCAGGGTCCGGGATTTATCCAAGGGTAGAAGGAGGGACCCTTAATAAGGACCCCTATGTATATACCCTTAATATATTAGCTATTATATACCCATTATATAGCCCATTATAGGGCAGGGGTCCCCATTAAGGGTCCCTCCTTTTCCCCTTTGAATTTAGGAGGTTCTCATTTGCACAGCCTCGGATTGAAGACATTAGGGCCAATCACTCAGCATGACCTACATGATACAGGGATAGCACAAGTTAGGAAAGGGTTTTTGGATTCAATTATAGTCCTGCCATATATGAAGTTATATGTGTGTATATGTGTGTATATGTGTGTGTATATATATGAATATGTATGTACATGGTTATCTGTTTCATAAGGCAGATAGGAAAGTTTATAGGGTTTCAGGCCTTAGGGTTCAGAGTTCAGGGTTTTGGAGTTCAGGGTTATTGGGATATTGCATTCGGTTTCTGGGGTCTAAGACAGGTCAGGAACTTCACTGGTAGGCGCAACAACGAGCAGTACATACTTTGAAGAGGGGATTAGGAGGGCTGGAAAGATGATGGCATGCTGGCTGAAGCCATTGACTAATCCCTAAACCCTAAAACCTACAAAAAGCAGGCTTAAGGTGAAGAGCTATGCTTTAGTTGTATAGGGTTTTGGGTTTCGGGTTTGAAGACGCAAGCGACTTCTCCCCACTGCGGGTAGGGAAGCTGCTCTAGAGTAACTTAAGGACCTACAAACTTGGGATATCCGGGGATACACTACCACGAATCCTTCCGACCTCGAAAGGTCAAACCCTAAAGGCTCCAAGGAGCCTGGTATCCTTTGTCCTTGACCCGGTTCAAGGCAACGGTCAGCTCCTTCCGTTGGGTTGAAGTTTTCGTCCTTTCTCAAAGTTGGAGGGTTTAGGGTGCGAGGCAAGGGGCCTTGCAAGCAAAGCCCCTGCGTAAGAAGACACGCACAAATCAGGTCGCATGGCATTGTCTCGCCCTGCGCAAGGATGACACACTAAGGTACATCGAGAAGTGTACCAACGTGACACGTGGCTCAAGGGTTCAAAAGTTTTTGTTTGTGCTTGCGTGGTTTCCCCACCTCTTTGGGGTCACCCTAGTCCTTATTTCAGGGAGGTTGTGTGGTTGTAGGGATTGGGATTGTTTTCCGGCCGGGTTTGAGGGTGTTTTCGGCTTCGGGGCTTCAGGGTCAGGGCTTTTCTGGTGTGGTTCAGGGCGGATTTTACCCCGTAGGTTAGGAGCCCAAACGCGGTTCCCCCTGTGCTAAGCCATGGATCCTGTTATGCGTCGTTCGCGTTCTGCTGGGCCTGCTCCTGCTTTGTTAGATGGTCGTGAAGTGGCCCGCAGTCATGAGATGCAGTCAAGCGTGACCGCTCGCAGTCATGAGATGCAGTCAAGCGTGACCGCTCGCAGTCATGAGATGCAGTCAGGCGTGACTGCTCGCAATCAAGAGATGCAGTCAAGCGCAGTGGCTCGCAGTCATGAGATGCAGTCTGTAAGCACACCACATGCATTTTGGAGTGAGCGAGCGCGGACAGAATCCCAACTTCGGCAGATGAGACCTGCAACTTTACCACCCTTGGAAGACTCAAGCGTTGCTGGGCATGCGGGGGTAACGGTTCCAGTAGGTAATCCAGTTAGTTATGGTCCCGTTAGGCGCCCAACAGTTCCACAACCGTTGCCTTCGTCAGCCCTGGATCGCGGGAGTAGGGAAGTTCAGCCGGTGGACGGTCTTCCAGCCGCCACGCCTTCTTCATCAACTACGATTAAACCAGATAAAACAGAAGAAGAGTTGATTCCAGACCAACCGGAACTGGGACGCTTGAGCCGCTTGGAAACTCTGTTGCAAACTATGATGGAAAGCCAAGCGCAATTCCAAGCGCAACTATCAGAGAGAATGCAGAGAGTAGAAGAGAGAAGTTTTGGCTCGATACATTCTGGAAAGTCTGTAGAGACAGTGTCGCTGGGCAAGTTTGTTCCACAGCATCCTCCAGGTTTGCAGGCTCCGACGACAAGCATTCCATCAGACGTGGATGTGCAAAGACCTTTGGAATCTAGTGCGGTTATTCTTGAAGGAAAGGAGTATTATCGGGATGCATTGGGAACCATTTGGAATTTCACAGCCGCTGGTGAGTGGGAGTGGGTTGATGAGAATCGAATTCCAGTTGGAGCGGTGATCTTTAACATGGCGGAGTTAGAGGAGGGGAGCTTTGCAAGGGATCGCGCGCTAGCTGCTCATGAAGTCGTGGGTGCATCTACTCCTGGTTTGATGGTGCCACCAAAGATCTCTAGCTCGGTGGAGGGGCAGGGGATCCTGAGTGGCGCGATACCGTCAGCAGCGAGGGTGGATGTGCCACACAGGAACGCCAGCTCTTCAATCGGGCCAGAGGTCTTTGAGGGCCCCGGGTCGCAATCGTTGGGGCAAGTAGTTGGTAGTCTGAGTGGTAGTGCCAACCAAAAGCATCCTGTACAGCCGTTTTTCCCTTTTCAGGATTCTCGGGGTTCGGGTGGGAGTGGTGCTAGGGGTTCGGTTGCGGACAATGCTCCAACCTTTGGTCAATCACCCGGACGTCCTGCTCCTGCAACTTCGGTGTCTCGGGATCACACATCCAGTGAAGCAGCGGCTGGGGTCACCATGATTTCTGGGATTCCTTACAAGTGGCGGGTGATCAACGGTACTTTGGATATTTCTCCTGTGGCTTTAACTCCTGCTGCTTCTCCTCATCCAGGTCCGTCGTCTTCTATTCCGCAGGTGGCGAGTGGGATGGGGCATACCGTGGAGCGTCCAGAGGTGCTGGGCAAACATGTCATGTCGTTGCCAACTCTATCGGAATACAGCGCATCAAATCCTACAGCTTTGGGTGATTGGTTGGCGATTGTCAAGCCTACACTTTCTAGTTTGACAGATTCGGGCCATGTGTGGTGGGACTACACCTTTGATCGAGCTTCGCGCGCGTACACTAAGTGGCTCTCGGTGTCACCATTAGAGCGGCTTGGCATCCAGGCGGAGTTAGAGATGTATGGTACGCACATGCCACAGCACATCTTATTGGAACAGCGGGCTTCAATTCTCTTGCTCCAGGCGATTCCTGAAGTTGTAAAGACAGATATTGTAGCCACAAGACGGATGTCCCCTTCCCAGATTCTCTTCAAACTCCTTACGGTATACCAACCGGGCGGCGCCCATGAGAGAGGCACAATGTTGCATTATCTGGTGTCACCTACCTCGGCTACTTCAGTGCAGGAGGCGATCAAGGGAGTCAGACAGTGGGTGCAATGGAGGTCGCGATTGAAAGAACTACATGCAGCTGAACCGGATGCTACACTTTTAGTGAAAGGTCTTGACACAATGGTTTCTGCAGTGCTTTCGAAACATCCAACGGTTTTATTTCGGGTGGCGACTTTTCGGGAGCGGAAAGGGCTAGACTATTCACCAACATCCTTGACGGTTGGGGAGTTAGCCATCTTTCTTCAAGCTGAATTGGAACTCTTGCTACACAGTACTGGTGATGATGATGGTGATGCAAAAAAGAAGGCTAAGCTTGCAAAGGCTCAGGCGAGGGCTGAGGCGAAAGCAGCCGCTCGCGCCGCCACGACAGCTACAACATCAACATCCACAACATCTGAGCCGTCAGGAGCGGGAGCACAGGATCAACCTGGAAAGGGGAAAGGCAAGTCGAGGGAATCTGAGTCAGGACCAGGGGGCAAGTCTCCATGTTGGGGCTTTCATTTGGACAAGTCTTGCCAGTTTGGGGATCGGTGCAAGTTTTCGCATTCTCCGATTACAAAAGAGCAAATGGATAAACTGGTAACGGCAAAGGCAAAAGCGAAGGCGAAGGCCACGGCTAAGTCAGCTACGGCAACGGAGGAGGCTTCAATACATACTGGTAGTTCTGGTGCGGGTAATGTTGCTTCTTCTTCGACGGCATCTGACAATTCACGCGTGATGGCAGAGGCTTTGGACATCTTGAAGTCGCTTAAGTTGTCGCAAGGGTCTGGGGCAAACAGCGGGGGTGTTTCAGCCAAAAAGCTTGTGGTGGATGAGGCCATTGTGGGGCAGAATTTGGGGTTGTTGGATACCTGCGCTTCTCATGCTATTCGGACGCTGAGGGCAGGCGAACCTGTCCCAACAGATTCTGTTGAAGTTGCATTGGCCACTGGTTGCGCGCACATGCTTATCAATTCGGTGGGAACATTGGTTACTCGTGAAACTGTTTGCCCTGTAGTTCCTTTTCATCTTGCTCATTCGCATCTTCATGTGGACTTTGATGTGATTGACGGTCGGTGCACGGTTGTACATCCTCAGAAGGGTGACTTGAAAGCCCAAGTCCTTGATGGCCGCATTGTGATCGATCGCCAGGTGGCTTTAGACATGATTGCGGACTTGGAAACGGCGTTGGGGGATGCAGCAGCTAGGGGGGGGTCAGGGTCTTCAATTGACGACCTTCTGCAAGGAACTGCTGCTTCTAAGGCTATCGCTGGATCTGAAGAGGACGTGGTATCTGGTTTTCTCAATGTTGCTCGGGTGGATGGGGTCCATGACCGTACACAAGGTGTGGGTTTGCTTGATTCTGGGGCTTCGCATCCTTTGAGATCCTTGCGTCCGGGGGAGCCGTTACCAACAAAAAGGGTGACTGTGGCTTTGGCTTTGGGCAAGAAGGAAATGATGCTCACGGATGGTGGTACTCTAGTTACAAGCGAGCGGGTGGATCCTTTGGTTCCGATTGGCAAGGCTAGCGAATTGGTTGGTCTTCAGGTTCGTTGGCGCAAAGGAAAGTGTACGGCTACGCATCCAATACTGGGCCCTCTGGAAGTTGAGACGGTCAATGGTTGCCCTTGCATTGCTGAGGCGGTTGCTCTACGAATCATTGATGAAATGGAGCAAAAGGGGGTTGCTCACATGTTGCAGTCTGTACGTGCGCTTCAAGGGTGTCCATCTGCAGACACGGAACATTCAGTACGTGAGTGTCTTCATGGTGCTATGCGTAGTGGAAATCAAGATGACTTTATTCAGGCATGCTGGCGTTGGTTGCGTTGGTACTATCCTGATGTCCCGGAATCGATGCTTGTGGATCTTCTTCCTGCCTCGGGAGTGGGGGAGTTGCTTTACAATCGTCACAAAAGACGGCGATTAAAGAAAACCAGACGCGTCATCGTTCATCTGCACTCAGGCGGTCCGCGATTGCACTTACCAAGTAGTTGTGGCGAAGTTCTAGAAGTGGATTTTCGTACTGACCTTCATTCTTCTTCCGTGTGGACGTACATCCTCTCGCTGGCAATTGAGGGCAAGGTCGTTGCAGTGGTAGGTGGCCCGCCATGTGAGACTGTGGCTCAGTTCAGGGGTGTTGAGGACGGTGGACCACCAGTGCTACGAGGGAGGTGTGATGAGGGGCGTTTCTGGAAGGATGGGCTCAGCTATTCAAGTGAGGAACTGGCTAAGAAAGACGGCCTACTGTTTTTGAAGGTGCTATTCCTGTTTGAGACAGCTGTTCAGGCACGAAAAGCTTTGTCATTGGAGCAATCCTCTTCGGTACATGCTGGTGTGTTTTTCGCATTGGAGAGTCCGCAAGATCCAGAATTGGTGGGGCAAAAGTTTTCTCAGATTGGTTGTTCAGTTATGTGCAGGGAAGATGTTGCAGAAGAAGGTCAACCCAGCCTAGCTTCTCCAACATTTTTCGCATGGCCAGAGGTGCGATCTTTCAGGACTCGGTACAACCTTCTTGCAGCACATTGTGATCAGGGTGCTTTGGGTCATTATATGGTCAAGCCAACGACGGTTCTTACTTCCGATTTTCAGTTGTGGGAGTCTCTAGAGCAGGTTCATGTGCGCGTCCCATGGGTGGTGTCAGTACCCGAGGAGGCTAGTCAACGGTTGGCTATGTCTAGGTCGTGGTCCTTGTGGGCTCCGGGGCTTACAACGCGGATCAAGCGATGTTTGCGGGCGTGGTTGGCACACTCATCTTTCGTGGAGCATCAAGCTGTTTCTGAGGAGAGGGCGGTACACCTGGCCAAACTCACAGCTGAGGAATCTGAGTATCGAGATCATTGCTTGAGGGGTCACATACCTTTCCGTAAAGACTGTGAGGTCTGCGTTCGGGCTGCAGGTAAAGATCGGCGTCACCTTCGACAAAAGTATGGCAGCGCTTATACTCTTTCATTGGATTTGGGTGGTCCTTGGCAGGAGGCTAAAGATCTGTATCAAACGCAGCGTCATGTGTTGATTGGTACGTATCAGTTTCCTTTGTTGGATAAACCGGCTACTGAAGAGGGTTTCCCTATTCCTGACGATGTGGTGGGAGCGCATGAAGAAGGTGATGGTGCGGATGATGTGTCTTTAGAGCCTGAAGACGGGGATATTGTGACTCCTGACGAGCGTTTGGAGGCTTCGGAGGTTGAGGTCAAAAAGGTTATCGAGTCAGAAGAGGCTTGGCGTGCTTTGAAGGATCATGCCACTAAACCAGTGCGCATGATTAACTTCATGATTGCCGAACCTCTCAAAAGCAAACACAGATCGGAAGTTTTAGCCGCTACACAGCGTATCTTGGTCAAGCTTCAACATCAAGGTTATCCAGTTCTGCGGCTTCATACAGACCGCGGCGGTGAATTCGTGAATCAGTCTTTCCGTACATTCTGTGAGGCTCGACAGATTTTTCGTACTACCGGGGACCCCGGATCACCACAGAGTAACGGTCGCAGTGAAGCTACGGTTGGGGTGTTCAAAAAAGGCGTCCGCGCACTGCTAAAGCAGGCCAATCTGGATTCATCGTATTGGGCACGTGCCGCTGTTCATTGGTCAGCTCTTCGATGGAGATGGGCTGAACAACAGCTGGGATTGAAGCCTCGTGATATTCTTCCATTTGGTGCTCGGGTTCATGTGCGTCGAAGGGCTTGGGAACTTCGTGATCCGAGTGGTTCTAAGAAAGGGCGTCAGTGGTTGGATCGGACACAGCCGGCTTTACTGTTAGGTCCATGCACAGAGGTTTCTGGAGGCTACATCGTTGAAGCTAGGGGCGCTAAAGATGATCCTGACAAGCTGGTTATGTTTCCAACTACGGTGGTCTATGACAAGGTGGAACATAAGTCGTCGGTTCCGGAGTGTGATGCCGAGTTTACTGAGGAACTTCCAGCGCCTCCTAAGCATCGGATGCGTTTCAAAGGGGTGGCTCGTACCATGCGGGTTCCGAGGGAGACGGATGCTGAGGTCCTTCCAGCGTTGAGGCGTTTCATACCAGATGGGTCGCTTCGTTCACTATGCTGCACGAACCGGGGGGAGGGTCCAGTTGCTTGCGAGGTTTTGCAGGAAGACTTGGAGGTGGAAATCCCGTCGGGTGACAGTCCGCGTGCGTGCATTGCAAAACCCTGTTACACTGATGACATCGCAAAAAGTGAGGAGTTAGCGCGTGAGTGGTTGGAGCAGAAGAAGTTTTCACCCCAAGAGTGTTTGGAACTTTTGGAGTCTGTGGGGTTGGATTTTCGTGCGAATCGGAGAGGCGACATTCACTGCAATGAGGATCGCATTCAAGCTGTGACTCTGGGACAGTATGTTCGTGGACATATGTGCGGCGTGACCAATGCTGCAAAACATAGGCCCATGTTCGTCAAGTACTTGGTGAGCTTTGTTCGCGAACACAATCCAGATGTGGTATTCTCATCGGTTTATCTTTCGTGTAACACTGCCGTGGGAGTCCATAGAGATCGTCACAACGATTACTCGTGCAACAATGTCATCTGTGCTCTTGGCGAGTTTACGGGTGGAGAATTGTGGGTGCAAGATGATGGTATCTCTAGGGAGGATCAATCTGCAGTGGAGCGGAAGTACGGTGATCGTAGCCTCGTGGGCAAGACGGTGGACATTAAGAATCAGTTCTTTTCATTTTCACCCCAACAGGCTCATGGCCCTCAACCGTGGAGCGGCACCAGATGGACTATCACAGCATTCACGCCTCGAGGAAGTGATCAACTTTGTGATGTGGATCGGAGTTTTCTCTTGGACATCGGCTTTCCAAATGCGCGCATCTTCTTCGTCGGATTGTCGTCAAACAGAACATTTGGTCCAAGATAAAGTGTTCGTTGAAAACGCGTTCGGTGATGTCGGGGGGGACGAGAATTCTGTATCGGATGTAGACATTGGTCATCTTCGAAGTCAACATGCTAGCTTAAGAAGGTTGATTGCGGATCAAGAGCAGTACTTGATTGCCGAAGTGTCGTTGCCAGAGGTGTTTGAAGGTAGTGCTACATCAGAGTGGCTGCAACACTCTCGCGAAATCGAACGACAGTTGGAGCAGTCTTTGCAGCATGCAGGTTCGTTGTTAAAGATGCAACAAGAGACGATTGCACAGGAGGCTGGGGACAATGAGGAGTTTCTTCAAACTCGCACAATTCCTACCACAACAGCCATGCAGGAGCTGGAGGATTGGAGAGAAGCATTGTCAGATGAGGTTAACAATCTCATCACGGAGCTGCAGGTCGTAGAACGGACTACGGAGCAACAACTTGCGGAGATGGCGAAGCTTCCTGATGCACCCGTTCTTGAATATGTTCCAAGCTTGGTGGTGTTTACACGTAAACAAGGTTCAGGTCGACGGCGAGCTAGAATTTGTGCATGTGGAAACTTCTTATCAGGAAGCCCAAGTGTTCAACAACAAGGTCCCAAGATGCTGCGCAGACAAGGGCTATACGCTCCAGGATTGGATTCTACAACCTTCAGGTGTCAAGTGAGGCAAGCCGCGGAGGAAGAGTGGTTTCTAGCTGGTCTAGATATATCCAAGGCTTTTCTGACAGCACCAATGAGCCAAGTTCAGCGGCAGGGTCGGCTAATCATTGTGCAACCGCCTAAAGCAGCGGTGAAGCTTGGACTTGCTTCGCCATCCGAGCGGTGGGTGGTGCGAAAAGCTTTGTACGGCTTGGCGGAAAGCCCAGCTGCGTGGGTGGAGTGGAGAGACACGAGGCTTTTACAGATGCGTTGGCAGACGGATGGTTTGGACATGAGGTTCAAAAAGTCAGAGGTTGATCCCAGCTTGTACCTGCTCATCGCGACGGACTCCGACGGCAAAGAGAGTGTCAAAGGCACTTTGGGACTATACGTTGACGACTTTTTGTTAGCCGGGAGTATGTCCATAATCACAGATGCCATCCAACAGATTCGCGCTGAATGGAAAACTTCTGAACCAGAGTTCTGCGGAAGAGGTCATGACGACAAACCGTTGAAGTTTCTGGGTATCCAAATCTTTTGGAATGATGGCGCGTACTACTTGAACCAGGAGGACTTTGTCAGGGACCTGTTGCAACGACGGGGGTTTAAAGCAGATGCAGGCGGCATTGGTGGTGCTGGGCCAATGAGCAAGGAGGCGCCGCCTGACGAGCCGGAGGAAGTGTCTGTTGAGGCGCTACGAAAAGCACAGGCAGCCGTAGGAGAGCTGTTATGGCTGGCATTGAAGTCCAGAGCAGATCTGGCTTTTTGCACAAGCCAGCTTTCTGTGTGGTGTACTCGCTATCCGCGTTTTGTTGCAAGAAAGGCAGATGAAGTGTTTCATTACTTGAGTAGGACGGTCACACTGGGCTTAAAGTATTCGAAGGTGGATCCTATGTCTTTGGGTGGTGATTCACAGCTTCGTTTCAAAAGGAGTGTCACAGTCTTGGAAGCTTATACGGACGCATCGTTTGCTGCGGGATGTGAAGGTGAAGAAACGGCGAGATCACACAGTGGAGCTGTGGTCGTATGGGCCGACAGCCCAGTCATGTGGATGACGCAGCGCCAAACCACGATAGCACTGAGCACAGCGGAAGCTGAGCTCAACGCTGCCCTGGAAGGAACAACTATGCTACAATCTGTCGCGCCTATCGTTTCTATGCTTTTGGGGATCAATGAAGATGGCCTTTCCAAAGCGCTATACATTGATTCCGTTTCCGCATGCTCGATCATTTCAGTTGTCGCTGGTGCATGGCGAACACGTCACTTGCGAATCCGAGCAGCCGGTTTGCGGTCTTTGCTAAACAGTGGGTACCTGGTGGTGGCACACTTGAAAGGTGAGCACATGCTAGCTGATATGCTGACCAAGTTGATGAACGGAGCAATCTTTGTCAACCTCAAGCAGATGTGGCAGATGACGACTGCTCCTACCACACATTTGGTTTCTGATGCAGCACGTGCAGCGGCCGCCGCCGTGGCCATCCTCGTGGCTACTATGTTGCAAGGCTACGAACTGGTGCAAGCAACTTCTTCGACTTCTTCGATGACTACGTCTTCAACAACGCGATGGTTTGATCGAGCGGATATCGGATTTCTTCTGGTATTGGTTTTCGTCATGGTCGCAGTCCACAAGGTCGTTTCGGCGGTGTTTCGAAGTGGCATGATCCGCAGTTGGTGGTGATTGCGGGAATCAAGCGCAAGATGATTTCAAGCAGTATGGTTTTCCAAACTGGGCTATCTGGTCCTACACCTGGTTTTCCGTCTCAGCGCATTGGGCAACGTGTTTATAGTCTGATGTCGTGGTTTAAAGGCTGATTATACCTGTTAGTGGATGATGGGTTATTCGGTTCGCACACAACACTTTTCCAATCATGATGTTTCAATCAATTTGGACAGGCTTCTGAGGTACAGTATGCGACTCTGCATTACATATTCATGAGCTTGACCTGCTGCATTGTGCTAATGATGCATACCCCTCGCGAAGAGCAGACGCAAGGGACGGATCACTCAGTGATCACTTGGGCCCCAAAGGGGCATCGGAGCATGGATATGGTTTGGGTTTAGGTGGTCTTCAGTTACCCCGATTTCTCCTGAACAAGGGTGCTCAGATGCAAAGCGCCTCTGAGTTTTTGCTCTTATGCCTGTGCTGTCTCGACAGCAGGGGGAGTGCGAGGCAAGGGGCCTTGCAAGCAAAGCCCCTGCGTAAGAAGACACGCACAAATCAGGTCGCATGGCATTGTCTCGCCCTGCGCAAGGATGACACACTAAGGTACATCGAGAAGTGTACCAACGTGACACGTGGCTCAAGGGTTTAAAAGTTTTTGTTTGTGCTTGCGTGGTTTCCCCACCTCTTTGGGGTCACCCTAGTCCTTATTTCAGGGAGGTTGTGTGGTTGTAGGGATTGGGATTGTTTTCCGGCCGGGTTTGAGGGTGTTTTCGGCTTCGGGGCTTCAGGGTCAGGGCTTTTCTGGTGTGGTTCAGGGCGGATTTTACCCCGTATAGGGTCTAGGTTTCGGGGCTTGCAGGGTCTCTCTTTCTGGGGATATGGGGATATGGTTGAGGCAGCAGGCCGTTCCTTGCTCGAGCAGTGACGGAACTTGGGATGCGTCTGCGATGTGGGTTGCTCCAAGTCCGACCAGAGAAAACTTTACCACTGCGACATTGAATGTTGAGACGGCTCTTGATCGTGACAGAAAACATATGTGCTTACCTGCAGGGCATTTGGCCACACCAGCAACCCCAAACCCTCTGTATTCTCTGCCTTCTCACCATCGAAGTATAATACAATGTGTCCTTTGTTGTTTATCGGATACAGAAGATTTGATGAGCCGCAAAGTAGACACGGCTTCCTGAGAAGACACAGTGAAACAAAGTCCTGACCCTGTACCTTAACCACACCTAAACCTACCCTTTTAGGGTTCCTGGTTGAGATTTCTGTACATAAGTCCTTAAACAGGCATGTCATTTGGGGTTAAGGTATGTTAACGTGTTGCATACACTCTCAACCTTTCTGCCTTGAAGCATCATGGCATAACGACTCTGCGGCCGACGACACACGAATCATTTTGCACTAGCAGCTGGAGTAGGCTTTGGGCTATATTACAGGATAAACATAGACTATCTATGTATAGGTATCTACGGAGATACCATCCCTCTATAAACCTAATACAGGGGACTTAACATTTAGAATAGGGTTTTGGGGCCCATTGTACTATAGTTATAATAAGGAACCCCAAAATAGTATAGGCAATTATTCTTAAGGCCCCCCATATTACGAACATTTCCTGAAGTCCGAGCCTTCTTCAGCTTGTCTTCATTGTATCTGGAGGTCTCCAGTTCTTGCAACTGGGCCCTGGGCTCAGGGAGCAGATCTCTGTCTCAAACCGGGGTCTCACAAAGGGGAAAAGGAGGGACCCTTAATGTGGACCCCTACCCTATTCTGGGCTATATAATGGGTATATAGTAGCTACATTAAGGGTATATACCTAGGGGTCCTTATTAAGGGTCCCTCCTTTTACCCTTGGAGTCTCACATGTGGGTGGTTGTCAAAATTATGGTTCCCTTTATTGTGTCCCTAATATGATACAGCACCTAATATTTAGGGTGTTCAAAAGGGGACGCTTATTTTGATAACTACCCATGTGTTCCCCGTCTTGGGCTTTAGGCAAGCTTCAGGCCGTGTTTGCGCAGTTTGCAGGAGAGTGCTGTCCACACGGAATACGTGTCCACGATACCCTCCACATCACACTGGATGATGCGGCAATAAAGGCACCGACTACAGCAAGGTTCGCTGAGTAGCCAAGAAGCCTTTCCTAAAAACAGTCCTCAACACCGGGTCTTGGTGGCTCAAGACAACAGCATGACGATCCCACACCTCAAGCACCACATCGGAATTCGCAGCGGATACCATTGCATTGCGAAGCGACGGACTACCTCCTTGAAGCCTTCAGTGTTTGTGTTGGATTCAAACACTATATTCCGAGCAATCGACCAGTAATATGTTGACCGTTGGGGATTCCATGTCGTTTGGCTTCCGTCGGATATTCGTCCCGAATCCCGCGAAGAACAGATACACAAGCTCCTGCAAAGAACAACCTCAAGTCAATGGCCCCAAGGCCTCACAAACCACACCCTGGCCCATCTGGCTCTACATCCACCGGTTCTCGGCAGGGAATGGGGGAATGGATGGAACTTTCAACCCTAAACCCTATAAACCCGGGCTCTAACTTTCGCTGAACCCTCAACCCCCAAACCCCGAAAGCTCACTCCACTGGATCCCTTATACCCTTCAACCTGACCCGAACCCCAAAACCCTTACAAAACCCTGAACGCCAAACACCTAGGACCTAGCCTAAGCCCAATCCCTCTAAGCACCGAAGGCCAAACCCATGTAAGCCCTAAACCCCTAAACCCCAATCCTAAACCCTCAAACCCCTAACCCGAAACCCTAAAACCTTAAACCCCGAAACTCTAAAACACTCCCTAGAACCTAAAACCCTAAACCCTAAACCCTTCAACCCCTACAAACCCTTAACCCCTAACCCTAAAACCCCTAACCCTCAACCCTTGCTTTTTAAACCCTAAACCCTTAAATCCCTACCAAACTCCCAAACTCCCAGATTTCGCTTGGACCCGCGCGCGTACGCCTTCGCAAGGAGGTCGTAGAGCTCGCTAAGGTCCTCAAGGCGAGGCGTAGACCCCAACCCTAAGGCTCTAAGGACTCATATCTTAAGGCTTTTGGGCTTAAAGACCATATTATATAAGGCTTTTGGGCCATTTTGAGCCTTAGGGCAAGGGTCTTTAGGGTTTCGGGTTTGACGTTAGAGGTTTAGGGGGTTTCGGGTTTGAGGTTAGAGGTTTAGCGGGTTTAGGATTTAAGGTTAGAGGTTTAGGGGGTTTAGGGTTTAGGATTTGAATTTGGGGTTTGGGGTTTAGGGTTTAGGGTTTCGGGTTTGAGGCTAGAGGTTTAGGGGGTTTAGGATTGAAGGTTTAGGGTTTAGGATTTGGGGTTTTAGAGTTTCTTTCGAGTTTAAGGTTAGAGGTTCAGTGGGTTTAAGGTTTCGGGTTTGAGGTTAGGGGGTTTAGGATTGAAGGTTAGAGGTTTAGGGGGTTTAGGGTTTAGGGTTTCGGGTTTGAGGCTAGAGGTTTAGGGGGTTTAGGATTGAAGGTTTAGAGTTTAGGATTTGGGGTTTTAGAAGTTTCTTTCGAGTTTAAGGTTAGAGGTTCAGAGGGTTTAGGGTTTCGGGTTTGAGGTTAGAGGTTTAGGGGGTTTAGGATTGAAGGTTAGAGGTTTAGGGGGTTTAGGGTTTAGGATTTGGGGTTTGGGGTTTAGGGTTTAGAGTTTCTTTCGAGTTAAAGGTTAGAGGCTCAGTGGGTTTAGGGTTTCGGGTTTGAGGTTAGAGGTTTAGCGGGTTTAGGATTTAAGGTTAGAGGTTTAGGGGGTTTAGGGTTTAGGATTTGGGGTTTGGGGTTTAGAGTTTCTTTCGAGTTTAAGCTTAGAGGTTCAGTGAGTTTAGGGTTTCGGGTTTGAGGTTAGAGGTTTAGCGGGTTTAGGATTTAACGTTAGAGGTTTAGGGGGTTTAGGATTGAAGGTTTAGAGTTTAGGATTTGGGGTTTTAGAAGTTTCTTTCGGATTTAAGGTTAGAGGTTCAGAGGGTTTAGGGTTTCGGGTTTGAGGTTAGAGGTTTAGGGGGTTTAGGATTGAAGGTTAGAGGTTTAGGGGGTTTAGGGTTTAGGATTTGGGGTTTGGGGTTTAGGGTTTAGAGTTTCTTTCGAGTTAAAGGTTAGAGGTTCAGTGGGTTTAGGGTTTCGGGTTTGAGGTTAGAGGTTTAGCGGGTTTAGGATTTAAGGTTAGAGGTTTAGGGGGTTTAGGGTTTAGGATTTGGGGTTTGGGGTTTAGAGTTTCTTTCGAGTTTAAGCTTAGAGGTTCAGTGGGTTTAGGGTTTCGGGTTTGAGGTTAGAGGTTTAGCGGGTTTAGGATTTAACGTTAGAGGTTTAGGGGGTTTAGGGTTTAGGATTTGGGGTTTGGGGTTTAGGGTTTAGAGTTTCTTTCGAGTTTAAGGTTAGAGGTTCAGTGGGTTTAGGGTTTTGGGTTTGAGGTTAGAGGTTTAGGGTTTTTAGGGTTTCGGGCTTAAGGTTACAGGTTTAGGGGGTTTAGGGTTTCGGGTTTAAGGTTAGAGGGTTAGGGGGATTAGGGTTTAGGATTTGGGGTTTGGGGTTTGTTTCTTGCTTAAGGTTAGAGGTTCAGTGAATTTAAGGTTTAGGATTCGGGGTTTGGGGTTTAGGGTTTCGGGTTTAAGGTTAGAGGTTCAGGGGGCTTAGGATTTAGGATTTGGGGCTTGCGGTTTAGGGCTTCGGGTTTAAGGTTAGAGGTTCAGGGGGCTTAGGATTTAGGATTTGGGGCTTGCGGTTTAGGGTTTCGGGTTTAAGGTTAGATGTTTAGGGGGGTTAGGGTTTATGATTTAGGTCGAAGGTTCGAGTCCAAGTACCCAATAATCATATACTCTCCGAACTCCTAACCTACATAACTACTATAGCTTAAACGAGGAAGTGGAATTGAGTGAGTTTGAGATGCTCGATCAACACACAAACACACACACAACAAAGACAGATAGACGAATAGATAGACAAACACATAGGTCGACAAATAGATAGATAAATACATAGACCGGTAAATAGACAGATAGATCGATAGATATACGTATATGTCCTTACATACATGTGCATATATATATATATATACATAAATATGGCGGAGCGGTTTCTTTTTTCCTAGGTCTGGCCCTCCCCGGCCTGCTTTCCTAAGTCTGGCCCACTGGTTGTGGTTGCCAACAGCGGCAACTGCGGTCTTTGCTGCATCAAGCTATTGGGGAACTAGAATTCGACGGCTCTGGTTTTGCTTCTGTTTTGCATGAAGCTATTGGGGAACTACAACTTGCGGAGTCTGATTTTGCTTGTGTTTAGCATGAAGCTGTTGGGGAACCACAAGTTGCAGGGTTCGGTTTTCTTTGTGTTTTGCATGAAGCTATTGGGGGGTTCGCATTTGCAGGGATCGGTGTTGCTTGTGTTTTGCATCAAGCTATTGGGGAACTACAATTCGCAGGGTCTTCTTCTGCTTGTGTTCTGCTTGAAGCTATTAGGGAACTAGAATTTGCGGTGTGTTCATCTGCTTGTCTTTTGCATGAAGCCACTAGGGAACTACAATTTGCGGTGTGTTCTTGTGCTTGTGTTTTGCATCAAGCTAATGGGGGAACTACAATTTGCGGGGTCGGCCTTGTTTGTGTTTTGCATCAAGCTATTGGGGAACTACAATTTGCAGAGTCTTTTATTGTTTGTGTTTTTCATCAAGCTAATGGGGAACTAGCATTCGCAGGGTCTGGTTTTGCTTGTGTATTGCATGAAGGTATTGGAGCACTACAATTTGCAGGGTCGTGTTTCGCGTGTGAATAGTGCGAAATGCCAATTTCAAATCTTCTGTCTTCTGGCGTTGTTTTTTGGTGTCGTTGTCGACATCTAGGTCATCGTCGTCGTCGTCCTCGTCCTCGTCGTTGCCGTCGTGGTAGTTGTTGTTGTTGTTGCTGTTGCTGGTGTTCTTGTTGTTGCTGTAGGGTTCGGTTTTCTTTGTGTTTTGCATGAAGCTATTGGGGGGTTCGCATTTGCAGGGATCGGTGTTGCTTGTGTTTTGCATCAAGCTATTGAGGAACTACAATTCGCAGGGTCTTCTTCTGCTTGCGTTCTGCTTGAAGCTATTAGGGAACTAGAATTTGCGGTGTGTTCATCTGCTTGTCTTTTGCATGAAGCCACTAGGGAACTACAATTTGCGGTGTGTTCTTGTGCTTGTGTTTTGCATCAAGCTAATGGGGGAACTACAATTTGCGGGGTCGGCCTTGTTTGTGTTTTGCATCAAGCTATTGGGGAACTACAATTTGCAGAGTCTTTTATTGTTTGTGTTTTTCATCAAGCTAATGGGGAACTAGCATTCGCAGGGTCTGGTTTTGCTTGTGTATTGCATGAAGGTATTGGAGCACTACAATTTGCAGGGTCGTGTTTCGCGTGTGAATAGTGCGAAATGCCAATTTCAAATCTTCTGTCTTCTGGCGTTGTTTTTTGGTGTCGTTGTCGACATCTAGGTCATCGTCGTCGTCGTCCTCGTCCTCGTCCTCGTCGTTGCCGTCGTGTCAGTTGTTCTTGTTGTTGTTGTTGCTGTTGCTGGTGTTCTTGTTGTTGCTGTTGTTGTTGTTGTGGTTGTCGCGGTGGTTGTGGTTGTGGCTGGTTGGACCCAAATCCATGGGCTTGCCGTCGGCATTGCGGATAAGATCACCTTGGGCCGGGGCTGTCGTGTTCAAGGCTTTGGGTTTTACGCTTCAAGGGGGGTTTAGGATTCCGGGGTCTGGAAGGAGATAAGGGTTAGAAGGATTGAAGTACTGCACACACCAACACGGAAATGCCCAAGTTAGATGCTGAACATCTGAAATGTTTCGGGTCCGACATGGCTTGGCAAACGACGCGATTGCCTCGAAATCGCGGGCAGTGAGACGAGTGCCAGCAACTTACGGTTTAGGGTTCAGGGGTTTAGGCTGAACACGAACGGTGAACTCTGAACCTGAACCCGTGCTCTCAAGTCTAGGACCCAAGAACAACATCCCAAAGTCTTCCTTTTGGGAGCTTATGTCAATAACTACAGGCATCTTTGCGCAAGTGTCCAACCAACAGTGGCCAGAATCCCAAAAGCAATGCTCTGCAACAAATCTCCCCGTCCCTACCCTCTACCCGCTTCACGCCCGCAACGTTATTGCTGTACGACTGCGGCGCAGGTCGCCTCTGGCGCTGGGGTGGGGCATTTGGATGCTGCTGCCCGCAGCACCCTCTGGCACCTGCTCTGTAGAGTGGAGTGGAAAGTTTGGAATCCGGCAGTCTCTATTGAGACATAGGGTTCAAGCCGAAGAGCTGGGTACGGGACTCCATAAGCATACGGCTTAGTGTTAAGGTTGAAGTTCTTTGGGCAAGATACATGAGAGCAAGCGGCTGCTTCAAGAATTGGATCCGTGCTTGTTGCTGTAACCCAGCTGCACGAAAACAAGGAAGCCCACCCCCTAAGTGCTCACATGCCTCAACACAGCAGATCAAAAGTTCTCGAACTACTTGCCTTGTTGACTGCCCGGGACCTGGATGGAAAAGGTCCTGTGATGATGGCGAAGCCCTGGAATGCTGAGTTCTACTTGTGCAGCGAATCGAAAAATTAACATTTAAGGTTTGCTGGGGTGAAGTTTCGGGTGTCGGTTTGCCGGGGCTCCAGGACGTCAACCTTGGCTTTTCAACATCCAATCACTGATATGTTGTCCTCCAACGCTGCTAGCAGGTTCCTAGGATGTTGTTGATTCGGCACTGTTAGGGGCACGGCAGCAAGGATTCAACCTTGGCCCGAAAACGACAGAAATCCTGTGCCGTTTGGCCGTTTGGCATCGATCAACATCCGCAATCGCTTTGATCCCTAAACCGTGAACTCCTTTCTACGCGGAAAGCCTGAAGCGTGGCAATCCTAAAGTTGCGACTCCGGAAGGAAACTGCTACAACTTGCAACCCGGTGGAAAGCTTAGCTCCTAAGGTCCTAGCTTAAGTGTGTTGAGTTCAAGTTATGGTGTGGCGGTGCCTGCTGTAAGTCGCGGCGCGGAGGCGCTTCGCCGCAGCGCAGAAGTGCCGGAGGGAGCTGCGCTTGCGCCGGCAAAATCAAGACTGCATGAAAGCTGAAGAAACAAGGACTACTTCAAAATGGTCCTGGGACTGGCTTCTGGGGGTTGGGGAACAAAATTAACCTTATAAGATATCACAGCAACTATAATAGTTACCCGCGTGACAGCAAAACAACACTGTTCTCTCTTGCACGCAGCACCCTTGCAGCATCCTTGAATTTGCTGGCATGCGGACGAAACTCATCAAAGCTATTAAAGCTAAGCTGTCGCATTGTTTGCACACCATGGTCTTGGGAACATACTTGGTGGGTAAGCTTGCGTGGCTTGCTAACAGCTGCGGGCGTGGGAATTCGTGAATTCGCAAGAGCTCTGAGCATGGTTTCAGCTGGCCTTGTTGAGCCGATTCGGTTTGCTGAGTCGCAGCAGCAGCAGGAGGAGTTGGAGGAGGAGGAGGATAAGGAAGAGGAGGAGAACTAGTAGTAGCCACGAGTGGTAGTGGTACTGTTCCTGACCTGTGATTGCGTTGTTTCAAAAGCAGAGAGGACTGGCAAGATATAGACTCCCACACAGAGGTGGACATGACAGAGCAGGGGCATTTTCCTGCTGTGATTGCACGCTTGGGTTCCGCTCGGTTCAGTCCAAAGCTTCGCGCGGTCGGACCTCCTGGGGGCAGGTACACGTGGAAGATGTGCAAGGGACCGTCGAACTCGAAAGACATGTATACTTTCGTGTGGCGCCTCTGGGAAGGCCTTCTCAAGTCTTGGCGGTTTGAGGGTTTAGGGGTACAGGACCAGGAGAGACCAGGGAACCAGCGGACCAGGGACCAGGGGACCGGAGGACCAAAGGACCAGGACCAGAGGACCAAAGGCCCAGGGGACCAAGGGACCATGGGACCAGACCTAGCAAGGCCCCCCAGACCAGGCCAGACCTAGGAAAAAAAAACAGTGGACCCCATAAATATAAATATACATAAACATATATATATATGTTAATTTATATATAATGCACTGTTTTTTTCTCTCTCTCTCTCTCTCTCTCTCTCTCTCTCTCTATCTATCTATGTATGTATGTGTAATGCGTACACATATTGTCAGAAACCACACGTTCCTTTCGGTGGAGGGGGACGCTAAGCTCCTCAATCAGAACCCAGCCCAGCAACTCCTGATTGAGCCCTGAGCGTGCAATCAGCTAACTCTACGGTAGATCTTTCGCATTCCTGCAGATCTTGTCCGAATCATACCAACTGCGCAAGCTACACTGCACTCGCGGTTCCACCTCAATCGCTGGACACAGAGACAGGAGCTAGGAAATCACGCAGCAATACAGCACATCCTTCTTCATGAAGTTCGCGTAGCATGGGCAGTCTTCCTGCGCAGGACCGGGCTTGGGGGAACTATGTAGTCCCTGGGTACAACACCGGTCTCGTGTTCTGCCATGCTAACTTTACTTCGCCATACGGCATGGATTCCTGAAAGACCACGACAACTCGCGGTCGCGGCCTGACTAGATCCGGATCTGACATAACCAAAGGTGTAGGGTTTATGAGTTTAGGGCCTAAGTTTAGGTTTTAGGGTTTAGCCGACATTAACCCTCTTAAACTCCTGCACCAACCTGGGTACTTCTCCAAAGGGTGCTTTCCATCAGGGGGCCGTGCTATTGTGGAGACCCAAACAGCGACCCTATGTAGAGAACCACCCACCAAGGCAAGCTCCGCCTGTGGTCTTAGGTCGATCATCTGACCGTGAGAGTCGCGGAAGACGCCAGGGAACCTCGACGCTGAAATTTGTTGTGTGTTTCAAGGCCTTAGGGGGTTTTGCGGTTGAGCTGCATTTTTTTAATTCCGCTGCAGCACTTAAGTCTTAAGTAACACGGAGGAAGGTTTCGCAGGGTTTCCGGGAAAGGAAGTAAGGATTGAAGAAGACGGGTTTACGAAGTTTAAGCAACGTGGAAAGTGCGCCTTCGGTAAGTTTACATCGTGAAGGAGGACTCCTGACACCCAGAAACTCCAAAAACCCTTAATTAAGAAATATACCTCAAATTAAGATAGTCTCCCGAGAATGACTTAAGCTTAGATTCCTTAATACAGGAGTTCTGGAGTCTCTGGGCTTGAAGGCTGGAATGGAGCAACCTTGTCGTCCAGACTTTGCCTCAAATTTTCGGGTCTCGGATTTAGATTGTAGGCTTTAGGGTCGCGCGAAACAAGATAGTGTCAGAGGAAAAATGCTCCAAAAAATAGGATCTGGAACTCTGAAACACCTCTTTGGGTGGCATGCGAAGCAGGGCGCATATTCGAGATTTTGGTATGTGTAACCACCGTTTGACACTACGGGTACACCCTCAACCCTAAACCCTAAACCCCTACACCCCTCCACCCCGATACTAACACAAGTGCACCTCTCAGGGCCGCCAAGTCTGGCATAATCGCAGCGACGGGAACCAACCACCCACTGCAGCCTAAAACTCAGATTCTAAACCCCCAAGCCCGAATAAATGAACAAAATCCCTTGCTCTAGAAGTCCGAATAAACAGAATAAGCCGTAAACCCTATAATCCCTAAACCCTAAACCCTAAACCCCAAACCCGAAACCCCTAGAGGCCCGAGCAAACAGCAACCAAAAAATCCCCTTGCAGCCACAACTCCGAAGCTCCCGGAGGCTTTTCTGGCTTAGGGTTTAGGGTTTAGGGTGTGGCAGGCGAAGTCGCGCGCTCGGGTGTGAAACACCCCGGGCCGCGCGCTCGCGTTGCTTGTAAACCCACCCCGGCCACCCAAACTATACTCTATTAGGGTTTAGGGTTTCTACCCCCCAACCCCCCTATCAAGGGGGACTTTTATATTTTTGCACCCATGAACGTTCCAGTTGATGAAGTTGTGGCCTAGGCAACGGCTGGGAGTAGCCTCGGCCCTTTTCGGGCCTTCGGCATGGCAGGGCCGGCTCGGCCCTTTAACCTTATCGTTTGACAGCTTTGGAAACCAAAAATCCAAGAAATCCCTATTTTTGCACCCATAAGGTTCCAGTTGTTTAAGTTGTGGCCTAGGCAACGGCTGGGAGTAGCCTCGGCCCTTTTCGGGCCTTCGGCATGGCAGGGCCGGCTCGGCCCTTTAACCTTATCGTTTGACAGCTTTGGAAAATCTAGATTTTAGAGCTGGTTCCTAGATCCTAAATCTTAAATCTTGGATCCTAAATCCTAAACCCCACATCCTAAATCCTAAACACCAAATCCTAAATCCTAAACACCAAATCCTAAATCCTAAAATCCTAAATCCTAAACCCTGAACCCTAAATCCTAAATCTTAAATCCTAAATCTAGATTTTAGAGCTGGTTGTCCTTTTCCGAAAAGGACAAGCGCGACTAAATATTGAAATCCGGAAGCTTAAGAGCAGCCACACGAAAAGAAAGGAGGGGACCTCGAGATTCGCAACCGGCCTTCTCTAAAAGGCACATTTTATGAACAGAATTTGTCACTTGAAAATCACCAGCAAAAATCCAAATTTCCGGAGGCTAAATCCTAAATCCTAAATCCTAAACCCTAAATCCTAAAATCTAAATCCTATCCTAACCCTAAATCCTAAATCCTAAATCCTAAATCCTAAACCCTAAATCCTAAATCCTAAATCCTAAATCCTAAACCCTTAAATCCTAAATCCTAAACCCTAAATCCTAAATCCTAAATCCTAAATCCTAAATAAACCCTAAATCCTAAATCCTAAACACCAAATCCTAAATCCTAAAATCCTAAATCCTAAACCCTGAACCCTAAATCCTAAATCTTAAATCTAGATTTTAGAGCTGGTTGTCCTTTTCCGAAAAGGACAAGCGCGACTAAATATTGAAATCCGGAAGCTTAAGAGCAGCCACACGAAAAGAAAGGAGGGGACCTCGAGATTCGCAACCGGCCTTCTCTAAAAGGCACATTTTATGAACAGAATTTGTCACTTGAAAATCACCAGCAAAAATCCAAATTTCCGGAGGCTAAATCCTAAATCCTAAATCCTAAACCCTAAATCCTAAATCCTAAATCCTAAATCCTAAACACTAAATCCTAAATCCTAAACCCTAAATCCTAAATCCTAAATCCTAAATCTAGATTTTAGAGCTGGTTGTCCTTTTCGGAAAAGGACAAGCGCGACTAAATATTGAAATCCGGAAGCTTAAGAGGAGCCACACGAAAAGAAAGGAGGGGACCTCGAGATTCGCAACCGGCCTTCTCTAAAAAGCACATTTTATGAACAGAATTTGTCACTTGAAAATCACCAGCAAAAATCCAAATTTCCGGAGGCTAAATCCTAAATCCTAAATCCTAAATCCTAAACCCTAAATCCTAAATCCTAAATCCTAAATCCTAAACCCTTAAATCCTAAATCCTAAATCTAAGTTTTAGAGCTGGTTGTCCTTTTCCGAAAAGGACAAGCACGACTAAATGTTGAAAATCTAGGATTTAAAGCTGGTTGTCCTTTTCCGAAAAGGACAAGCGCGACTAAATGTTGAAAATCTAGGATTTAGAGCTGGTTGTCCTTTTCCGAAAAGGACAAGCGCGACTAAATGCCCCAAAGGAGGCCCCGACCAGAGCAAATGGCCCACGGTTTGGGGTTATTATATAGCTACGCTAGAGGTGGTCCCGATACGGCGGTCCCTCGTTTCGAAGACTTCCCGTTGGGGTTTGCCATGGGCTTTACACCGTTGACCTGTGCAGGTCAGACCGGGGAGGCTTTACCCTCCCCTCTCCGCGTCCCGCTCTTTTCGTAGGGGCGCTCGGGCTGTTAGGCCCTCGGCCAGAGCGCTCGGGGCCTGTCGTTCGACGATTTCGGCCCCTCGCTTAGTTTAGGTGTTTAGGGTTTTTTTTTCGGGGTTTAGGGTTTACGGGTTTAGGGTTCAGGCATAGAGCGCTTAGGTTTTTGTTTTTGAAAGCTCCTTTTCGTTGTCGCAGAACAGCTCCGAAAGCCCGGGGTTAAGGGTTCTGGGTTTAGGCGTTTAGGGTTTAGGGTTTAGGGTTTAGGGGTTTAGGGTTTAGGGTTTTTTTTTGCTAGTGCCCTGCGCGCTTTTCGTCAGCGCGCTTCGGCGCTCGCTCAAAGGAACTCTTCAGGTCTCGATTTATGGTCGCATACACTACGTGTGGTCCTAGGATTCCTTTACCAGGGTTGGTTCGCCAATGGTTCGGGTAATGTCTTTGCGTAGTGGTCTCTATCCAATACGGCATTTTCATACCTATTCTGCGTCCTGTGACTATGATTCGATCTTTGTATGCTGCAGCGAATACTACATTATGGCAGGGATCTTCTATTGGGGCTTGGAAGAGCGCAACTAGAAGTTTATGTTGGGCGTTGTGGATAAAGGAGGAAGGTTTTCTCGGGTGGTTTGCTATGCGCCAGACCTCTTGGTTAGTGACTCTGGAGTAATAAGACGCCTTGATATTGACAATTCTGCGTAAGAACCGCAAATAATATGCATCTACTCTTGCGATTTGCTTGTCTGTAAGGGTGAGGGTGTCCAGGCCATATATAAGAGTGGAAATGAAGACCGATTGGAATATCCGTAGTTTAGTCTTTCTAGGTAAAGAGCTATTCCAGACCAGTCTTAGTTTTTTGTAGGTGGTTTCTGCTAGCGCTGCTCTGTGTTTGAAGGCAGCCTCAAAGGGTTTCTCCCAGGTGATCATAGTACCTAGGTACTTGACTTGCGGTGTGGTCGGAATGATCTCCCCATTCAGAAACTCTAGCTTTGGCACTGGGTGTCGCGGGTCAATCAGGAGTTCGGTTTTTCCTGTGTTGAGTTTCATACCATAGAGCAGTGCGTTACTTTCAAGAGAATGTAGGATGGCTAGGAGCTGCGTTGTGGTCCTGGCTATTAGAAGCGTATCATCCGCATATTCTATGTCGGAGGTGGGACGGGAGACTGACCACGTATTACGGGCAATGCCTTGTGAGGCCAAGTCCCAATCTACATCCTCTAACACAACCGTAAGAACTATGATGAACAGGTAGGGGCTTAAGGGGCAACCTTGCCTGATGCCTGATCCTACCGAGCCCTTTGCGGTGTGGTCGTCAGGGCCTTTGGTGAAGAATGTGGGGTCTTTGTAGATTGAGGAGATGACTTCTAAAGACTTTCTAGAGAGCCCAAACCTACGGAGGGCGACTAGCATGGCGTTGTGGTCGAGGGAATCGAAAGCCTGTTTCCAATCCAAGAAAAGATAGTACAGCGGGTTATTGGTCATTTCGGACCACTCCATGGATCTTCTAAGAATAAAAAGGGGCTGCGTGGTCCCGCGGTGTGGCCGAAATCCAAACTGTGTAGTGCGCAGTCGCTCTTCGTGTTGTGTGGAAAGTCTTGCTTGGAGCATGGCTGCAAAGAGCTTATATATGCCATTAAGCAGCGAGATCGGTCGGTAATTGGCGGGGTCCGTGTCTGCACCCTTTCCTTTATAGATTGAAACTACTATTGCTTCTGTCCATTCGTCCGGTATTTCTTCTACCTCCCATATTTTGTTGTAGAAATCTAACAGAAGTTGTATGTTGTCATCATCTAGTAGACGGAAAAGCTCGTTGGCGGTTTGGTCGGGACCTGGCGCTTTTCCTGGTCGCATTTTGCGGAGTGCGTCCTGTAGCTCTGTGAGTGTAAATGGTGTTTCGTCTGCGGCCGGCGGGTTGATTTGCCTTTTGTTTTGGAGCTGCGATAGTCTGGCGTCCGCTTCCTGGTGCGTCGCCCATTGCTGGTTTTGAAGGTGGTCGCGGAACGCTTCATGAGTTTGGCTCCATGGTATCG
The DNA here is from genome assembly GCA_905221615.1 of Symbiodinium sp. CCMP2592. Lineage (NCBI taxonomy): Eukaryota > Dinophyceae > Suessiales > Symbiodiniaceae > Symbiodinium > Symbiodinium sp. CCMP2592. Next base: position 359,564 of record CAJNDT010005891.1, on the reverse strand, counting down.
GTTTTCCTTTGATTATGAGGTGTGATTTTTTACCCCGGAATCCGGCCTTTTGGCGTTTCGCTGCCTTCCAGACCGAGCTGTTTTCTGCAAGGGGATCCTCCAGGAGCTGGTCGTGCACCCATTTGACGCTGTCTTTGCGGGCTGATCTTTTAGCCTGGTTGCGCTTTTGCTTTGCGGTGTGGTCCCCTTGTGCTTCTGCCTGCCTAGCCACCTGTAGGAGGTTGAGGGTGTGATCGGAAATCCATGGCTTGCGTTGTCTGCGAGTGGCGGGGTTGAACGTTTGCTTGGCGGCTTCCTTCAAGTTGTCCGTGAAACGGTCCTCGTGTATTGGCGGTGTGGCCGTTGCGTGATCTGGGATTTGTGCAGAAGTGCCCGTGCGGTTGCGTGATCGCTTCCCTTGGTTGGCAAGTTTGTCCGCGCGTTCGTTGCCCTCGTGGCCCTTATGCGCCTTGATCCAATGAAACTGAACGCGTAGCGGCTTGAGCTTCGTGAGTTGCTTGGCGAAATTCACTAGGTCCTTGTTGCGCTGTGCTCTCCATTTGCCTGTGATAACGTTTTTCGCCCATAAACTGTCTGTGTGGATGTGGACTTGGGTTGTATTTTGTTGGTGAGCGTGAAGCAGCGCTTCAATAATGGCTGTAAGTTCTCCTGTGTTGTTAGATCCTACCAATGCCCCCCTAAATGCGGTGTGGTCAGGATCGGTGGTTACCGGTCCGAACGCATCCTCCCATCCGTCTGCTGTGCGGCGAGTCCAACCCCATCCGGCTGCGGTGTGTTTGGTGCAGCGCCCAGCTGTACCTGAACCATCTGTGTAGTAGTGGTCTGTTTTATTAGGGGTAGGGGAAGGCGGCTGCGTGGTCTCCGCTTCTTCCAGAATGAGCTCTCTAAAAATGGAATTGAATTCCGTTTTGAGGTCTTCGGTTTGTTTGGAGAGATCCAATCTGGGTGGTCGTGGTGGCTTGTTTTCCTTGGCTGCTAGACGAATCTGTACATCCGAAATGACCGGGTAGTGGTCTGAGGGGAAACCCGCGTGAAGTCTAGACCTGCACTGATGTACTGTGTTTAGCCATTGCTTACGCACAAAGAGGTGGTCCAACCGCTGAAATCTGACTGGATCTACCTGCGGTGTGGTCTTTGGGGGTGGGAGCAAGTCTGGTAGCTCTAGGAATGAACGCACGATGGTAGCAACCTGTAGGGGGAGATTGGGGTCAGTGTTAAGTTCGTGGTGAAAGTGGGAGTAAAGTTGTTGCATGGGGATGGGGTCTAGAACAAACTGCGACCAGTCGGGTGGAGGTGCAGTTTTGTCCTTGTACGTAATGTGATGAACGGGGCTAGGTGTGATCCAGGAGGCAGCCTCTACCATACCTAGTAGTTGCATGGTACGCACGCAAAGAGAGCGATTCGAGTGGGCGTTGTGGTCAATGAACCTAGAACCCTTTCCGTATGTGTATGGTCCCGTAACGCCCTCATCATTTTTGTGCTGTGCCTGGAACCTGACATTGAAGTCACCTACCAAATATACCGGTTCTGGCTGCGGTATCTTGGAAATTCGTTCTTCAAGGTTATCCCAAAATGGGGCCCTGATGTCCTCATAGTCTAAACCCGAGTGTGGTGCATAGGCTCCGATGACATGTACGTTACCACCCCGCTGCTTAAAGACCAAATGCAGTAGTCTAGTAGAGTCTTGCATTACATCCAAGAGGTGTGGTCGCACCTGAGGTGCAATGATGGCTCCAACCCCTGCATATTTGTCTTTGCTGTTACCCGAGAGGATTACGAGATGTTTTTCCGACTGATACGAGTAATAGGAAGTGCTCCTAGTTTCTGAAAGCATCAGTACATCGATCTTGTGCTCCTGCATGATGAGAATGGCATTCTTTAGCTTAAGTGTGTCGGCGAAGCCCTGAACATTGAGCGAACCAATTCTAAGCTTATTGCCATATGGTAACGGCGGTGTGGTCGGGTAGTTCACCGGCCTTTTCTTCTTGTTGCGAGGGTTTAGGGTTTAGGGTTTAGGGTTTAGGGTTTAGGGTTAGGGGTTACGGTTTAGGGTTTATTGGTTTAGGGTTAAGCTTAGGGTTTAGGGGCTGATGCACATGTCACAGGCTTTTGCCCCCTACGGCCCGATAGTTGAGCAATTAAGGTCCCTAAACGCTATAGGGTAGGGTTTACCTCGACCCCGACGAACCGACTTACTATAAAGAAATCACTTGAAATCACCAGGGCCCTCCTTGTACCCTCAAATAGGGGTATATGGTTCCAAACAAGGGGCATTTAGGGTTCTAAGTCCCCTAATAGGGTTTTTAACAATAGTCATCCCACTCATAACCCTACTTAGAACTACCCATGAACCTCCAAGTAGAGACCTTGATCCGTAAAGCCCTAAACCCAAAAGCCTTACTGGACGTGAATATAGGGGCCTTAGTAATTTGAATGGGGTTTGGGGGCCATGAATTATACTGTATGTATAATGAGGAACCACCAAATAGTATAGGTAAGTATTGAGGCCCCTATAGTTCATCCTTGAAGCCATGAGCTGCTAAATCAACTGGCGCAAAACCCGCTCGAGGCTCAAACTGTGACAGCTGGTAGACCTTTGCAAAGCCTTTCGAGTCCTGCAGGGACTCGCTAGGCTTTGAGCGTGCTAGTGGCAAGGGTCTGGAGTTTATTGTTTACGGGTTGAGGCCTTGTTGGTTTAAAGTTTTGGGGTTAAGGAGGGCGTTCAACCCTGAATCCCGAAAAAGAAGGACAAGGCGAAGTCCATTTCCCAATATCCGTTTTTCTTAGTTCGTTGATGGCCCAAACACTTTCTGAAAGATTGTCTGAGCGCATACACGACCCACCAGAAACTCCGGAAATCTGCCCAGGCCCCGAGCCCTCTAAGCATGTCTAAGAACTAGACCCAAGAGTAACCTAGGAATAAAAAGGGTGCCCTTTTTGGTTTAAAGGGGCTTATTAGGGAACCTGAACCCTAAAAAAGGGAATAAGGGCCTACTCTAGGTCCTTAAGAACCAAAACATCTCAACCGATTTGACCCGAAATGCTAGCTTAGGATTTGGGTTCGAGGGCCAGGGTTTTACGATGCTTTTGGGAAACCCTAGTGCCTAGACCCTGAACCGTAAAGCATGCTATGCAGGTGCAATGGGATTTACCATACTGTGAAGTCTGCGTTTGCATTGGTAGCCCTGAAACCCTGAATGATCCGAACAACCCTTGTTCCTTTGTTTCACAGAAACTGCAGTAACACTTTGGGCTTACACTTACCTTACCCTCTGATAACAACAAACTGAAGAGCGCTAAACCCTAATCTTAGAGCCAAAATACTAGGGAACCTAGGGACCTCAAGAACATTTCCACTGTGCATCTTTCAGAAATCACCTGATATGTCGAGCTTAGTGTTCGGGCTCAGCTGCAGCAGTGGGATGAATTGATGAAAGTCTGCCTCACAGGCCGAAGCCGTAACACACTCTCTCTTACCAGCGCGCTCTAACACCCTACCTAAACCCTACACCCTAAACCCTGAACCCTAAACCCTAAACCGGACCCTGCCCCCCCCCCCCCCCCCCGCCCCACCAACCCTTGTTTTCTGCCTCTGTGAGGCGACTAAACCTCTAAACCCCCCTACTTGGAGGATCATGGGACTTAGTAACTGGGGTTATAAATAAGGTAACTAGACTTATGACTCCAATTAGGGTACTTCTAACCCTAGTTACTAAGTCCCATGATCCTCCAAGTAAACCCCAAACCCTAATTAAACCCTACACCCGGATACCCAAACCCTCAAACCCAGAATGGTTTTCGGGGCCATTCCTTGTCGTCGACCCACTCCCACTCTTGGATTGTCACCTTCAGCCGACTGCGCGTCTACAGTTTAAGGTTTAAGGTTGAGGGCCTTTGACTCTAGGCCCGGCTTTGTAGCGCCAATATCGGGAGATACGGTTGATGATAGAAATCCTGCATGGCCCATAATAAGGAATCTACCATAATTCCCGTAGTTTAGGGTCATTAAGGTAATGCAGGGTTTATATCATCAACCGTAATAATTAGGATCGGGTTGGGTGTATGCAATACAACTGTGATACGGTGCACTGATTTCAGCATTCCCAAACAGTATTTATGGTTAGGGTTCTGGTTTATGCAACAACGTAGATCATAAATGATCCCAAATCGGCATCTAACCGTGATTTTCGATCCACCGTTTGCAAGCAAGGGTTCGTCAGGACGTCCAGCCCTAATCCCTTAACCTAATCAAGCCCCAAGCCTATTTGGGAGCTTCGGAAAAGAAGTGATTCTAAAGCAGAGTTCTGCCTAGTAGAATCCGTTGGGAAAGGACCCCGAATAAGGTAGCTAGCCTAGTTTGACGAAACACTCCATATAGGAACTCTTACAACAATCCTTCCAGGAACCCTCACAGGAGCCCTCAAAGGACTCCTGAAAGGGATTCATGGCATTGGAAGGGAGGCATCAAGTCGGAACCCCTAAACCCTAACCCCTAAACCCTAAACCCTAAACCGCCTGTCGAAGCTTCCTCTCCTCCAGCCTCGGGGCATAGAAGTCCTGCATTCGCGCTCTTAGCAGCTCTGCATGCACTGAGTATAACTGCTACGTACTGTTGATGATAGAAATCCTGCATGACCCATAATAAGGAATATACCATAGTTCCATAGTTTAGGGTCCCTAAGGTAATGCAGGATTTATACCATCAACCGGTAGCACATGCTAATTGCGTCGAGCGTGAGAACTGTGATGTTGCCAGTCACCGTCGTGAAGACGAAGATGATGATGATGACGATGATGCTGAGGATGCTTCTGTGATCAACATGAAGGTGACAGTTTCGGCGATAATACTAAACATGGTCAGCATGATTATGATGATGATGATGACGGCGACACTTGCCACTGCTCCTCCAACCATCATGAGAATGTGTCAATCAACCCTAATTGCATAGTACGCGTCGATACCCAGGCCCTCTTCAGGAACATGGCACGGAATCATAGGCCCTCTCATGTCGTGTAGACCGTGATTGAGATGTTACCCGGAGACGCAATCTCGATGAGAACAGACCCTGCTCACCGTCTTATAGTTAGATGTGGGGACTTCCGAAAATAGGGGACCCTAATATAGTACCCCTAAATAATAGGATCCTTATTATGGATCCTTATTGTAAGGACCCCCCAAAACGGTACCCTTAATTGTCGGAAAGTCCCATGTTTATTCTTCTTCACTTCAGCATCACCATGATCGACAACAGCAGCTGCAACATCATCGTCATCGTCTGTCACCCAGCAGCAGCAGCAGCAGCAGCAGCAGCAGCAGCAGCGGCAGCAGTGGCAGCAATAGCAGGAACGGTAGCCGCAATTTCATGATACTCAGCACAGAAGGTGCGCCTGGTTCCTTATCATCGTCGACAGCATCACTGGGTTAGGGCATTCTCTTCGGGATGATCAAGCACCTGGCTTGATTGTCTAGGACGTGCCTCAACAGGGTTGTTCCTGCGGTCCGACAATCGACACCTGTGCTTCGGGGTTTCGAGTGACACCCCTAATTTCGAGGTCTGTGTACTGGGCTCAACTCTAGCAAACATTTCAACTCATGCACTCCGGAATGAATTCCTAAGCAGGCGTCCTTGTCGTTTGGAGGCCAATCTGGCAGCACGTACCTCCAATGTGACCCCGTCTGAAGGTCCGCCGGAACCAAGAAAACCTAAACCAAAAGCAAACCACGATTGGACGATCCTAAAACAAAACCCGAATCCAAACAGGCAGATCCTAGAACTAAACCCGAATCCTAACAGGCACGATCCGAGACTCGTGAGAACCTGCACTTAATTATACTGAACTTAGAACCCTAGCAAAAAAAATAATTCTAGCTCTTTCTTAGGGATTACAATCACCAAAAATTAAAAATAATTTCTAAGTACCCCTAAGTTAAGCCTGCACAAGGTGGCACGAGTCGCCTGCCGACACTTACAAGCTAAGCTTACCTTTGGTTAGTAGGGAATGGAGCAATGGGGTACAAGTATAACTACTATTACTACCATTCTTCCATTCCCTACTGACGAAAGGTAGGTAAACACGACGATCTGAAAGCCCTAAGCCAGACAGAAATGTCGATTTTCTGGATCCTCGCGTCTCCGAGCGTCATTGCTTTAAGCATTGAGGACTGCGACTGTTTTTTGGCTTGCAGCCTATCTAGTCACTAGTCTGCTCATGGGGTTTGCGGGATTGAGATGGAAGCTTCCGAGGCTGAATACGGGTGCAAGGTTTGAGGGTTGGGTTGTGGAAGTAACGTTTCAGGTTTAGGGTTCAAAGGGTTTGGAGTTTAATTAACGTATGCTAAACTTGATCTGTCCTTACTCATAGGTTTGAGCTGATGACTTCGACGGTGGCGCACCACCATCTGCAAAGAAGGTCGGACACGGCCTGGCCAGAGCATTAATACGCTTCGACGCATGTATGTGTGTAGGTACGTAGGTAGACAGGTCAGGGAAGTGAACTTGTGCTGTCCGTGCGTACTTGTGTATATGCACACATATATGTCTCTATATGGATGTGTATATATATATATATACACATGAACATGTATGTATGTATATCTATATATATATATGCATATATATGTATATATATATATATATATATATATATATACATATTAGTGGTGTATATCTGTGCGTCCCACTGGCAGGCTCAAAACTTCTCACTAAAACTTTCTAATCCAACTTCAAGTCGGCAGGACTAGCTCATCACGATCAACATTTTAGGGTTCAATTTATTCCTTGGGGTTCTCGTTAAAACTAAGGCTCAGACTAAAACCTAAATCCTAACTCCTAGTCCGTTTGAACTTGCACAAGAGCCCTGTACTTAATGATTAAGGCCCCTATGTTATGGTGTAAGTTCAAGACCCAGATGTCGGAACGGCTAGGGCTCAGGGTGCAGGGGTTCAGCGTTCGGGGGTTTAGGGGATGAGGGGGGGATCAGGTTTAAGGGCTTAAGGGTTGAGGGTTTAGGGTTTAGGGTTTTTTTTTTTTTTAAGTGCAGGGTTTAGGGGTTTAGGGTTTAGGGTTTAGGGTTTAGGGTTGAGGGTTTAGGTTTAGGTTTTGGGGTCAAGCCTGCCTGCTGCTTGGTCGTTCGGTCCCGCTTCTTGACCACGTTGTTCCTTGGCTGACCGGAGATCCCAATAACCCTTCCCAAAGGGTCCCAAGTACCTATATGCGAGGTGTAGGTTTAAGGTCCAGGGTTAGTTTTTAGTAATCTAATTCCCCCTCTAGAAAACCTACTTTTCACGATATAGGCACTTAACACCCTATGGCTTAAGTATTCATTGAGGCAGGCTTCCACACATGTGCATATGCGCACATGCACTCAAAAAGGAGGCTCTGTGCCCAAAAAACCTTTTGAATTGTTGAAACCTCAAACCCTTAACCCTAAACCGTGGCACCATCCATCAATCGCACTTGCCAAACCCCACCCTGCACCCTGACAGGGAAGAAGCATACCCACGGCTCCGGAACGAGCGCTCTAGGGCCCAAAGCGGACAAAGGCACGCGGCATCTTCTTGATCTTCATTCGCGTCCTGGCACTGGTCAAGGTCTCGCTGATGGTCAATGACACATTAAATCCGGGGCACGGGAATTCGGCTGGGGGGCCGAACCGTACTATACTAGCATTGCGGGATTGTGAGGCAATGTTCGAACTTGTTTAGGTTCTGGCATCAGTGCTGAGGAATGATACAGACGGACCGGTTTGTAGGCTGAACTTGCGGAACGGGATTGCAGTAAATGCCACAAAGTTATATATATATATATATATATATATATTTATATTTATTTATTTATTTATTTGTTACTCTGCTCCTTTTCCCGCTATATCAGGCTCCAATACCGTAAGCCACAGTTAAGGTTCGGGAGAAAGGTAAACCCACTAAACCCTAATGCTGAAGAACCAGAAAGCCCTACACGCCTTGACCCCCCTGAAGCCTGAGGATGTAGGATAGATAAAGGTTGACTCTGAAATCTCTCTCTCTCTCTCTCTCTCTCTTTGTCTATCTCCGTCTCTCTATGTCTCACTCTGTCTCTCTCCGTCTCTCTCCCTGTCTCTCTGGCTCTCTATCTCTCTCTCCCTCTATCTCCAGTCCATACAAGCATATCACGTCAAGCCTAGCCTGAAGGAATCCTGCGCCTCATGCCAAATTTCTGAACTAATGGGCAAAGCAATCGCTCGTCTGTCTGACAGGGCCGAACCTTACGGATTTGAAGCAAGTCTCCAACCAGATGATTCAGCCGCATCGGGGAGGAGTATGTATACATATTACAGCACACATACGTCCATACATACATACATTCGTTCATTCATTCATGTGTTCAGTCATGCAGGCATGCATTCATACAGACATGCATCCACGCATCCTTACATCCATCCATCCATCCATCCATCCATCCATCCATCCATGCATCCATGCATCCATGCATCCATGCATCCATGCATCCATGCATCCATGCATTCATGCATACATACATACACACATGCATGCATGCATGCATACATACGTACATACATACATATGTACATGCATACACACATGCGCACATACATACATACATACATACATACATACATACATACATACCTGCATGCACACATGCATACCCATGATGACATGCATGCATACATACATGCATGTATCCATACATACATACATTCCATTACGCTATAACACATTACATTAGGTTACATTATGTAATAACACATGCATACATGCATACATACATAGTCCTGCTTCGATTTAAGTTGGGGCTTCATGGATTGAAAAGTTCAAGTGAGGGGCATTGGCTGAGAAGTGAGCTCGCGAGAGCCTCGTCTTCTGCAGCGTCCCCCAGCGCCTCCTTGCGCTTCTTCTTGAGAAGCTGCATCCTCCCCAAAGGGTCCAAGTATCATTCTGGTGTATACTTATAGGGTATTTTGGGGGGTCCAAGTATATACCATAATGATACTTGGACCCGTTGGGCTCGAAACATGGCCAAGTGCTTGCTCAGCAACACTGATTCCTAAAACCCACAACCCCCAAACCAAAATCTGACCGCGGAACCTTAAATCCATGAACAGAGCTGGCCGTACCCTCCAATCTCAATTTCGCAAGTGTGCCTCCCTGACGCCATTGAGCTGGAATCCTCATGATCACCGAAGGCTGAAGATTTGTCAGAACCGTAAGCCCCTGTGACATTGCTCATCATGTCCTCAGATCCCTAAATCCCCCATACCCCTGAGCCCGAAGCCCTAAACCCTAAACTCTAAACCCTAAATCTCTAAACCAGCCTAAACCTAAAGCCCAACGAACTTGAAGCCCGAACCCTAAGACCCTGAAGCCCTAAACTTGAAAACTCCTGAAGCCCTAAACCCTAAACCATCCCTAAACCCCTGCACCCAAAGCCTTGAACTAAACCTTAAACTCTAAAGCCCTGAAGCCCTAAGAATTTCAATCCCTGCAGCCCTAAACCCTTATAGAATCCCTATAGATCCTATAGATCCCTTTAAAGGGACCCTTAAAGGAACCCCCTAAGGCGCTGGACTGCAGGCCGCCACGTCCTCTTCGCCTGGTCGTTGGCTTTCACCTTCTTGGATTTCTCCTCACCTCCGGCGGGGGTTTAGGTTTTTGAGGGTATAGGCCCTAAACCCTAAACCCTAAACCCTAAACCGTAGGGTTTAGGGTTTAGAATCGTGTTTCGGGGCTCAGGTTTTGAGGATCTATGACTCTTCAACTCGAGATTATTGTTTCAGGCAGAACAACGTGACAGCCTGGGAAGGTGGCTAGTTGCTTTGTGTTGAGGGGGGCGGCGAAAAAACGCGTCACTCTTTAAAAGATCCCTCAACAGAGACAAATGATGAGTACCCCTCATGTACGGAACTTAACTCTATCGCACTGTCCGGACAAGGATGCGTGCCTTCCCCATTCATCAATCATGAATACGCATGCATACAATGTACATTATATATGGATGTATGCACGTTCGTACATACCCAGATATGCACGTGTATGAATACGCATATATACATATGCATATATACGCATGCATGTATGTATCTATGTATGTATGCATGCATGTATCTATGTATGTACCTATGTATACAAAGAACAACAACAATACAACACGTTCAACATTTATGATACTTCGAACGATGACGAAGGTGGTGATGATGGTAATGATGACGATGATGATGGTGTCGCCTGCCCTCAACCGCAACATCCGAAACCCCAAGGACAAAGCAAATCCTGACCGAACTAATATGCTGCCACCGGAAACCGTGAATCCTCTCAGACACTGAATCGACAGACAAAGACCTTCTCCGCCGTCGGAGCTGTCACCTGGGTTTCAGAGATTAGGGCGGTTTATCGGGTTTTGTGGTCCGGGCGTAGGTCTGTGACTGAAGGGTTTAGGGGCTGGGGTTTAGGGTTGAAGGTACCCGTGAGGTCTGTGAGGCTATGGGTTCAAAGGAAACGTTGCCTTTTCGGATACGGCTTTGACGAGAATGGGCTCAGGCCTCAGAGTTCGTTGCGCTAGCTATGCCCTCCCATGTCAGCCGACAAACCGAAGTCGCCAAGCCGGTCCCTGCTTTGCTACATCTTCCATGACTGTAACCTACTATAGTAGAAGCCAGAAAGTTGGAACATTCTCCTTATGCCCTTAAGGTAAATCAAAATGGGATCCTGGCACGAATCCTTCTAAAGCCATGTTCCAACTTTCTGGCTTCTACTATAGTGCAGTTGAAAGGTTCCCGTGGTACAGTCTCTCCAAGATCAGAGCTCCTGAGCAGAGACACCAAGATTTTAGGTGGCCAAGGTTTAGGGTTTAGGGTTTAAGGCACACCGAATCCCAAAGATGCCTTCATTGAACCCGAAGCATCCCAAGTCCAACTCTGATTAAAGCCTATACCCCAAAACGGGCTGAGGGTTTCTGGTTTAAGTGCATTAGGAATTGAAACTCAGGGCTCGAGAATTTCAGGGCCCAATCCTGATCGCTGGAACTCAAAGCCCCCAAGCCCAATGCACCCAAACCCCCGTAAAAGGAGCCCTGTAAACGGAACCCCCATAGATCCCATAAAGGAGCCCCCATAGATCCCTTAAAGGACCCCTTAAAGGAACCCCTACTAGGACTAAGAGTAACCTGGGAATAAAGAGGGTGCCCTTTTTGGTTTAAAGGGGCCTATTAGAGAACCAGAACCCTAAAAACATGTAATAAGGGCCTACTCTAGGTCCTAGCCTAGAAACCCATCAATGGGAACCCTGAACTTTCAGTTTCCTAGGGAAACCCCATAGGTCCCTTAAAGGACCCTCTAAAGGAATCCCCATAGATCCCTTAAAGGACCCCTTAGGGGAACCCTATAAATCCCTTATAGGACCCATGAACTTTCAGCTTCCTAGGGCTGCAGCTGTCGCTGCCGGAGCTCGAGCTGCTGCTACTGGAACTCTCCTTGGCGGACCTGCCGAAGTGGAGTGGGTCTATGCAACATACATATTCATATATATATATATATATGAAGAGTATATGATGCACATATACATATGCATGTTCACATATTGTACAACAATTAACATGTAATATCATATGTAACAAAATACAATGTGCTATAGCAAAACTTCAATATGGCACTATACAGTACAATAATAAGGTATACTACAATATAGTATCAACATGCCATTCATATACTATGGTATCGCAAAACATATGTGAAACAGCACAATATAATGTAATGTAACATAATGAACTTGTGTATATCTGTATGTATGTATAGCTAAATAGCTTGGACCCTGATTCTACGGCCATCTCACTCAAGGCAAATATGCTATACAGGCATCTGAACCCGTAGTTCGAACTGCAGAACTTGTTGATTCTTCGTTACCCTGTAGATGAAGCCCTTGGCATCTCGGGTTTAGGGTTGGATGTAGGTTGTAGAGACACGGCGATCGCTATCATAACGGGCTTTACATCAGCGGATCGGGCAGAAGTTCAAAGTGTTTACAAGTCGTACAGTCTTCTCTCGGCCTTCCGTGGCGGATACTGTTTCGTAGTCGTGAAACATTGGCTCCTTGTCAGTCGTTTTGAAACGTGCATACCAACCGTAATTCCTCGATAATAACAAGCTGCATCGTTGTAACTTGCCTAAATCGCGCAGAGCTATGAACCATGTCCCCGCCTTGATGCAGTAGCGAACCCAACAATGCCGCGATTTGTTCCTCATATACATAGCGTGTTCTGGGAAAAACGTTTCCCTCAATCCTAAGCCCTGAAATTGCCTTAACGTGGCTGTAGCCTATGCCATCGAGCTGAACAACCTAAACCTTAAACCGCTTAACTCGTGAAGATCCCTGGTCAGGCTTTTGGCGGCGGTGAGGGCTTTAGGTTAAAGGGAGACCCTGAGCCCGAAACACTACATCCCCCAGCCCTGCCCTACACCCCAACCCCGAATCCGTTAGGTTTAGCCCTACTCTAAACCCCATCTAAACCGTTAGGTTTAGGTAGTTTTGGTGCGATTCCTTTAAGGGATTCTTTTAAGAGATTCCTTTCATGGTTTCAAGCACGAAGTCCCTGGGTAAAGCCTTTTCGCCGCGGCTTTCACCTTCGCCTGGTCCGGAGCGCCACTCGCTGCGAGGAACCCTAGGCCCTAGGCCCTAAAAGAGATCCTGCTTGAGAAGAACCCTATAAGGGATCTTGATGGGAGGTCAAAAGGGGGGTTTAAGATTCTCGGGGTAGGGATTCCTTATTAGGAATACCCTTGTGGGAACCCTAATCCCTACTAAACCCCCATAGGCTAAAACCCCTTTTGGCCTCCTATGAGATCCCACACCCTAAGGGAGATATGGTTCTGGGTTTTAGGGTTTTTTAAGGGTTTAGGATGTAGGGTTTGGCCACCCTAACCGCCGCTAAAATCCCACATGCAAAAACCCTCCGTAAATTCCTCAGATGTGATACTTTCAAACGTCAGAGCTGCGAGCTAGCAAGCCGGGTTTACATTCAAGGGTTTAGGGGTGTAGGAACCTCAAGTAGAACCCCTAACTTGGGTACTGCCCCCATACAGTAACAGTCTATAATAGGGCTACTATTAAGGTCCTAATATATCTATATTTATGAATCTTATCCAACTGTTACTGAGTGGGGGCAATGCCCAACCCCTAACTTCAAACTCCGGCTTATAATCCGAGGATCTGTCTCCCATTGGACAACACACGCAAACATATACGGCTGATGATATAAACCCTGGGGTTCCTTTAAAGGGATCTATAAGGGTACCCTTAAGGGGCTCCCTTTAAGGGATCTATAGGGTTTTAGGGCTTAGGGATATAAAACCTGCATTACCCATAATAAGGCATATCACAATAATTCCCATAGTTTAGGTTCCTGAGGGTAATGCAGGATTTATATCATCAACAGTATCACGCACGCACACGCACACACACACACACACACACACACACACGTGCACGTTTTGTCTTGTGCTATGTGACCAGTGACCCACAACTTGCCCCGCCAACATTACAGATACGAGTTACTCAACCGAAACAGCATTAGCGGTGTGAATGACGAACGCAGCAATCCGACTGTCCGTCATTGTTTAAGTAAGCCCTTCACCGAATACAGTTATGGACACAGCTCAGTCACTGAGCACCAGCAGCTTAAACGTGCGGTTGCGTGAGAGCTCTGCAAGCATTCTCTGCGAACGGCTGCGCCCAGGATTGGGGAGATACGCATCGCAACGCAATCAAGGATCCGGATTGACCTCCGGGTATACCCTTCTGTCGTCATGGAGATGGCATACTCGTTGTCCCGGTTGAAGCGGTTGATGCCATCCTTGAAACCTTTCTTTGCTGCCCTTTGTCGCGCAATCTTCGCTTTTCAGATCACCTCACCTTCCAGCGAATTCATCCCTGGATGAGCTCCACCAGGTTGCAACTCGTCATGGGCTTGCCCAACCGTTCGTACTCATCCTGAGCATTTTCCCTGGTCGGCTTTGACGAACCCTGTGCCGGGGATACCCTAAGCCCTGAACCCTAAATCCCTAAACCCTAAAGGGCTCAAGGCGTCCAGCAGTTATGGCAGGCCGAATGCGCTTGGAATACATGAGCTCGCAGCAGCGAAGGGGCAAATCTACCGAGATCCCAAGAGACTCGGGGTTTGGGGTTTCAGGCTTTTGGGTTTTCGTCTTGATCAGCTCATGTTTCAAGAAATCAAGAGCCTAAAATATGTGTGTATATATATATATATATACAAACGCTGAATTGTAGGAACTTTGCTTTGATTGAGACCCCGAAGCAAGGTTCACAGAATTCTCAAGATCTCCAACATCCGACACACCTCAACTTCCACTTCTCGAGTGCTACAACTTTCACAAAGTTCTTCAGCCTAAACCTTCTAGGTTTCAAGGTGTAGGATTTCGGGTGCCCGGATCAACCGCGCCGAAAGATCAAACTCTGGGAGCAGGATTTCAGCACCCCCAACCCTGAACCGCACATCCTACCCCCGGAACCTTAACCCACAACCCCAAGCCCGAAATCCTCCCAAATCCTAAACCTTGACTCCTAAATCGCTAGGGCAAGGAGGGCTGAGCTTCGCGGGGTTGAGTTTAGGGTTTAGGGGTTTAGTGGTTTATGGGTTTAGGGGTTCAGGGTTTAGGGGCTTAGCGTTCAGGGCTTTGATTTCCAGGGCTCCGGCATTCTAAGGCCGTCATACAAGTGTAATTAGCCACAAGGGTTCAGGGTTTCGGGGTTTACAGTAAACCCCATAAAGTTGGAAACCCGATTAAGGCCAAATAGTGCTGGGATTCCCCTATACATTCCACTTAAGGATTGAGGCCATCGGGTTTCCAACTTTTGGGCTTCTACTGTAAGCCCGAAACAGAGCGAACTAGACTGAACAGAATGCAGCACTGCGCAACCTTGCACAGCATGATGTAACACGAGTCACACATGTAATGCAAATCAAGAACAAGGTGGCTATGATAGCACAATTACAAAACAAGACAGGCTACTTGGAGGAAGTGGGATTATAAGTGTGATAACTATAGTTATACACCATATTAGGGGACTTGTCACCCTCCTCTTCCCTACCCACGAACCCCAAGTAGGCGAAGCTAGGTTAAGCCAGGCTAAGCTGAGCCAGGCTGGGCAACGCCAGGCTAATGAGCATTCAGGATAGGGCTCAGACAAGATAAGATATTGCCTAGGGCCGCATAGGGCTTGTAAAACTACATTGGGTATACGGCTCAGGCTACGGGGTTTACAGCATTCTTGGCGCCCTACACCCTAAACCCTAAATCCTGCTAGCTGCTGGCTTTTGTAGCAGGAGGGAGTGCACATGCGCGGCCTTGCCCTTCGCACCACCTTTGCCTTTGCCTGGCGTAGGGCATTCAGTTCATACCGTTCCTGGAACACAAACGGTCCAAGTAACAGTAACGGTTTATGGTTAAGGGTTTAGGGTTTTAGATTTAGACAAAATTTTGGTGCTCAAATATCTACTAAGAACCTTTGGGATCAGCTTCCAAGGATGGCTTTGATTTTCCTGCTGGAGCTTTCCGAGCATCTGTAGGAATCCAAAATTCTGAGGAATGGGGCCTTCGAGGGATTGATGCGAGAACGAAGAACAGCATGACGATGCTGATATTTCTGGGGACCCAAACGCAGTCCTTCATATCAGAAACCCCTCCCACCCCGAACAAAAAAGAGCAACTCTACAACCTAGCCCATAAACCATTAACAAGACAGCGACAGCCTCACCCCTAAACCCTTGACAGTACGCCTATAGGCTATAACTTTACCCCTGCATCCTCAACCAACCAGCCCTTCAGTTTCAATTTAAGACACCCAAATGGGGTTGTATAATAACCCCCTATAAAAATCCTTATCCCTGAGTGTTGTTATAGTTTTATTTTCTTCTTATCGTTTTACCACGAAAAATGCGTTACCATTTCGTTATGTTTTGTTATCGTTTCATTTTCTTCTTATCGTTTTTCCACGGAAAACCATCGAAACCTAACACGGACATGTCAAGACTAAACTTAAGAGCACGGGGTTATTATACAGTCCCAAATGCCAATACAGCAGGCTCTTAGCAAATTCACGGGCCCAAATTTGTGCACTATGCCATACTATACTGTACTATACTTCACTGTACTATACTATACAGACTATACTAGACCAGACAAGACTATACTATCTATACTATACTATACTAGACTATACTATGCTATACCATGCTGTGCTATACCACACCATACCATATCATACCGTGGATCCTTTTACCATTTTATGCTATACCGCATCATATCATACCATGCCTTACAATTTTATACTATACTATACTGTACTCTACTATGCTATGCGATGCTGCACCAATACATAACATGCGGTATCATAATATGCTGTTTTCTGCTTTGTACGGGTTTTTCGGGCTATGGTTTGAGGGTTTAAGGTCTGGTCTAGAACCCGATGCTCTGACTTCCCGAACGGGCACAGCCACTTCAAACGTCACGCTTTTAGAAGCTGTTAGAAGCAATGCAACCCTGACGGAACTCCTTCAACAAAACAGGCTTGTGGTTAAAATCGGAAGACTCTGTGCTCCAACCGAGTTCTTGGATCGCGGGCCTTTCGCTGTGGCCGCCTGCAGCAAGGGATGGCTCTGGACATTCCCCCTCGGGCTCTGGGGACTCAATGTTTAAGGCTCTTGCGCCTCAAGAAACTACTGTCAGCACCCGAGTCTGCCTCCAACTCCGTCGCTCAACCCAAAGTTCGTGAAAGCATCGAGACGAACCGAGGTTTGCGGGAATACTTTTTGGATCTTGCTGGGTTTAGAGTTCGGGGTTCATGTAAACACAAATTCCACGTAGACACCAACAACCTACCACCATGCAAAGGGCTGCAGCACAGACTCTGACCAGAGAGCCGACAGATGCAATGCTGGAATGAAAACTTGCTTGAAGTATGATATGCTACCGTTTAGTTTTCGTAACATGTCCGCTGGACCGCTCTGAGGGGGGAGAATAGACATCATGCTGCGAGACACCCCCTGACTGACTCGTATTCTGTGTGTGTGTGTGTGTGTGTATGTGTGTGTGTGTGCGCGTGTGGCATAGCCAGTGTTGCACCTTGACTGCTCAACTTTAAGAAGCTCTTCTGCATAACATTATGTGAGATAGCTCTTGATCTTCCAGGTCCAAGAACTCCCCGACCGGCTGCGTGTAAAGTCTAGTATGACGTATGAAGTACAGTAAAAACTATAGTATGAAGTATAGTATAAAGTATAAGGTATAGAATATACAGCATACAGTACATGGTATATCGTCTATAGTATTATAGTATAGTCACATGCTGCGCGGTGCTGGCCTTAGACGGCTTCTGCGGCGTGCTGGTGGCCAAGGAAGCCAGAGGCATGTCCTTAGATCACCAAGTGGGCTTGGCACAGCCACGGCTGCGACACCTTCAATGCGAACCGTACACGAACTGCTGGCAGATGTTATTCAATGCTTACACCTACGACGTACATCTTTGCCCTTGTACACACAGAGACAGAGACACACTGAACACATGCACAGGAGCACGCAAACATAAAGAGAAACACGGAGAGAGAGAGAGAGAGAGAGAGAGAGAGAGAGAGAGAGAGAGACCGAGGGAGGGAGGGAGGGAGGGAGGGAAAGAGACACGAACAGACAAACACAACACAAACGCACTACAATCAACAAACGCATAAAAAGATATAGGAAGAGAGAGAGAGAGAGAGAGCTCGACAGAAAGAGAGAAGAAGAGAGACATCGATGCCGATCATCATAAAGCTGATGATACCCATGATGACGCGATGATGATAATCATGGCAATAATGGTGATGAGAATAGCTAAAGTAATACTCATAACAATAACAGTACTAACTTAAGATTCATAGTACTATTGTTATTTGTATTGTTATTATTATTATGATCATCAGATGATAACCATCATTATCGTCATCCCCTTGTTGATCATGACGACGGTATCTAAGAGACTTGGCATTCTCCGGCTCCCGGTGCATGCGATGTGCAGAGAAGGGAACATCTCTTATGACGTCCGTGTTAGGGTTTAGGGGTTTAGGGGTTTAGGGTTTAGGGGTTTAGGGTTTAGGGTTTCAGGGTTTAGGATTTAGGGTTTAGGGGTTTGGGGGTTTAGGGGTTTAGGATTGAAAGTGCTCCCACTGTCCCCCCGGAACATGGAACCCCCAAAACCCCTGGGACTCTAACCCCCTAAAAACCGATAAAAGATCTAGCAAAACCCTAAACCCTAAACCCTAAAGGCCGGGCGAAGCTTGGAAGCCCGACATCGTCAAACTGCATGGTTTTGAGCTCGGTCAAGGGGGCGTCATCATCCACCATGGTGGTTCCTTCTAAAAAAGTATACGGTTTAGGGTTTAGGGTTTAGGATATACTATGATATACCCCCAAACCCTATTCTAATTATTAAGGCTCCTACATTAAACCTCATGCATACCCCAGGCCCTGAGCCCTGGAAAGGGATCCCCGGGTCCTAGGGCACAAGTTGCAGGTTTCCGACTTCGGGGGATCCTCTCCTCACGGTATATGGTTGTTTCTTTAAATGCATTGGGCCAAGCCCCTGCTGCCACGGTATATGGTTTAGGGGTTAGGGGTTTAGGGTTCAGAGTTTAGGGTAGGCTTTGTCACTGTGGTTTAGGCCTGAGGGCCTCAGGGCTTACAGAAAGGCAGAAGGGTTTCGGTAGTTGCAGGGTTTGGGTTTCAGCTGTTAGGGTTAGGGATAGTGATTTCGAGTTCGGTTCCCTACACCCTTACCCTCCCGGATTAAGGTGTGGGTGCCAAGGTTCGCCGAAGGCACTACAACCCAGACTCTGCAAGCAGTGCTTGCAGGTTACATGACACGCCGCTCCCGTTTCGAAGACTAACCTAGGTATACCAAAAGGATGCAGATTCCTATATAGTAGATTCTTAGTAGATATCTGGGTCCCCGGTCTGGCGATATACCGTTAAATACAACTAGAATACGTAAGGAACGCCGTGGAATGATTACCTGAGGTTTCGGGATATACCGCTAAATACAACTAGAACAAGAAAGGAACCCCGAGGAATAATATGCGCAATCATTCCGGCCCCCTACATTAATTGAAGCTTAAGCACCCTTGAAACCCATAATGAGCATGACACTTTTACTAAGCCCTCGGTGTTTGATAACAATGCATATGAAACATAATTCCTGAGAGCACTACAGCATTCAAGGCCCAGCGGTTCCCGCCCAGAATTCATCGCTGACAGCCCAAGACAACACCTGGAACGACTTTGACGATATAACTAAATGAAAAGTGAGGGTCTACCTAGACCCCCCAACTACCCTTTATTGGAGCCCCCAAGTACAACTATCAGAGCTCTTCAAAGCGTACCTGGGGGGTCCTCTTAGGGGTTTAGGGGTTTTGGGGTTTCGCAAGTTGGGCAGCGCAAGGCCTGAGAGAGCGAACTGGCAGGCGTGGCGGTGCAGTGGGCAGCTGTGAGCTTTGGCACTCTGGCCACCGAACTATAGATAGATCTTCCAAAACCCCTTTGATTGAGGAATTTAGCCTGAATTATAGTGGGATCCCTAATATGATTTACGGCTGCGTACCTGCAGAAACACACGGCGGATCCTAAGAGAGGGGCTGAATGCAGAGTCAAATCAACGCAGCTTGCGGCTGAGTTGTGCTGGGGTTGAGGTGCACCTGAGAGCTGGTGAAGCCAACTCCTGGGTATTACGAGGTCTAGAGACTGTGCAAGGAGCGACTTCTCATGGCGCAGCCCTAGAAAATAGATGCTTGCAAACACAAAGAACATGGACACTACGAGACAGTTGAACCGCTGACAGCCCAAATCATGCAGCGATCAGCGATCAAGACGATTGCAGGCTGCAAAGAACCACCAACACCGAAAAGCTATCATATCGACTGAACAAAAAAAGCTGGAGCACCCCAAAAACTGCCTCTGCACCCGCCCCCCGTTCCGGCCCCGGGCTTCAAAAGACAAAGCTGACATGCACATGCTGAAAGCCTCATGAGGAACACTTGTAAGGCAGTTCCTTTCCACAGCATAGAGCTCAAGATCACCCCAACATCCTGAAGGCTACTGCCAAACATCCAGCAATGTGCAACTTCCCGACGCCATATGCTAAAACAAGAAACGGGGGCTTTCATGATTAGGGCAAAGGGCTTCGGGGTATTCTACATCAATGTTGCTATAGGGCCTACTCTGACTTTTTGTTCCGACCCTAGGCGATCCGAAGAACCACTTCAGCACGCTAGTCCTCAAGTTCTGTAGTCGGGGCAGGAACTTGGCCAAATCTAGGCGAGTTCTGGCACTGTCGTCATGCAGGATCCATAGGACCTGCTGCCGGAAACCTGCTTTTGATCTTGGTTTGCATTCACTCATATGTAGTCTCTGGTTCCGGGAATCTGGTCGCTCCGCGTATTGCAGAGGCGAGCTGAAACGTCCACATCTGCCCGTCTTTGGGGCATCCTACCGATCTTTGCATGGAAGGACACCTAGCTGTGAAGTCAAGCAACAACCAAGGCGCGGAAACATCATCATTCTATCGGGTCCATGGACATTACAGTATCTAGTTTATAGTACATCGAATACATAGTAATTATTTTAGTAATACAGTCATATCATAACAAGATCGTAGTATAGTACATAATCACACGACCCGTGCATGGCTTCTGCCAGGGGTCCTGCCAACTCCGCACCTCTCACTGCGGGGGAAGCTGCGAGGAGCTCTCCTGGCAGGTAAAGGGTTTAGGGTTTACCTGGACCCTAAGGAACCTACCTTTTTAGGGTTCCCTAATATGATTTCTTTATATAAGTCCTTAAAAAGGTAGGTTACTTGGGGTTAAGGTAGGGCTTCAGGGCTTTAGGATTTAGGTTCGGGTTTAGGGTGCGGGGCTTCAGGGTTTTACGTCCGGGTTTAGGGTTTTAGGTCCAGGGTTTAGCCCTTCTTCAAAGGCTGAGGGTTTAAGGGTACCCGGTACTCTCCCTACCAGAGTATAGACTCGGAATTTTGGGCTTAGGGCTTCGGTTTATGTAATGTTTCTTTTTGAAACATGTAACATGATAACAAAGAGCCTTAAGGAAAAATAGTGCTAACCATTTCGGCACCTGTGTCAGCTTGTGACCTGCCGTTCTTCGCCGAAAAGGTAGCTTGTTGCAGTACTCTGCTTTAGTGAGGGTAACCTAGGGATTGGGGAGAAAGCCTCCCGAAAATGTGTGCCGATTGATTCGCAAATTAGAGTTTAGGGTTTCGGCGCGAGTGATTTGTATATACAGGCCCACCACTCTGTCTGTCTGTGTGTGTGTGTGTGTGTGCATGTACTGATGCATATACACGTACATATATGCATATATGTATATTAGTTGTATATACAGAAACTTAAAGATATGATGCAGATAGAGAGAAAGAGAGTATGAGTGTGTGTGTGTGTGTGTGTGTATGTGTGTGTATGTATGTACGTATCTACGAACCTACGTCCAACACGCTCGTATGTGCATCTGGTACACACGTGGTTGCTCGGACCGCTCGACAGTTGATGTAAGATACTTGTAGCGGAGGCCAGGTATACATACAGCATACTCAGACTGTGAGGAGAGTAATACAGGGGCCTGAAAAACTGGAACAGTATCCTTCTTACCATTGTAGTACAACACACACACACACACCCTAGAAACCCTCCCCTGCCTGCTGGGCGATGCTCAGCGTAGTTGAATCATGATGCGTCGGGAATCCTCCGTTTCAGCATCTGATTCCGAATCGTGTCGAAAAGAAACAATGGGGGCTTCGGAAGATGAGCCCACACAATAACGACAGAAAAAAGTAGGACATGGTCGGAACATGCAGGATCTCTTTTACGCACAGTTTTGCAAACACACACCAAGCTGTGGACGGGTACCCGAAGGGTCCACAGCACCTGACAGTGGTTTTCAACAGCCCAAGGTACCCACTAATCAGGTACTTGGGTTTAGTACAATTTAAACTGTAGGTTAGTACTTGCTATATGGGTGGTTGTCGAAATTACGGCCTCGTTTTGGGTACCCTAAATAATAGGCGCCGTATTATAACCGGGACCCAACAAGGGACCATCATCTTGACAACCACCCATATGGGAGTCTGTTACTGTAACATTGATTGAGCGTAACTTGTTTAGGGATCCCTAGGGCTGACTGTTGGGTATGAAGACAGCAATTTTTGGAGTTTCCGAAAATAGGGGACCCTGATATAGTACCCTAAATAGTAGGATCCTCATTATAAGGACCCCAGAATAAGGTACCACTATTTTCGGAAACTATCATTTCCACTCCAGGTACACCCATGTTGAAGAAAAGCCGTGAACGTGAGAACTCGCATGAGCCTTTCCAGCATCACTGTCAAAAATGCATCCTCACCAAGACGTCGTCCCATATTCAGGAAGAGCCGAAGTTACCTTTGTAATGTGGCTTATGGTTAGCCTGATGTTTCCGTTCAGTGGACCAACAACACAAGGAGAGCACCCTACACCCTGAACCCTAAACCCCCCAAAAAAACCCAAAGCAGCATGATACGGTCCTTGGTCTCGAAGAGCCAGCCGCGACCGTCGGAGAGGCGGAGGAACCACGTCGCGTTGACGCGGCAGCGCCTGAGCGAGGAGTTTATCTGTCGACTCTCAGTCTGTTTACCAGGAGGTTGAGGAGTTTAGGGTTTAGGGTTTAAGGTGTAGGGTTTAGGGTTCAAGGTTTAGGGTTGTAGGGTTTAGGGTTTAAGGTTTAGGGTTCAAGGTTGAGGGTTTAGGGTTTAAGTTTTAGGGTTTAGGGTTCAAGGTTTAGGGTTTAGGGCCCCCCAATGGCCCTTTAATGGAGCCCTCATGGCCCTTAAAAGGGGTTTAGTGTTTCACGCTTAGGGTTCGTACGTCACTTTAGGAGTTAGGATTAGGGGACCCATGGGGATATAGGCCCTCTAAGAACAAGTTTCTTTTAAGAAATCCAGAAGTAGGGTCCAGAAGGTGCCCTTTAAGGGGTCTCCCTAACGCTACCTTGGTGTATACAAATATTCCGTAAATCGGCGTCTACGATTGAACGCCCAACCTAAACCTGGAACCCGAAACCACGCAACCTGAACCTGGAACCCTAAACTACTGAACCAACAAGTCTTTAGTTGTGTCTACTGTAGGCCATTTTGCGAGATAGGGTTCGGCAGGGCACAAAGAAACCCTCACTTCAGCGCACGGTTATACGGTTTGGGGTTTAGGGCTCAGGGTCTAGGGGCACTCCAAACGCAAGCCCTACTATCTTCGTGGGCCGCCACAACACCCCCTCCCCAAAACCTGAAACCTCGACCCTAAACACCGAGCTCCGGACCCTCAAACTTGAATCTCGAAAGCCCCGTCAACCCTGAACCCTAAACTCAAAGCCCCCAGCTTCGAAACCACAACCGCTAATCTTAGACATGAGACCCCTAACGCCCGGAACCTAACCTTGCAGACCTGGAATACCAGAATATTCAACTGGGCTTGTGTTAAGGAGTTGAGTTCAAGTTACCTCATGACACAGGTTCCCTTACATATTCTGGTAGCTTATATCAAGTTCCTTAACAAGGACCCCAAACAAACCGCTGAAAAACCCTTATATAACGAGAATCTTGAACCCCACAGCTTGAACCCCAAACGCCGCACAAACCCCGAACTCGAACCCTGAAGCTCAACTGCCAGCACAAAAACACCACGACCACCCGACAACCCCCCCGGAAAGGACATGAAACTACACGACTACACCCTAAACCCACAAAAACTAAACCCCAAACCCCATATAACGAAACAAAAAAAAACGACACAAACCAAAAAAAAAAAGCGAAAACCTAAAAAGAAACCCCGAGGGAGCGGCTCGTCCACCGCGACGCAGTCTCCAGGATGAACGGTAAGACCGGTCCGAGCCTCCGGGCTCGAGGGATTTTA
This sequence comes from Symbiodinium sp. CCMP2592, assembly GCA_905221615.1. NCBI lineage: Eukaryota > Dinophyceae > Suessiales > Symbiodiniaceae > Symbiodinium > Symbiodinium sp. CCMP2592. The sequence goes on along the minus strand of CAJNDT010005891.1, from coordinate 335,580 downwards.
TAGGGTTTTTTGTGGTTTGGGGGCTTAGGGTTTAGGGTTTAGGGTTTAGGGTTTAGTGGTTTAGGGTTTAGGGTTTAGGGTTTAGTGGTTTAGGGTTTAGGGTTTAGGGTTTTATAGGGTTGTGTGGTTTGGGGGCTTAGGAGCTTTTGGGGTTTAAGCGGTTTGAGGGATTTTATAGGGTTACCATAGGCCCCATAGTAGTTCCTTTTGGTGGCTCATATTTAGAATTCTATAAGGTTTAAGCGGTTTGAGGGATCTTATAGGGTTTAAGTTTAGTGTTGGAGGGCTTAGGAGTTTTTGGGGTTTAGATCCCCACACATGTCATACGGGCTCCTGTCTTCGACTCAGTGTTCGCAAAGGTCACAGTACATATAAGTAGAATGTAGGGCTCCTATATAAAGAACTACTGTTAGTTAAGATCTATTGAAACAATTAAGATTCGGTGAAGTATCACCCAGAATTGTAGCCAGGACCCTTTAGGGTTTGAAGGGACTTCCGCATCATGGCGCTTGGCGCGTCATGTAGGCTGGGAGTCAGGGTGTCGCTCCAACCCTGAAAATGTCCGCTACATGCACAGTCGCTTTGTTTTTTTTGAGCTCCTTTTCTGCGGACGCCCGAAGGTCTCCGAGAGGCGCACGCGCCAGGGTCGCTTTGGGGTTTGAGGTCTAGTGATAAGACTGGTTCAAAAGTGATACTCGCGGTAAAAACCTAATGATGGCGATAAAACTGCGATGACACCCTATACCTGACCGACGGAATGTAAACGAAGTCCTAGGGATTAGAGTTTAAGGTCAAACCATAAACCCTGAAACCCAGACTCCACATTCGAAGCATCAATTATTGCCTCGTCCGAGTAGGTCGGAGCTGCACGTATCTCCACGTCGTCGTCACAAACGACGGTGTAATGCCTCAGCACACGGTTTAAGGTTCAGGGTATCAGCTGTTGTAGAGTTTGGAGGTTCGAGTTTACACAGGTTCACAACAAATCATGTGTCTGAGGCGTGGAGTGTGGAGGTCTCAAGACTGGGTGGGTACAAAAAACAGACGGGCTGGCAGCAGGCATGGGCTACAATAAGCTGCCAGGGCGATCAGCAGCTTGCTACACTACACATCTCAAAGCGCCATAGCTGAAACCCTGCAGGCACCGATTCTCCAACCTCTATATGTGCCGTGATTACGATGATTACGGTGTTGTCCCAAACACTATCCGCTCTCGTTCGCACTCTATGAACTCTGATACCCTGTACCAAGGAGACGCAAGAGCTCTATTCGCCTTCTATCCCAAACTCCGAAGCCTTATTATCCGCTTAAAGTATCCGAGCTCGGGTCCCCAAGTATCTTTCATACTTCTGGTGCGAATCTACGGTTCGTTGATGAGGAGATCGCATGCACTCTCTCTCGCTCTCTCTGTCTCTCGCTCTCTCTGTCTCTCTCCCTCCCTCTGACTCTCTTTCACACACAAGCACCATCGGCAAACCTGAAATTTGGACCCTGCAACTTGGCACCCTGAGCCCTGAGCCCCGCAGCTTTTCAGCGAGAACATCAACAACCCTCAGACATCTGTCGTCCCTGGCTGAAGAAGAGGACGATCCTCTGATGTGTGGAAGCGTAATGAAGCTGCTCACAGCCACATCACCAGCGACAGTCGACGCATCGACGCGGACGAAGAAGAGGACTTGGGTGAAGATGCCGACGCCCCCATTTAACGATATACTTAATTGTAAGCACGACGAAAAACTCAACGACACACACCGGCAACGGAGTCAGCAACAAAAACTGTGCCGGCGCAAACAACCTACATGCCACCTGCATGACCTCTGCATGCCGCGAGCAAGGGGCGAAGCACCTCTGGACAAGGAACCCTCTCTTCACCCAGGAGCCCCTCACAACTAAAGCTATCTTGCGGAAAAAACCAACCCTGACGATACCAACATTGAACATCACACCATGAGCTCCAAAACACACGAACACCTGGGGAAGGTGCCAAAGGCCCCTCGCAAAGTCGCGTGCTTCCTTCTCCTTTGCCCGCACCTGGCACTTGAGCACTTGTAGGCTGCAGAATTCCACAACATGTTACTACCGGAAACCCTTAAACCCTAAACGCCTAAACTTTAAAACCCCTAAACCCTAGACACGCCGAAACCCTAAGCCCGAGTTCCGGCCTCGCTCATGACGAGAAGACGGTCTTTCGTCTCGAAAACCCAACCCCGGCCGTCCGCCAGCTTCAAGAACCTCAGTTAGGGTTTAGGGTTTCAGCCCCAAAGTAGTTCCTTTTCACCTCAAAGGGGAAAAGGAGGGACCTTTAATGGGGACCCCTAGCCTGTAATGGGCTATATAATGGGTATATCATAGCTATATTAAGGGTATATACCTGGGGGACCTTATTGAGGGTCCCTCCTTTTCCCCTTTGAGAACCTCAGGTTGGAGGCTAATTCACCCATAGGCACCAAAGTAGTTCCTTTTGGGATTACCTTATAGGATTCTAAACCCCCAAAAAGAACTACTTTGGGGCCTTAGGGTAGCCAAAAGTTTTAGGGCTTTGGGCCTTTAGGGGTTACGGGCTTTAGGGTGTTAGGGCTGAGGACTGGGGATGTTAGGGTCTTAAAATTTTAAGGCTTAGGGCTTGGGTTTAGGGTTTAAGGATGTATAGGGTTTAGGGTTTGGGTGGGAACTTCCTCCTTGTCGTAGAAAAAATTTCGGGACACCGACTGAGGGTTTTAGAACAGGAGAAGTACAGACAAAAAAGGCCCTCGGTGGCAATATTGGATTCCTGAAGACTTTGCCGAGTATAGTTACAAGTTGTATAGTATTCCATACTTTCGGGTTCAGGGTTTTGGGGACTATAATTACATCATGACGGGACTATAGGCCACGGGTGAGGACTTCTGGGTGTGGTTTGTGATTAGACCACTGATTAATCATTTGCTCGTTGAGTGCCTGAAAGTTCTGATCCGCACTGCAATCAGCAGAGCTATACTCACGGGTCTGCAGTTTGTTGGGTTCCGTATAGCTTTGCACCGTGCTCATGCGTTGCCTTTCATGCTCCGGATTGTTTGTTCGTAGCCCAAGCATTGACCAATGATTCTCTTTCTTGTGGTCAATGCCCGCCAGAAAAGCATGAACGGGTAATAACTTGGCCCAGAGGGCAACCCTACTGTACAATCCTAAAACTCCAGGGAACCCCATTATAGAACCCTGCAGTACCTTTTGAGGGAGGGAGAGAATGCGAGGGGCAAGGGACACCCAGATCTCTTGAAGCCTAAACCCTAAACCCCTACACCACTCAACCGTTAGCCCAAACCCTAAACCCTAACCCTAAACACCAAAAATAAAATTCTAAACCCTAAACCCTATAAACCCCATCTAAACCCTAACCCCAAACACTAAAACTTAAATTCTAAACCCTAAGCCCTATAAACCCCATCTAAACCCTAACCCTAAACACTAAAACTTAAATTCTAAACCCTAAACCCTATAAACCCCATGCATACCCTGACCCCAGCTCATGCCTGGAGCGGTTGGGTTGGGCCTCTTGCCGGACACGGGTCGGCCATCGGATTCAGAGACAGACTTAGTCAACCTAACAATTTTAGCGCATTTTGGGGTCAAGAATAGTGAGTAATTATCGGATAACAATAATGTAGTCTGGCGCGATATGCTTTCCTCAAGGTTTCAAGAAACTTTAGGATTCAGGGATTAGGGCGGAATGAAGATTCAGGGTCTAGGGTTCAAGGTTAAGGCTTTAGGGTTTTGGTCTGAAGATGAAACGTCTCATTTCAAAATGCAAATCTCCTAAACCCTAAACCCTCTAGAAGAGACGACTCCAGGAGGAAGTCTGTTGCAAACTGCCTTGACCCTAAGGCGACTACCGAGCGCCGGCGACAGTGCATCGCTCGTCGACCGCGATGCAGTCACCTGCGAGGTGACGGGTCAGTCACCTCTAATATAAGGGGCTCAATAATTCGGACACTGTTTAGGGTTGCCTCGTAGTAGAGTTATATTGATATAGGGACCATAAGGGGATGCTATTGATGAGAACATTGCTTAGGGTTACCGTATAGTGGAATTGTAAAAGGAGACTAATAAGGGGATAACATAAATAGTTATTCCCAGCACTAGATGAACTAGCCATCCCCGAATAAAGGATCCTACGTCCTAAGCCCTAAACACTTCCACGGGTGAAGCGCTGGAATGCGCAACAGCTGGCTCTTTTGGGGTTTAGGGGCGTCGGGATCGGGGCTCAGCTGTTAAGATAAGTTCAGGAGTCTAGTGTAGGCTTCTCTGTTGCATAAACCGGATTCATTGCTCCGGGTGTGCGGTCCTGACACTGCGATATATCGGGTACAAAGAAAGCCCTTAAGCTCCTGATCCCAGCTCCAAACCCAAAGTCCATGACTAGAATTGCCGTTCAAGAACCCTGAAACCTCGAAATCTCTCAGAAGCCTCCAACCACGCCGAGAGCACTGCATTTTGCAAATGCTGCGCATGGCCTGACATCAGAACTACACCTGTCCGAGCATCGTCAGAGTACCTCCATGACGCGCCACTGCAGCAAAAGGCACGAAATCTCACTCCCCCCCCCTCACGCGGAAGAGCTTGTCAGACAAAAAAGGTAGCGGTTACGGTTTACGGAATAGATTCGCTGGGATTCAGCGTCTAGGGTGTAGTGAGTTCAAGGTAAACATGGGGGCCTTAAAAATTGGAACAGGGATTTGGGACTCGCTACATTATGAATATGATAAAGAGCTACCAAAATAGTATTGGTAACCATCTAGGCCCCTATAGTAGAATCAGATCTTGGTGTATGGTTGTTTCGGCGTTTGGGATCAAGGCTCAGCCACGCTGAAGATGTTTCTGCACGGTAGGACCGCATTCGGTTGAGAAGAGCTGCGAGATTTCCGAAAACAAAATAAAGGGTCATACTAGAATAAATATCACAGTATCACACAAGAAGAGGTGTTTCAAATTGGACTTCGGGGAATACAACCCGAAGAGGTGATGCCCATGGAAAGCAACTTCCGTTCTACGACGGCAATCTTGGTATGACACTCCTACCCTCGATTTCGGGGATGACTGAACTCCGTTCTCGTCCTGTGGGAACTGGAGTGCTCATTTCGAACAGCTGCAGCCATGACCCTAAACCAGCTTACAGCAACCTTCAAGGATTCACAAAATTCGCCGAAGCAGGCGCACGTGGGCGACATTCGAGTCTCCACGTCTTCCTCACGTGTTGTGCGAGAGCCGGCAAGAAGGGCTTGTACCGGACGATGTCAGGGTGAAGTTGCAATTCACGGCACCGAGAGCTTAATGACTAAGATTTGGAGGTTTGCTATGATGAAGCCCATCATGACATCATGGCGGTGCCGATGAGGATGAGGATCGTACTGGTGCTGAAGATGATGGTGCTATGATGATGTTGATATACGACAATGATGATGACGACGATGATGATGAAGATCGTAAGGTTAGCAAGCTACGCATGTCGCAAGCATGATTTTCACACCGTCCATGACATCGGCTCACTGCGATTAAATAAACACTTAGCAGCCGAGGGATCTAAAAGTCTGCAATGTTGGGTCAAAACTATGGTCCATTTTTGGGTACCCTAAATATTAGGTGCCGTATTATAATCAGGACCCAAAAAAGGGACCCTAATTTTGCCAACCACCCATGTGTTCAGCTTCTTCGGGCCTCTGCGGAGGGGGACGGTTGATGATAGAAATCCTGCATCACCCATAATAAGGAATATACCATGATTCCCATAGTTTAGGGTCCTTAAGGTGATATAACTCCTGCATTACCTTAAGGACCCTAAACTATGGGAATCATGGTATATTCCTTATTATGGGTAATGCAGGATTTATATCATCCACAGGATGAGGTGATGCGATTCCACGGGTCCTCCCTGCAGGCAACCCTGGGTCTTCCACGCTCTGGTCCAATACTATCGGGGCCTTTTGTGCTTTTAATAGGGTTTTGGGGCCGCAAATACTATACTTCTAATAAAGACCCCCAACATGGTATCGGTAATTCTTAAGCCTTACTATCGGAGCCTTTTGCACTTAGTTTTTGGGTTCCTTACGATTCCATGTAAAGAAGTCTGTAAGGGTTACGTACTAAAAAGGGTCTATAATAGTAGGGTTCAAGAGTATAGGGGCCTTTATACTTGGAATAGGGTTTTGGGGCCCGCTATTCTATACTTTACTAATCTAAATTAAAAAAACCCAAAATGGTATAGGCTAATTATTTAAGCCTCCATTTTTTCTCTGGAGTTTGAAGTGCGCCTGGCAGATGACGCTGTAGTGCCAGAGCCTGCAGGCTGTACAGTTGCCCCCACGCACACCCTGCAGCAGCACCAAACTCCTGACCAACGGGTAACCCTGATGTCCGCAGGATAATGCATAGGTACACTGCACCTAGGTACCTATACACAGACCGGCTTAAGTTGATGCAGCGATATTGCATCCAAGCGCGAATGTGTACATCACGCACAAGCAACCACGGAAGGCAAGGAGTCCTTCAGTTACGACCCTACCTGCCTAAACCCTTTGACCCTGCAAACTCACAAACACTCGAATCCCCTAATCCTCCCAACAACCCTAAAATGCTTGCTTCTGCCCTAACAGCTCAGACTCTCGCGTCATGAGATTCAGTATCTCAGCGCCCGACCCTTTTTCGAACTCTTGCACCTCCGTCAACACGAGCAGTCGGTCCTCGAGCAAACCAGGGAGAAAAAAGTAGAGACTTCTATTTCATAATGGTTCCTTCAAGAAACAGGTACCAAAAAACGTATTCAAGTATGGTACTCCGAACCCAGGACAATTACAGGTCAAGCTATCTCCATGAAACTGAATGGCTTTGCTGCCTGGAAGCTTTGCCTACTGCCACATTTTACTTACCGGTTGAAATTGCGTAAACCTCCTTCGTTATGGGCCTGACTGTCTACATAGGCAAACCCTAAACCCTGAACCGTGCCACTCATTGCTCGAGGTTTGGGGTATCTCTTGTATAAACGGTGCACTTGATCGGTGACCTGCTCTTTGACAGACTTGCCACATGCCATATGCTTATGATGATGGCCTCATGGTCCCGAGCACATCGCCGTCACCATCATCTAAGTTTCCATAACCATGTTTATAGTCACGAACATTCGAAGTGTAGTAGCCGTGAGATACAGTGCAAACAACAGCAAGAACAGACCAAAGAGGATGGTGGAATGGGTGCATGAGGACGCAATGCAGGCAAAGAATGTATTTGTTTTCGTCGTCACGGAGAACGGGAATGGAACAGTGGAAGTGGTAGTGGCCATAGCTTCCTACAAGTAATGAACTCAAGGCCGCACCGTGACAATAGCTAATAATATCAGCATCCGTTACCATCTCCACCATAACCACTATCCATCCTCATCATCATCAGCAGCATTAGCACCGGCACCACAACAGCAACCAGCATCATCCTCACTGCCAACGTCATCATCATAATCGCCCATCGTCACCATGAGCGACATCAACTCGAACAACGTCAGCATCAGCATCATGCCTTTATTGCCGCTTGGCAGAGCAGCAAGAATATCAATCAACATGCTGGGCACGATGCCACTGGATCTGATATATCTATCCAGTAGATTTGCGGACGACTCCCGGTGCGAAGTGTAGCCTCGCGGCCCATGTTAATTGTTGCAGGGTACCGTGGTCGTCTTAATTGCTGGAATAAGGCGTTTGGGTAGCCTATACTATACTATACTGTACTTTAAACATGTATAGGGACTGCCAGGGGATACGATCACTGAGTATTCCAACCCTGTATGTATCAGGACTTATTGTTTAGGGCGGAGTCGCTGGGCCCGTGCTTGGTGTCCAGAACTTGTGCAGCTGCATTCTGAAATGACTGTCGGGTTCTGAGTAGGGAATGGGGGAATGGATCCCTATAGTACCCCCCTATAGAATCCCCAATAATAGTCTCCACAATCCATTCCCCCATTCCCTACTAAGAACCAGACAGGGACTATAGATACTCCAAGATCCCTTACAGAACCCTTATAGGACCCTTCACAGGAACCCTTAAAAGAACCGTATTCTCTACTAAGAACCAGACAGATGAATGAAGAGGAGCTGAACTCAAGGACTGCTCAGTCCTTGGTTTCAAAGACCCAGCCGCGCTCGTCTGCCAGATGCAGAAAGCTCGTGCTATTCACCTCGCGGTTTAGGGTTTAGGGTTTAGGGTTTATTCACCTCGGTGCGAGTTGGGGGGGACTTGCTCTTACTCTTCAGGGAGTTCTGCCCAATGTAGAGCAGATTTTGCAAAGAAGATGCCTACACAAGACCCACATGACCCCACGATTTCAGGTGCAGGATTACCGGGCAAGGAGCACACATCAACAAGCTTGGAATCGAACCAAGACCAGCTAGCTACATGCCCCTACACCCCCAAACCCTAAATGTCATGCAAAGTCCAAGAGGGGCTTGGCTGCACTTTGGCCTCAGGATTAAGCTGAACACACCGCCGCGCTGCAGCTGCCCGTAACGTACTAGGTGTCGATATCAACAGTCCCCAACTTGATTTTGGATTAGGGCTCTCTATTCAACAATAAGGGGAATTGAAAAGGTGATCCCAATTTCATACCGAGTGTAACTTCGGCCCCCGCGGGCCGAGGTCTGGGCTTTCGGACGTTCGAGGCTGAGGGATCTAAACTTAGCAAAGGATTGCAGCAGGATGAGAGCTAGGGGCTTGGGTTTAAGTTTCGGGCTTAGGGTTGCTAGTTTGGACGGGATGCGATTGCTACCTATTACAACAAGCTATAATACCGGGATAGAAGTTGCTACTAATTATGATTATTTACTGATTAGTCAATCCCTAAAACTCCTAACCCTAAACCCTAAGACCCTAAACCCTGACCCTAAACCGCTTTTCAGGCTCGCACCAGCTTGCGCTCATCGACGACCTCGGGAGCCAAGCACTTCCCAAAAAACGTATCTAAAGCCAGGCATTGGGTGAGGAAGCTCTAAAGTCGGACATCACGTGCGCCCTGCAGCTGTTTGTTGTTAGAGAGGTCAATTTTTTGGGGGGTGAGAACGACATGATTTGCCCCGGGTCGGCCGGCCCTCCGCCACAACACAGACGGCCGTGCTTCTCGGATATTGTTGCACCATGCAGCCGCAATCACAGCGGGGATTGAACCGCGGAAAATATCAAATCAAGAAGTGGTTAGTTGCGGTCTGAAACTCCTTGGCACGCCCGCAATACAGGTCAGATGTAAATTGTGATACACAACTACAGGGTATGTGATATACACAAACAGACTAAGATACACGGATGCACATGTAAATACATATGTGTATGCATATATGCATTATAGATCTTGTGTGTGTATGTGCATATATATATATATATATGTACATATATATATATATATATATATACATAGGTATGTATATATATATATATACAATGTACTGACCAGGTTACCCGTTGACCAATGCAGCTTTGATTGGGTTGTGGCTTGGAGTCTCCAGTCACAAGCAAAGCTGCAAACACTGCACCACCGCTGCACCGTTTGCCCAAACCCCTAACGTCCCTCCGTCGCTTCTGAACCATACAGCTTTGAAATGCTTAGTTAGTCTTGTTCAAGGCTAGATGCCCCGAAACCTGGGCCCTACACCATTAACCCTTGAAAACTCTCAACTTCATAACTCAAGCTTCGCGTCGAGTAGCTACGACCTGCCCAGGATGCAGGAAATGGCCAACCCGTGCGTCGTCGGCATAAGTGGGCGCGGCGCGGATCTGGGGCAAAAGAGCGTTGGGTTTGGGGTCTAGACCTATAGGGTTCACGGTTTGCACCGTTCCATGAAGTGCACTGCGCTGGACTCAAATTCAAACCAAATTCAAACCAGAGTTCTGTATATGGTAGCTTCATAGAACAAGCGACCAAAACAGACTTCCGAAGTCTGGTTCTTCTACAAAAGGGGGCCTGAGTGGTTAGAACAGGATTTTGCGCTCCATACTAGGCTTATCATCTGGGGACTATCCGGGCATACTAATACCATTATATACCCGATACCATTTTGTAAGACTCATATAACCGTAGTGGCAATTCTCCCTAAACCCTAAACCCTAAAACCTTAGCCCGCCTCGACATCATCCTTGCACATCACGGCATAGAAATGAAGATGGCGGCCCTGCCAAGGCCATGGAGTACCTTCAAGGGGAGGATCACGGGACTTGGTAAGGTTCCTCAAAGGGCTCCTTAAAGGGATCTATAGGGTTCCTTACAGAGATCGATTCGGGCTTAGGGTCCACTTGGGAGGATCATGGGACTTGGTAAGTCAGGTTCTTGGAGTTGTAAGTATAGTTACATTATGTACAGATTAGTTACTAAGTCCCATGATACTCCATGTATGGTTTGCTGAACCCTAAAACCCCCTGAAAAGTTTCCATCTCAAGGACCAAACCCGCAGATCTGCAAACCCTCAACCCTCACATCCCTAAGCCTGGAACCCAAGATGCCCCAAAGAGGCTCAGGGGCTTTGGTAGGTTTGGGATTTGGTGGGTAGGGCTTAGAGTTGCTATAGAGTCTGGTGTCTGGTGTTCAGGGCTCGGCTAGGGTGTCTGGGCTCCAGATGAGTTGCAAGGGCGAGGCGTCGGATTGGATTCCGCGGGGGTTAGGGTTTAGGGTTTAGGGTTTAGGGGATGGAGGGATTTCCATGGGAGCCTTCGTTCAAAATCGGAAACCAGGATTCAGGAAGCACTGATCTCCCATCCAATCATACAGGCTCGACAGCATCCAGCCCGCCCCTCCCAAAACACACGCACGCGCACAGACAGTCGGATGCTGCTAGTTGAGGATCATGAAATGTGACTTGCGTGTGTGACGGACGACGACTTGACGACTTTGACACATCGGCAACTGACCCAGCTGTAAAGCGGGGCGACATGGTAAACATTGTCAAGTCCGACCGGGCACATCCCATTCTGGACCCTAGACCCCTAAACGCTATACCCTAAGCTCTCTAATCCCTTCCTCTGGCATTACAGGGGTCACTACCTAAACATACCCAACCCCTTAAAGTCAGACTCTGAAGAACCGCTGCGAAACTAACATCGGTGTTAAATAGCGATAAAAATGCAGAATAATGGCCCGTTAAGTTCAGGTTTTAGGGCTTAGGGTTTTACTGATCACGCATAACACTCTCCTATAGCTCTAATCTATCGAGCTGCTGGACTTCTGCGAGCACCGCAGTGCGAGCCCCAAATCCCACCGCTACCTTAAGGACCCAATAACCCCTAAAAATATTATACTATGTTTGAATCCTCAGAGGGTATATGAACCTTAAACCCTTTTCGGGTTCTTTATTTTCGTCCTAAGGTATTTTGAGTAGGAAATTAAATGCTAAGCGCGGAAGCCTAGCCGCCTAGCCCTAAAATCCACATCTTCAAGCCCTCGGTTTAGGGTTTAGGGCTTAGGGTTTTAGGGTTTAGGGTTTTAGGGATTTAGGATTTAGCGGTTTAGGGTTTAGGGAACCCTCGGATGTTGAAGCCTCGACCCGTAAGTAAGCAGAGAGGAACGCTGTGGGGCCCCTGTTTTTCCTCGCGCGCGGTTTGAAACATGAAACTTACAAACCCTCGCACCCAAGTACTACCCCGAATCAAATCGGGACCCCTGCCGAATGTATCAGCAGTACTCCGCAGTGGCGGTGCAGCCTGAACCTGTGCACGCAGGGGCTGGGGAGGTGCATTCAAGGTGGAACGTAGGGTCCATGTACTTGGAGGATCATGGGACTTAGTAACTCGGATTATAAACAAGTAAGGTAACTATACTTATAACTCCAATTAGAGTACTTGTAACCTTACTTACTAAGTCCCGTGATCCTCCAAGTAGACCCTAAATCCTAAACCCTATAGATCCCTTTAAGGAACCCTATAGATCCCTTTAAGGAGCCCCTGTTAAGGAACGTTACTAAGTCCCATGATCCTTCAAGTAGGTGGCTCAGTCTCGGGTGTGGAGATCCGGATTTCGGAGAGCGGGCTTGCACTTTCCCAAAGGGTCCAAGTATCATTCTGGTGTATACTTATAGGGTATTTTGGGGGTCTAAGTATATACCATAATGATACTTGGACCCTTTGGGTTTTGGGATGCTCTACCGTAGAAGCGAAGCTTAAGTTGGTGCGGCAGTGGCGATGAATTGCTTTAGATGCAAGGTGGACATCGGACAACAGGTCTCACTACTTACCTAAACCTCAAAGATAAGTAAATTAATGGCCGGACAGCTGCAAAAGGGGATTATTCCACACACTCTCGGCGTCCAGGTAAGTTTTTTTCAGGGAGCTAAAAGAAAAAAACCCTAAACCCCAAACCGTAACCCTAAACCCCTAAAACCGCCTGACCCCCTGACCTAGTTCTACGATAGAGTTACCCGCAACAGCTTTCCAATCTACAAAGCCCTTAAACCCTCAAGTTCTGGTGGACCCCGTGAAGGAACCCTTCAAGAAGCTCCGGAGCGCCTGGTAATGCTCTGGCATCCTGAGACAAAATCACGAGTCATTCAGTAGAAGGCTCTCAACTAGAGCGTAAGGCTGACTGGTGTCTCGGGCTTAGGGTTTAGAGATCAGGGTTTGGGGTTATGGGTTTAGTGCGTAAGGTTTTGGGTTTAGGGTGTAATTAGGTTTGGGATTTAGGGCCTAGGGTGCATGGTTGAGGCTTTAGTGTTTCAGGCTAGACCCCTAGCATTTTTGGGGTTCTCCCCTGGGGTCGTGGGTCTGACGAGCAATATATTGGTAGTTACTTAAGGCCCTTATAGATCCCTTAAGGGAGCCCTTATAGATCCCTTAAGGGTTCTCTAGAACGAAGTGGAGCCCGAGTCTGGAATTCTCGTGCTGGAGTCAGGGGTTTGGGGCCTAGGATCCTGATGTCATATCCGAACACCTTCTTGGGGCATATGTACGACAACTTGACGAAGACCGTGCATCCACTGTGCACGCAGGTGCTTGCATGCAAGCATGAACGAAAAATGCCACACAGGACCTCTCCATGACAAGGATTTAAGTCCTCGAAGTACTACAAAGAGCTTACGCAGTAACCTTACAGTCTGGGTCGCGAAACCTCGAACCGTCTAATAAACCAGGAGCCATGCTGAAGCGACCCTACCCTGAACTTCTGTAGGGTTTGCAAATCGAAACCCGAAAGACTCCACTGAGAGGTGGGCGGCGGTGGCGGGAGTCCTGCGGCATATTTGGCGGATGCGGCGAGGGTTTGGGCTCTCGGGACTTAGATTTATGTTGGGGCTTCTTGTTTAGGGTGGATTCAGTGTACCTGTGTCTCTCATGTCATTACGAGCAATAGAACAGCTGCGTTGCAAGAAAGGACATAACAAACAGAAGGATCTTCTGATGTTGCAGAATAATTATCTTGGGTTTAAAGGTCAGGGTTTAGGGCCTAGGGCTTACCCATAGGCCCCATAGCAGTTCCTTTTTGGGATTACCTTATAGAATTCTAAATATGAACCCCAAAAAGGAACTGCTTTGGGGCCTTTGGGTAGTGAAAAGTCGGAAGCACGAAGGCTGTTCGAGATTTTGAGTTCAGTCGTGGAGTTTGGGGTTGAGGGCGTGGGGTTTAGAGGACTGCTTTAGGTTTCAAGGTTCTGCGTTTAAGGGTGTAGGGTTTGGTAGTTCGGGTCTATAAAGTTTCAAGTGTGGTTTTTGCACTCTACCCCAAAAGCTCCAAGTTCAAATAGCTCAGAAGCCTGATATGGTATGGTGTTACGTCCAAAACCCTAAACCGAACCCTAAACCCTTCCTTGGCGCCTTAGGCTAAGCGTGTGTGTCTCTACCGCTGGCTGAAGAATCCTTCCTGGCGCCCACACAGAGAAAAACACCCCTCACAGGTTGCTACAAGGGGACTACACGGGTTAGTCTATGGGCCCGCTCCGCTTTATCAGGCTGACTATAAGGGATACTATAAGAGTTACGTTATGTAAGGGTTCAGTCCGTTGCACACTCCTAAACACTGAAATCCCGACGGCCTACAGCAAACCCTAAAGAATCGTTTGAATCCCAAGCCCTAAAGCCTTCAGAACACACGCATTTTAGAGGGCTTTAGGCCCAAAGATCATACTATGTGAGGCTTTTCGGCAGTTTCGAGCCTGATGGCAACACAGCCTTACCCAAACTTATAGCACCCGGAGGCTCAGGGTCCTAAACTAAACCTGTAATTACTTGACTAAACCTTAAACCCCTTAGCCCCAAACCCTAAACCGCGAAATCCCCAAGACTTCTGAGAGAAAAAACCCTGAGCCCAGCCGCTTCCCGCTGCGGATGTTGGGGTCCTGCAAGCGCCGGTGTCGGAGGCCTAGCGTTGCAAACATCCGCTCGGTCGGGGTTTAGGGTTGGTGGTGGCCTTACTGATGGGCTTTGTAGGTTTAGTGGGTTTTTTCGAGGGCTCGGGTTTGGGGCTTTAGGGGTTCGGGGGTTAAGGGTGAAGGGCTGAGGGTTTGAATGGGCTGTCACCAGTGCTTGTTGGGTGTTGCACGGTTTTTCGTACGATATTGAACAAGCTGGTGTAAGTAGTGTAGGGTAGAGGTTGCGAATGGGATTTCTGTAGGTGTTTCGTGAGATGTTATAAAGGTTTGTGCCGCTGGTTTAAAGGGGCTGTCGTAGGGTATCGCGTAATCCAGACATTGCATTGCGGCTTCCTTAGGTTTTTCGGCGCTGGAGCTGAGGAGAAAGCAGAGCAGGGCTCAGCAACTTGCTCAAAAGGCTCCGACTCCGATGAAAAGCACGGCCACAAAACAAGAGCAGCTGCCTAGTGGGACGGCCGCTAAACGGTTTCAGCTGTTGCCTGTTGGCTGCCCTTGCCTCACGGCTTCGATACATGACAAGCACACTTTGTTGTACACATGTGTCTGCCTCGATGCAAATGTACATATGTATGTATGTACGTATATATATATATATATATATATGTGTGTGTGTGCATACATATATATATATGCATATGGATATGCCAACTCATAATCTTCATACCTTTCTGTGACAGCATCTCACAGCGAGCCGAGGCACAACAGGCCCTGTATAGCAGCCGGGGCATTTCGATGGAGCTGCTCCTTGTCAAGAGGCTTCAAAGGTAGGGATGGGGTTTAGGGCTCTTTGGGTTTGGGATTTTCAGGTTTAGGGCTTGGGGCTCTCGGGGCTTAGGGGTTTTGAGGTTTCGGATTTCAGGGCAGGGGTTTCGGGTTAGAGGGCTTAGGATTGAGGATGAAATTGACTGGGCAAGTGGCCTACTCGTATCGTACATTCAAGACTGAAGTCGTAAACAGGAGCCATTACAACAAGCAAAACCAATATGAATACATATGGGAGTTTCCGAAAATAGGGGACCCTAACATAGTACCTTAAATAGTAGAACCCTTATTATAAGGACCCAAACAAGGTACCCCTAATTGTCGGAAACTACCATGTTACACAAGTTGATAGTTTACGTATAAGCAGGGAGTTTGATGGGTCGAATGTGCAGCAGTCCATAATCACATAGGGTTGTAAAGTTCTGTGCGGAGTGCGTGGGTTATGCGGATCTGTTGCGGTTCCAGAT